>JARWKJ010000021.1:31303446-31350946 GCA_029959095.1 Rhinichthys osculus
TTGTTTTATTTGTTTGTTCGTTGTTGTTTTCAGCCGAGAACATGGAAAAATGAAACACATCCGCTTAAACGTGATACTGTGAAAACAAGCATCTTTAATATGTTGATAAAGGGCCTTTACATTGTTGACATTATTTTCTGAGTGTGGACATTCATTTAAATGTTGTGTGTTTCTTTAGCGGCGTCTCTCAGCAGTGGGACGGATGTAAGCACATCTGGAAAGGCTTATACGCGCTGAAGCAAGATCTCTGGAGCCGTGTGTGTGTGTGCGCGCGAGTGTGTGTGGGAATTCTCTCTGCTTTCTCTGTAGGGGGAGTTTTCTCAAACCCCCCTAAAACAAGCTTTAAAGTAATGACTTCAATGTGAGTGTGTGTCCCCAAATGCAGAAAAGAGTGATGATATTGATAAACCCCTCATTTTTATGTTTGGTTTTTAAGATTCATGTCTGGAACACATGAGCACCACATCCCTTCCCCTCTTCAGTCTAGCCCATGCATTTCATGTTAAAGTCCCTGTAAAGTCAAAATTAAGTATGTGTTTTGAGTTTGTCACACCACAGAAAAATTTGTTATTAGTCACCCAGCCAAATTTGAATGATAAAAAAAGCCAGCAAGTACATAAAATAAGCTATCAAAATCTTGAAAAAATGAGCAGTAATCTTGCTCTCAAACGCTGGGGGCGTGTCCGCTGGCTGCGCTGAAACCACGCCCACTCGCGGGAAAGCTGCCGTCGTCGACTCGCCACACTCAACTCTACAGCCGGAATGGATGCTCGCACGGTGGGCACGCACTGCCGATGATGGCACCAGTTGTCGGCGCGACGGGAGGATGAAGGCTGAGGTGGGAGATAGTCGGTTCGGCCCCATTCACCAGTAACAGCGGATTATCAGTGAATCCCAGACAGTTATCTCCAAAGAAAGTTTATAAAACTATCCCGTGTAAAATGATCACCGGGTTTTGGCGGTGATCCTCAGCTCTCCATCAAGGTGGCTCTTCACAAAATGAATCCACTTCTTCTTGATGTAATCGTTTTTCGGGAATTTAAACAAGGACACCGATCTGTTTTGTACGTGATCCGGTGATCGCATCCAGGTAGTAACGTTACGCATTTCCGTGACGAAGGCATAGCTAGCTAGCAATCTGTATGCTGTGTTACTAATAATAGTACTGACAGTAACTCGCTATTGAGCGGCAAACTGATGTGAATGTGCTCTATAATATTGTTAGGAGTGGCCAGCCTCAGCGGCTCCAGTGCGTCATCAAGTAGGGGCGTGTCCAGGAGCTCAGGGGCTCCAGTGCGTCATCAAGTAGGGGCGTGTCCAGGAGCTCAGGGGCTCCAGTGCGTCATCGAGCCCTGTTTTAGCCCCGCCCAGAAAATCCGGAAAATAGCAATGGTGAAAAACTGTTTAACGGTCTAACTCCACAATTCAGTAATTCACAGTTCACAGTCTTTGTAATATGTTTAAGCAATACATTTCTAACATTTATAATGTGTTTAGATTTTTTTTTTTGAAATTGCCTTTACAGGGACTTTAAGATCAGTCAATGTCAATGCTTGCCAATTGGTCAAATGAACAATTTTGGTGCTGTGTTGGGTCACCAGTCATTGAACAATGTAACGTCTGGATGCTGAAGCAAAACCAGCTGAGAACAACTTATCCAGCACACACACACACACACACACACACACACACACACACACACACACACACACACAGAATATATCTTTCCAACAGATACACACTTCATCAATGTATACAGTACATCAGCTGACCCACTTTCTATAAATCCACACATGCAAAGCTGTAAGTGCAGGGCAGAAAGCTCTGGTGTGTGTGTGTGTGTGTGTGTGTGTGTGTGTGTGTGTGTGTGTGTGTGTGTGTGTGTGTGTGTGTGTGTGTGTGTGTGTGTGTGTGTGTGTGTTGGCTTTGGCTCACTGATGTGGCCTTCATGGTCTGGCTCTCAGGGTATTTTAGGATCTCAGCGCTGATAATTAAACTGCGCATGAAGTCCTCGAAAGAAAATAAATAAAGAGCCACTCAAGGACAAAACTCTATCATGTTTCTCCGTGTGTGTGTGTGTATTGTTCACAGTGTTAGTGCACCTGTTTTTAGAAATGTATGAATGTCATTGCAAGTGAAAAATATCAAACCAAGTGCCATTTTCAAGCAAAAATAAATAAATGTTGCCAACCTGACAGTGTTGGTTACCATTGACATCTATTGTATTTCTCAGAATATCTTTGTTCACGTTGCACAAAATAAAGAATAATTCACACAGGTTTTGAATGATATTAGGGTGAGTAAATGATGACAGGATTGCTGATGAAGTAAAATGCGATAAGATGTAGCCTACTGTAGTTAGTCTATAAGTGTGATGGGACCCGCCGTTGATCCAGCAGAGGAATGAGGGTGTTTGATTCATGCTGGGCTGAGCCCATCCACACACACACCTGCATGACTCTCCCCCCCGCAGCAGGACGGACGGGGCACTGAGGGGGGCAGGACGGGGGGGGGGGGGGGGGTATACTGAGGGGGCAGGACGGGGGGCTGTTGTTTTGGCTCTCAGGTGGACCGATATCTAGAATTACACAGTGACAGCTGTAGAGACGCTTCAGCAGACCTTAGACCGAGCTGGCAGGTCACTGTCTGTCACAGCTCACCGGTGTGTGTGTGTGTGTGTGTGTGTGTGTGTGTGTGCATGTTTAAGAAGCGGTAAAAGTGCATGTAAATCTAGGACACTTGATTACATTGATTGATTCCAGCAGAGTTTGACATTAGCATTTTTGTCTCCTTTAATTGTATTGAATGTGCACTTAAAATTTTTTTTTTTTAAATGGAACTTGCTGATAATACAAGAAATGTTTTGATTATATTATTTTATATTATATTATATTATATTATATTATATTATATTATATTATATTATATTATATTATGTTAAGGGCTGTGCAATGATTAATCGTGATTAATCGTATCCAAAATAAAAGTTTGTGTTTACATAATATATGTTTGTATAATTATTTTGTATATATAAATACACACACATGCATATATATTTAAGAAATATTTGCATGCATATACTGTATATACAGTATATTTATATTTAAATATTTTACTCGTGTTTTTCTTAAATACATACATGCATGTGTGTGTGTTTATACATACAAAACTAATTATACACAGTACACACACATTTATTATGTAAACAAACTTTTTTGTATGTGATTAATCATTGCACAGTCCTAAATAAAAGCAATTAAAGAAACGTTCACCGGTTCTAAACAGTGTTTCGTGAGCCACTTTTAAAAACTGCTCTTAGTAATAATGTCAAATTTAAAGTACATTTTAGATCTTTATGCTTAATCTTTTGTCGTGTTGTTTGTGTCATTATTTAATCTTTCCAGAAGTGCACTTATTTTGATGTATTGACTAACACATTAAAGCACATGTAAAGTAGTTGATTATGATTTTAGCGGTAGTTGAGCGGAGAGGCAGATCTCGGCAGGCGGAGCTGGGGCGGCGGGCGGCCGGATAAGAGTTCGCATGCGCACACACACAGTGCATCCGTGTGGATGTGTCGGGTTATAAAGGGAAGGTAAAGGCCAGTGCAACTGATCACGAAACCAGATTCCAGAAATGAACTACTTGTAATCAGACCACAGTTACTTTTTGATTACATGATTACATATTCACACAATGGCAATACATGATTCATAGAATTTATTTATTCTCTCTGACTTTTCTTTTTTTTATCTTTTTAAATTTTAGTTCAGAAGGTCTTCCAGGTTTGTGGAATTACACACAAAAATCATTTGAGAAGTGTTTTGTTTTTCAACATTTCTCCATTGCATCTCTCGTGAACAAATGATTATCACTCAATGTTTGAATCATCATCACAGTGGGTCAGTTCTCCATGTATGTCTTTTCATCAGCTTGTGTACTTCAGACGGATTAAAATGCAGCAATTCACATCATTTCTTATTATTTAAATATATTTACTTGTACCATCTGAGATTTTAAGGTAATAAATGAATTATTAAGTCAATAATCTAACAATACATTTGCGAGTTCACGGTTCTCTGATGTCAGTTAATGGTCACATGACATGCTAAGCAAATAAAATAGTTCATCTTTTACAGAAAGGGTTTTATTTTGATTGTTTTTATATTTATTTATTTTAATTTAACATTTTTTAATTGAGCTTTTCATTAAACTCACAAACCCCCTGCATGAACACAAATTTGGGAAATCATGATGTTATTTAATGAACTTCATGTTGTTGATTAAGAACGGAAATATATTTTCTTTCTCTTTGAATTTTTATATCAATATGGTACAGAAATATCCTATTCAAATCAATGTGATAAACAAGTTACGTCAAAAGTAATCTAAAAGTAATCAAAAAGTAGTCCGATTATATTACCGTATGTGTAATGTAATGGATTATGTTACTAACTAAAATTTTTGTCATGTAGGCCTAATTTGGAAACAGTTACTGACTAAGTCAAATCTAGCCAGCACTGGGAATGGATACGTGAATCGATTGGCTGAGAACGAACATTACATTGAACGAACCAATCAGAACGTGAATAGAGTTTCATGGCTGAACTATTAATTTGATTAATTGGTTTTTAATTTTGACTGAATTTATTTTACAGTACTGATTGTAAAGACTTGCATTGAGAGTGTGTCCATGAATCCTGAAATGTTGTGTAGATCTGCCACACAGGCTGGCGTGTGTCTCAGTCGTGTGTAACCGGAATCTTTAGTGGTAGTAAGGGGACAGGTGTGGACCCACCTGACCACATCCAGAGGTCACGGGCCCCTTCTGTCCCCCTCCATCCACCTGTCTGTGCCTTCTGTGCTGGGACCTCGGCTTCTCCAAACACTCTCACCAGAGGAAACGCCTGCTCACAGACACACACAGATCAGACGGCTGATCATATAAGCATAGAGCTGTAGAGTTAAGGTCCTTGCACACCGAGGCCGAAATTCTCGTCCAAAATTTCAGCACGTTAAAAAATAAATACGACCTCACGTTGCATAAAAAAAATTCGGATCAGTAAGCATTTTGAGAGGTGTTATTTTGACAATTCGGAGTCATAACGAATACGAAAAAACGCATACGAACATTTCGGATTTAATATTGGCAACATGACATCATGACTTTTGCGTAAACATACACTTTCAAGTCAAGTGGCGTGTTATCTATACGCATTTTGAGCTATCCGCGTGAACCGTCATCTTTTGCATGCTATGTCTACGCCGTTAAATGTCCGAGTGATTCCGCGTGTATGTACACGCCGTTAAATGTCCGAGCGAAACGAAGCAAAATGTAGATCTACATCTGGGGAGCGATATTTTTCTTCCTAGGATGGTAGGGGAACACTCATAAATGGTATTAACCCCAGTGACGGGTAGGTTTAGGGACGGGGTTGGGGTCATCTTTTATATAGATAATGTAGCCTACGTTAAGTCAACGGCGTTGATAAACACGCTGAAAAGCGATTATGCGTGTTGATAGCACGCCAAAAATGGAAATACGAATTGGCGTGTCATACATACGCCATTTCATGAGATCAGTCTGATATTGGAGAGCAAATGCCAGAAAACTTTATCTTGGAGAATTTGCCGAGAAATCTTTGATTAAAGCCCATAAGCAGCTCTTCTGTATCTAGAATAGGGAAGTTCCACAACTGTTTCTCAATATTATGTTTCAATATTTCAAATCACCAATAAAATCTGACAACAATAGAATCATAAATGTTGTTCCTTTAGTTCGAATAACACTTAAAACCACATACTTTACCATAAAGAGCACATTTTAAGACATTTTGAGTCTGGGACAGGGCGAGGAACCCTCTCCACACAACACGATTTATTCATTTTCTCTCCTCTTCTCAATGAGCGCTTATACCACTTCTTTCACCGATCTGCCAATCACAACCGGTAGGGAAGCCAGCAAGGTACTTGGGATCAGGCGGCAGTCGTTAATACCTGTTAGCTGAAAGGATGGAGGATAAAGAGGGAAAGGAGGTAAATCACACCAAAAACAGCAATACTCATAGCAATAACCTAAATCACGTCCCAAAATATAATACTCAGACACAAACCGTAGCATACTCGAGTTCTTCCACACATTCGTGACGTAATCCTTTGACTGTTAGAAAGAAATCTGCTCTAAAAAGGGGCTCGCTGGCACCCTTCTGAAACATAAAATAACAAATGGGACACCTATAGTTTTGTGGACGTCCTGGACACACACATGCGGTGGCTATTGTAAGTCTGCAGGACTACAAGTGCACATGAAGTGTGGACAGGCACAGGCACAATCTGCTAATATGCCCTTTTTCAAAGTCTTGATGGTGTGGTTTGGCTCTACTAGAACAGGTTTTCACACTTGAATGTTTAAAAAACACATAATATTTCACATCTTTGACATTGTTGCAGCTCGTCTCTTTCTGTTCTGTCAGCGAGGCTCTAAGGTGAGTTTCCCAAAAGCATCATTAGCCAACTGTTTTTGCAAGTTTTGTTGAATTGTGTTGATAACCACAGAACTTGCGACCATCTTTGGCTTATTTGGACACACCCCTTTAGTTCCTGTCTCTATGAACTTTGAGTATGCCTTGGGCGGGAATTATTTAAATGAGGAATATTGTGACGTGTTCCCTGAAGAAACTCAAGACTACAATGGAGGCGTTTCAGGGAGTTCAGAAACATTGACACTGAGAAGAAATCCCGTTAGAGGGACTTTGTGCTTTGCAACCTTTTTCCATTCTCAAACAGAAACAAAGTTTAAAATGTAAAATAAAAAATCAACAAAAGAAACATAGGTCTTCTTTAGTCTTAGAAACATAGGTCTTCTTTAATCATGACACATTATCACATTTTCTAAAAAGCTGCTTTGAAACAATATGTATTGTGAAAAGCACAAGTAAATTTAACTTAAAAAACTAAATTCTCCATTTAAACTTCATTTAAACTGTTTAATGGTTTGGGTGAGCAGTGTATCAGTGCAATTTGCTTTTCTTTTCATGGGAAATTTTTTACAGACACTTCAGCACTAAACTATCTTCTAATGCACCATTTACCCCATAAGGATATCAAAGCAGGCATCAAAGTTTCTATTTATATCTCTCTCTCTCTGCGTGCTTGTGTGCGTGCGTGTGTGTGCGTGCGTGCGTGTGTGCGTGCATGTGTGTGTGCCTGCGTGCGTGCGTGTGTGTGCGTGCGTGCGTGCGTGTGCGTGCGTGCGTGTGTGCATGCGTGTGTGTGCCTGCGTGCGTGCGTGTGTGCGTGCGTGCGTGTGTGTGTGTGTGTGTGTGTGTGCATAATTGACCCTTCGCATTGGAGCTTGATTGACAGGTGTTCTGACCAATCATACTTTGCCATCCGCCATTTTGTCCGACAAAGCAGTCAGGAGAGTTAGTAGATTAACATATGAGGATTTGAACTTGAAAAACTGAATATACTGACGCCTTTCTGCGGTTTAAACAACATTCCTTCTTATGTTTATTCATGTTTATTTGACCCTATAAATGAACTAGAAGGAAGAGATGATCGGATCACGAGCAGCTTTAACTGATGCTCTACAGCGATCTGTCACGACACGTTAAAGAGCCACAAAACGGTATTTAATGTTTAAATTTCTTTCAAAAAATGACCATATTTGAAAATTGAGACTTTGTTTAATATGTTTAATATCAAAAGTAACCGAAAAGTAACCTGGTCTGTCCTGTCTGTCAGCGTGTTGTCAGTCCGCGAGGTATTTTTCACTGCGTGAGAACATGGTGTGTGTGTGTGAGAGAGCGGCGTAGCTTGTCGGACATAGCGACAGTAACTAGGGGGGGCGGGTCTTTGCGAAGAGTCAATTGTAGCAGTTTTCCCATATGCTCCATGAAATTTGTAATCTCATCAGTACCTTGAACCGATCAGTGCCACATATGCTTTTTGGAAAAGGAATATAATATGCTGACATAAGTCACAGTAAGAAGACACCAAATCTTTGTCAAAAATGCACACACTCAGAGATAAATGAACGCTAAGACTTATGAATGCGCTGAGTGGTTGTGAAATGTAGAGATACGAAGGCCGACAGAGGGAGTGCATTTCAGACAGGTGCAGTTATACACCTGCAGCCCGTCTTCAGGACACAAGTGTGTGTGTGTGTGTGTGTGTGTGTGTGTGTGTGGGTGTGTGTGGGTGGGTGAGTGTGTGTGTGTCACGGCAGTCCCCTTCACCTCTGCCTCACACAAGTGGCAGAACAATAGTGTTGTAAAGTGCTGCAGGTCTCAGGGCAGGACAAAAGTGCACCTTGCACCTTTCAAATCATCCAAAGTACCTCCCGAGGGCCCAAATACCTGTGGCGCAGTCAAAGACACTGCAGGTGTTTTCTCTGTCACCGCAGGTGCAGCGCACAGTGAGAGACACGCCCTCAATCTCACAGAACAAAACACAGAAAACCACTTTCTTACAGTGCTTGCATGAAAGGCGTCTATGGAAAAACCCACTGTATGCTACAGTCATGAAGGATAACTCATATCATGTCGCTTGTTGAGGTGTTGAGGTGTTCTGGTGGACCAATAAATCCCATAGACTTGCACTGAAGAAGCCATACCTAGACACCAGAATATCACAGACACTTGGAGGGTGAGCTCTTAGAGCAAAGTAGCAACTACATATAGAAACACGTAGCTAAAAAGCCAGTTGCAGCTCATTGATCTTAAACGTGCATTCAGTAGTTTGGTGCTAATTTAAAAAATCTTTACATATTAATAAACTTTACACTCTTCAGTAAATGTTTCTCTTCTTTCCTTACCTTCTGTTTTAGGCTTTCTCTCTCCCTCCTCTCTCCTTGTTTATACTGCTACACATCTCTAATTCCCCGCCCTCTCCTCAGTCTCCCCGTAAATCTGAATGTGTTATTACACACACTTTGTTTGGCTCTTGCAGAGATCCCTTTAATTGGGCCTGAAGCCATGAACACCAGACTTCAGTCTGCGGCTAATGTGATGCTGTATAACAGCTGTGTTTCTCAAGGTTGCTTAAATCCTTAACTGTTATTCCACCACAAGTACAACCTGTCCCCTCCATTCACATGTTGATCAGTACAGATAAAGCAGGGTATTTAGTATTCATCCCTTTATCACAGGGGTGTCCAATCCTGCTCCTGGAGGGCCAATATCCAGCAGAGTTTGACTCCAATCCTATTTAAACACACCTGAACCAGCTAATCAAGGTCTTCGGGATCACTAGAAGCTTCCAGTGAACTGAACTCTGCAGGAAAGTGGCCCTCCAGGAGCAGGATTGGACACCCCTGTGATAAAGGGATGAATACTAAATACTAGGCAGGCCAGGGGTAGCCAAACCAACTCTTGGGGCAAATTCCAGTCAGAAGTGAGCATCCCTATCCCCCACTCACTCCTAAGGGCAGAACATGACCATAAATTATTAAATTACTTCCTTGAAGTGACCATTGCATGTTCCCTTCGCTAACGGACCTGTGGAAGGGCTCTTCGTGAAGGGATTCAGTTGTTCACTTTCGTTTGGAACGGTACGAATGGAGTTGCCGTCCCGAAGTTCCCTTCAAGGGTGCAAAAGCACAGTTTGTAATTCGCCTGGAGTTTAGCTCCAACTCTTATCAGACACACCGAAAGTAATCAAGGTGTTACGGATTACTTGAAAACAACAGCTAGGTGTGTTGGAGGAGGGTTGGGGCTGGAGTTTAGGACGGTCTCAGTTCTGTTCCTGGAGATCTACCTTCCAGCCCTGCTCCAACACTCCTCTCTTTAAATATCCAGTGCTCCTGAAGATCTTAATTAGCTGGTTTGCCAAGTTGATGCTAAACTTAGCAGGAAGGTAAATCTCCAGGAACATGATTGACCACCCCTGGCCTGGATGAATAGGAGTGAAGAAATTTTACCTTTAGACTGCAGTCCCATTTTGAGATATGTTTGGTTGCCATATTTACATTGCACTGTTGAGACATTTAAACATTTTTAAATAGACTCCACCATCCCTGTGACCCTATATAAGACAAGTGGTTTGGAAAATAGATGGGTGGTCCTTCATTACATGGAGTGATCTGAAGGCCTAGAATCAAGAGACTTAGACTGAGATTAAAGAGTCTCATATTCAAATTGGTCACCACACTTATATATATATATATATAAATGCAGTCACGCCATGTCGTAATTACCATAAATAAAGCTGCTTATGCTTTCGAACCGCTCTCATGGTACTTTGATGTCATCCACCGATCGGTCTGCACAGCGCAGCTTCAAGTCGAACACAGCTTAAATCTGAAAATGACTAGTTTACATGTTGTAATTACAAGTTCTGCAGGCACATGAAGTTTTTTTTACAGTTCACAATCATTACGTTAATTACGACGCAACCTCAAACGTCCACTGATGTCAATCCTCATTGGTTCACACGTCACATCACCCAACAGCATGGCATTTGCCGTTTGTGTCGCCATATGTGATGTAGACTTACAGTATAGTGTATCGATATAGTCTGTAGTTGGAACTTGCCAGCTTAATCGTGTGCATTAATTTAATCTTTACAGCGTAAACATTTTGTGTCTTATTGACTTTCAAAAAATGCTTAAACATTCTTCTTTTGGGTCCCACAAAAGAGAGAAAGTCATACAGGGTTGGAATGGCCTGAGGGAGAGTAAATGATGAGCAGACATTTACCTGCTAGGACACAATCTATGTTCAAGAAGAGGGGGGACATTTGAGGAAACAGAGCCAGCAGGGGAGTTGAGACCATTGAGGTGGAAGAGGACAGAAAGGCTGCATCTGGTTGCATCTGGAAAAGAGAGAGAGAAAGAAATCTAGTAGCCAAAGCCTGTGGGTAATCCCCACACAAGAGCACAGTCACCCAGAACTGTGTTAGTAATCCAAACCATCATAACAGCTCCTGGCTCAAACACGATCCCTATGACTCAGCTCTCTAAACCACCACCTCAAACATGAAAAGACAAGAGCATCACTGCACAAATATGCCCCTTTAAGGGCAATGGACGACCACTGCTGAGCACAGAGACGTGAACAAGGCCATTTAATATCTAGGACCTGTATTCCCAGTTCAATCAATGATCCTAATATTTGTGTCTGAATGTAAAACTGGTCTCAGATCTGTGTAAATGTCCAAAACTATCCACATGGAAAGGTTAAAGAATTGGGTTAGAGTTGACATAGTTGTACTCTTTTTCTCATTGCTCCAAATCTGAATGAAATCGTTGTAGTCCATCTCGAGTCCGAGTCCAAGAATGTATTTTCATGGTCTTTGACTCATGGACTCAGACTCGGACCAGGCTTCATTCACCCCAAATGGAAGGCATATAGTTCACTTCAGACCCTCTTCTTGACTCAGACTTACAGTAACACGGGTCTCGAATGAGTTGATCTCAACTACACTGTCTTTGGTAGAACATCACTAAAGTTTCTTCTTGAAGGTTTGATGTCAATAATATTAAACATCTTGCCTGTCTCCTGACCGCTCATCATTCATGTCAAATATTATCAGAAAATAACTTAAATTGGGACCTGTTCCTAACACAAACTCTTATATGACTTGGAATATAGCGCATGAACCCTATTGATCACTTAACAATACTTCTTTGGTGCATCTAGGGCTTTGACAGCTCAATCCCCTTATCATCCTAATGTCCATTTGTGTTTCACAGAAAGTCAGTCGGGTTTGGAGCGACATGAGGGTGAGTTAATGATGCAGAAACTTTTATTTTTGCCCAAACAATTCCTGTCATTTTCAGCTCCCTTTCTAGCTTTCAGGAGGCGTTTCTCTACCCAGATGCTTCAGATGTTTTTTATCAGTGCTGCTGCAAAAAGCCAGTGTTTATATGTGACTGACAAGCCGTTTCCTGTGTCCGACGGGCTCCTACAGCCCAGACAGAGGGAAGGAGGGAATGAAAGACGAAGTGAAAGGAAAAAGTGAGGTTAATCTAGGTCAACAATAGGAATAATGGATTTTTTTTAAAATATGGCAAGATTCCTGAAATAAACTGGTGATGTTAGACCACTTTACAAATACTTCTACTGGTACCTTGTGGCTTTCAAATGACTGAAGAATTAGCTTTGGTTATATAGCCTGTACTACAGTATATTCACAAATATGTGCTTGACAAAATGTGGTCTTCATGCCTTATTACTGACGGACATATAATATATGCAGCTGAAAGGCCCTCAGAAATGTTCGACAACAGGACTGACAACAGAGCAACTCATACCACACTGCACCGCCATCAATTACAGACATATTATCTCACCCCCTCACAAGTACGGGGGACATTTGTTTGGCTCTATGGGGAATTCTTGCAGATTTGTGCTGCTTCAAGCGTTGAAAGACAATGACATCACCCTCTGTCACCCATCCATCCAGCAACCCACACACAGTTGTCATCTCTCTGTGAACATGACTCCACGGCTTCAATCCTTCACGTCTACTATGTCTGACTCTATGTCTGCCGTTCAGGCCAACCACATCAAACCCAAAAGCCCAAATGACTTTCGTCTACTGAACACCCACTCATATCTGACCAGATCGGCCCACATACACCCAAACACACACATATTTGCCAATGAGCAACTTTTTGACTAAGAGTTATACTTTATTTCAGCTTCATTTCAATTACGAAATTTTTAAAGTTTAGGTTAGCAATAACAACACTGCTTTTCAGAAAAGTGTTTACAGTGGAAGCAAGGTTTTTGTTTTTGAGTTTAAAGCCAAAATGTGATGTTAGTATTTCTTGCCAATTCACTTGCTGAATAAATAAATAAATGCTGTTTCAGTGTGTAAAGTTGTCTAAATTGCCCTTTTGAAGTCGGACATAACTTGTGGTCAGTATTATTCCTTTTGCTGAAGTTTTCCGCCAGTAAGCAGTCCTATATGCAGACGGTTTTACTAGGATTTACTAGTTAACATGGGCAGTTAGCCACTGTTGTTGCAAGAAACTGCCATTGACATTAAAAGGAATGCTAAACGAAAGCTTTCTCCAGGTATTATAGACCTTTTTAAAGATAATTAACACCAAATTCCTTTCCTTTATCCTTGCACATATCGTGCAAAAGTTACCAAGTTCACAAAGCTAAATGTTCTTAAAAATTCTTAAATCATGGACCCAGTGTATTGGGCTTTTTTATCACTAGCAGAGCTCCGTACTCAAAGAGCACACCATTTTTAGTGGCCACAGATGTTGGAGATAAAGTATGCCACAGACAGAGCTTGAGTTGCTTTCAGCCTGGAATACGTCTTTAAGCGTGCCCTCCCCCCTACAACTAGCTTCCCCCACCAAAATCCCACAGCTTTGAGCCTCCAAATCAGCAAAGGAAGTGCATCGTTACTCTAGCAAGACTGGTTGGCGTCAACGCAGGTCACAAGGGCTTTGTGGATTCAGATTGCTCAGGGAAAGGCTGAGTTGCGGAGGCAGTCTACAAAACTGAAAACCTCAAAACTCTGGCCACATTCAAGGCACAGATTGTTGGAATTTCCCACATTTATTAAATTTCCCCTCCGGGAGGCATATGCATTTGACAGATTGAGGTTCTGAAGCGAAGAGCTGGATCCACGGGTCTTAATGGTGCAGACGGACCCATTTCTCTTCCTCGTCTCTCTGTTGCTCCTCTAAGTCTTCTGCCTCCCTTTTGGTCTTTTTCCACCTGCAGTGCGTCTCGGACGTGAACATTTGTTGGCCATGTGTCAGCTAAACTGGGTTGGTGTTGTATTAGCGTCCGGCTAAGCAGAAAGTGTGTGCAGGTGTTCTGACCATCACTCAAAATATCTTGACTGCGTCTAGACGCAGACGCTAAATATTTATTGCACCATATCTATTTGGAGACCTGTGGATAAAAATAATGCATTCAAGGAATAATTCACACCAGTTACTTTTTTCTATATTAAAAAATATTGAATACGAAATAATAAATTGAATAATATATGTGCACGAAATGCTTTTCTTGTTGTTAATGTTGTTGTTGTAACTCTAAGAGCAGTGAGAACATTCTGCTAAAAATGTCCTTTTGTATTCCATGGAAGATATAAAGTTATGCTGTTTTGGAATGATATATGAGTATATGTATACAGAGTATTAATTCATTTATGGGTGAACTGTTCCTTCAACACGTCCGGCCTTCATAAAAACACAAATTAGACACTTTTCTGTAAAAGAACATAAATTACTTTATTGGAAAAAATAGCAAGTAGAAATACACTAAAACATCTTTGCTCAAAAAAAGATTGCTTAGCATTTGGTTTCTGTTATACGTCCAAAATTTAAACAATAAGTAGAAAGGCAGCTTCATATATCATTGTGGCTTTGGAAAAGACATGTTTGAAGAGGACCAGGTGAAACAGACTTCATGGAAGATCTCTCTCAAATGAGAGACTGCAAAATCCCTTCGGTTCAGAGGGCTTGGAGTAAACTTTGTACATAAACGACATCTAAAACCAAATGACCCTCTTCTTGTGTTTTTGACACCCTGTTCAGTCTTTAAGAACATAAAAACATTCAGACGTTGATTCAGAAGTCAGACTGCCAATTCAGAAGCTGGCGAATGACGCGATACCTCGAAGCTCGAATTACAGAGGCAAATTCCATAGCCTAATTGAACGTCCTATTAAAGCAGGTCTTTGGTGCTTTTCAGCCATCAGTCTAACGGAGGAACGGAGAGTCAATGCATTTGTCGACAGCCCAACAGCTGTCTCAATACATCCAGGCAAGTCTGTGGAGATCTTGGTGAGAGATGACCTCTCACCACACAGGTTTAATAGCAGCTGCCCCCCTCACAGTCCCGGACCAGCCGGCACCGAGGTGCATCTTGGGAATCCACCGAGAGCCAGTTCATGGGCCCTTTTCCCACGACAAAAATCTGCAGTCTATGTGTAACAGACCCTCACTGTGTGAACGCGTGCAAGACTAAGAGTGTTTTCACACCGATAGATTGTTTGTTTTGTTTCGAAACAGGTACTTCATTTGTTACAATGTTGCATTTTCTTCTTGGTACGGCTCGCTTTCACAAGGCAACCTTTCAAAGCGTACCAAAACGTGATCACGCAAGTCACGTGCGAGTAACTGTCCTCTTATTGGCCAGAGTTTCCTCTGCGTCATCCATCAAGATGATTGACAAGTTCGCCCCATGAGCTTATTGTGGCTTAATTTTTAACTGGCGAGACCTTACAGTCTATGGTCGAGACACAGATCTCCCAGCGCTGTCTAGAGGTTTACTGTGTCAAGACACACGCGAACACTAGACCAATGTTAAGAGCAGGAATCAAGGCTTTATCGGGACAGTATTCTCGCACAGAGAAGCGCAATTACACCACATGTTAAGATGAACAGGTGCTCTTTTGGTTTTCAACTGTGATAACTAATGTGCTCACTCACAGAATCGGATTTTTATATAGCACATTTCCCGTTATGAATTATAATACCATTTGGTTCGTTGGTCCGTTAGGTCGGATTGCTTTCACACCTCAAGCGAACCGTCCCAGAGTCCGTTTGCACCTCGTTCAGGCGATCTCGGAGCAATTGTTCTGGTGTGGATCTGAGCGTTAATGCCGTGTTCACATATGCCTAAACGAACCGAACCAAGGGAGAAAACACACCAGGTTCCGAAACAAACGCTCAGGTGTGAAAACACCCTAAAACTCATAGAAAAATAATCTCTTCTTTTAGCTTGTGGAATAAAAGATAAGGCACCGTGTGCTTCAAAAACGAGTCTCTATGAGTCCAGACATTGACTTATGGCTTAAGCCCGTCCTGTCTCAGCGCCGAGAGATGGGACTCCTCCTCTAGGCAGACGGACAGCAGCCGGAGAGAGTGTGTTTGTGCAGGAGGGACATTCGGCTGAAGGTACGGGAGCACGTCCCACACTGGTACTTCTTCACTTCGGAGTGGGTCTGCAGGTGAGCCCGCAGGTTCGAGCGGTCCGCAAACGCACGGTTACAGTGGGGGCACGAGAAGGGGCGCTCGCCTTAAAACAGAGATGAAGAACTTTTAGTATACACACATTATATGTCATTGCGTTAAAGATGTTTTATGCATTTTAACCTCTAACCTTGAAATGCAATTCAGACTAGATTCTGCAAGGTGAACCTACAAAACTTGTGCCCTAAATACTTGCTCTAAAGAGCCACCTCCAAGTTTATTTGACATTCCTGTCTCTAGATAGATGGTCCTTTATGCAGACGGTCAAGGTTTTACTAGTTAACATGGGCAGTTAGCCACTGCTGTTAGATGAACCAGCTGAGAAACTGCCATTGACAATAATGGGAACGCTAACCAAAGGCTTTCTCCATAACCACGCCACATCCCTTTCATTTATTCTTGCACGTATCGTCAAAGTTACTAAGTTCACCTAGTTTAAATGACCATGATGTAAGATGAAAGCTTGACTATAACCATCTTTCATTTTTTAACTCAAGGAAGAAGCCCTGCACATGACATGTGGAATAAAAAATTGATATCCTGGCAATTAATGCTCTTTATTTTAGTAATGAATTGGAAATAAACCATGGTCATGTTGTACCAATTCATTCCCTTGTTTTAATTGAGGCCATGATGTAACTAAAACAAGGAAACAATTTAGGAATTATTCATTTGTGGCCCCAATATTGTCCCCACAGTTGTACCACAGTTAGGGATATTTACACCACTTTTATTGACAGCCAGATGGAAAGCGTAAATTCGTTTGGTAGAAAAGTAAAAGACCTTAGTCAGGGTAGCGGCATATTTAATTTTCGACAGGAATGAAAACAAAGCTGTAAGGGACAGAATACTATGGAAGCTTGTTTCCGCCACGCAAAATAAAAAAGGTAATTGAGACCTTTTAGCTCACAATTCTGACGTTTTTATATAAAGTCAGAATTGTGAGATAAAAAGTCTCATTTACCTTTTTTATTCCGTGACGGCAGCTTTGTTTAAAGTCTGAATTGGACTTTATATCTCACAATTCTGAGAAAAAAAAAGTCCGAATTTTAAGATTGTTCAATTATCTTTTAAAATGTTTTATTCTGTGAATACAGAATACAGTGCGTTTAATGGATTGTACTGTTGTTGAACAACATACCGACTCTTCAGCTGATGAAACGTCTTTCAGAGGACAAAAAACTCCATGAATCAGTTTTAAAAGATGATCTAGGATCTTCATAGCAGTGCATGAACGTCTATATCCCTCACAGCCTTGTTTTCATCCGTGTTCAATTCAATGTCATCTAACCTGAACAAGGTCTATGGCACACCTACTATCTGCACAGTTTTGGGCTTGTTGAGGAGATTACCACAAACGGGACGTTCCCAAGTTTAATACTTTAAAGGTTTTGGTCAAATTTTGCACCACTCACAGCTTCAGTTTATGGGCTAACTCACCGGTGTGTGTGCGAATGTGTCCCCGCAGCAGCCAGGGTCTGGAGAAGGCCTTCCCACACGTGCCACACACACAGGGGAGTGTGTGTGAGCGGATGTGCATCTTCAGCGCACCCAGACTGGTGTACTCTTTGGGACAGTGCTTGCAGTGAAAGGCGGCTCTGGTGGCGGTGCTGGCGGCTCCTGTGGTCTGCGGGCCGGGGGTGCAGTGCGTGAGCTGGTGGCGGGACAGGCCGGCCGCGCTGCCGCAGGGCTTCCCGCACTGGGAGCACTGGGAGCAGTCGGAGTCAGGGTCCGGGCTGGGTGGGTCGGAGGTGCGGCAGTCGTCCTCCTCTCCACTGCTGGAGCTGCTGGACGGAGAGCTCAGGTCCAGAGGCCCGGGAGGAGACGGGGGGCTGGGGGAGGCCGGGGAGAAGGCGAGGGGTAACACACTGCTGGCCCACACGAGCATGGGCACCACAGAATCACCTTCAATGGTGTGGAAGTCATGTAGAGGGACGACAGCATAGCGTTGGTCTGGGGAAGAGAAAGGGTGCATGTTCAGGGGGGTTGTTGGAGTACATGAAACAGTCCCGTTTGTTAGGTTTGATGGGGTGGTAGTGCTTTTTTTATATTCTCCAGTTTATGAAAAGCACACTTTATTTTCGTTAGTATCTACTGAATATCTACTGCATTAGCATGCTCTCACTTTTTGAGATTTATTAATGGGATTAAACTGTGAAAAACTACAGCTGAAGCATTTTAGCAGTTAGTTAAACTACATCCTTCAGTTTGTGAGAAAAACGGTAACACTTTATTTTACAGGGTCCTTGTTACATGTACTTACCATATTAATAACAGTAAATTATGCATAATTACATGCAACTAACCCTCAACCTAATCATACCCCTAACCCTATAGTAAGTACATGTTTTTAATTATTATTACTCAGTACTTAAATATAATTACACTGTAACAATGACACCTTAAAATAAAGCAACCAAAAAAAACAATACAATGAAAAACATAATAGCCCAGCTGAAAGTAACAATTGAAAATAGTAGAAAATAGCTAAAAAAGTGTTGACAAACAAAGTCATGTGAACATAAATAGAGTAGGATGTCATGACAAAGTGTTGGCTAATGATAAGCTCTATCAATTCACACACTGATTTTGTACACAATAACACACATAAACAAACAGCTTTAAAGGCACACTCACCAGTTTGACTCTCCAGTTCACTGTAGTTTGGCTTCTTGTTGGAGAAATACTTCTTGACAAGAAATGAACGAGGCATTTTGTAGAGATCTTCTCCAAACTTCAAGTTTTGGAGTAACTCTTGACTGACTCTGTGAAAAAGCTGCAGCGCTTCAGAGTCAGAGTCTGCTTCAGATGTCCAGTAATCTTTGCGTCTAGGGAGAGGACGTTAACTTCTTAAAGTTGCACATGAGCCACTGCCATTCAGCGCACACGGCTCTCTTCATATGAGGCTGCGGGGAACGGGGCGGGGCTAGAGCACAGGCCACGCCCACTCGGCCACGCCCCCTGTCCGAGAGCAGCCTCCACTGCAGGTGCCCGCGGGAACTCTACACTAATGCCAGCGGGTTTCTCTAACTTTAAACAATAGCTCAGATTCCAATCTTGGAAGAACTGTTGGATTATTAAAAATTGGCTACATTTGTAAAACTGTTGTTAAATATTGGGTGAGACCCCCTGATATGACTGTAAAGCACTTTGGGTGAACAGTAGCCTAGTAGTCAAACAAAGTAAAGTGCCATATAAATGCTTATTAGTACATTTAATTTAATCTCAAACATTGGATATTTTGGAGATGTCCAATGCAGGTGGATACATTTCAGTTTAAAAACAGACAAATAAACTGAAACAATAGGCCTATTTAAAGTGAATAAAATATTAGGTTGGCATCTGAATTACAGTAAATAGGCCTATTCAATATTGTGAAGTAAACACTGAGGGGCAAGGTGTCACAGTGGAAACGATCCCGTTGGCCTATATCGTAACAGTAAATGCATTTTTAGAGCACGTGACAACTTGCACTGACTTGTCATTTCTGAAAAATGAAATAATCCTAGCCTAAATGTTATTACATTTTAGTTAACATTTTAAAAGCGTAGCCTATGGTTATTTGTGTGACAACCCCGGTCACTCCATTAAAGGGTGAAATACACCAGTTTAGACACAAAGCACAATCGCAAGTCATTTAACACTCATTTGGAGCACAAGCTCCCATTGATCCTTCATCTGCGGGATCAGAGGACCACATCAGACCGGTTCCCCGCGCGGGGCTCTGCGGGGCGTGAGAGACGCTCAGCGGGTGCGTGCATGGCTGAAAATTAACCGACTGTCCTGAACAAAAGTGTCCGTCCTGAATCCTCCTCTGTTATTTCCATCTCATGCCTCGGGCACATTCACATGCTCACACATTACTGCCCTGATGGAAATGAGGTGCTAACATGTCCATCGGCTACTTTGCGCATTCATTTCTTCATTGTGTCAGTCGATGTGTCCATGATCTGATTACACGGAGGGTGTGAAGTGCCGTGATTTAGCCCTCGTTCATCGCGAGGACGCCGTGCAGACGCGGGTCAACCGAGCTAAAACCCCTCACACACACACACACCCGCCAGACACATTCCAGACACTCACACACATGACAAAAATAGCTTTGTCTCTCTATTCATATACACAAATAAGGTAGCCTACTACAAATACACAACACTTTGAAAAGTTATTACAGTTTTTCTCGATTGCTAAGACACATTTCTTGAAAGCTTCTCTCCTTTTCTCTAAACTGTGAACACAAAACCCAATTTTCAAGCTACATTCACAAAACCTCAGACTCTTCTTGCAAAACCAAACTTTCACCTCAAAACGGTTCAATCTGTGCTCAAAACTGAACTATGTTGTCAAATCGTGCCCCGAGTCAATCAAAATTAAAAACATACTGAACAGTCACTAAACACTACGTAGAAAAATAGAAAACACAATGCTCAGGACATGAAGCTGGAGAAATAAATGTTTATTGTTCACTGTAGGCTAAATGCATGTTGCAAAATAAAAAAAAATGTGCATTTAGCACTTGTACAAAAAGACAAAACAGAAATCTTGTGCATTTACACGTAGCACTTGTAAAAACAGACAGAAATCTTATGCGTTTGCCACTTGTGTACAGTAAGCCCATGTAAAAATAAAGTACAAAAATATACAAATAAGTGCATTACTCAGCCACAGCATCATGTCTCCGTATACTGGGTCAGGCCACAGGACTTCATCCACATCACAGGCCACATTTTGTCTGGTCAGGCAACGGGGAAAAACCCCTGGCATGCCGTATCCAGGCTTGGCATGCCTCCACACCTGTGTCACCACAGGCAAGTCCCATGGCTTGCAGGAGATTTACCCTGGTGTAAGGTTGGCGTTCATACCTTCCACCGCCATGAGGAGAAGAATTCCTCAATGGGGTTTAGGAAAGGGGAGTACGGTGGAAGGCAAAGATTACAGTAATACTGTAAAACCTTGGTTCATATTGAACCAGTCTCTAACCTGGAGGGCTCTGTGAAAACTCTCTCAGAATCCTCTCAGATTTCTATCCATTGTAGGGCCTCACAAACCAGTGCTCTCTGAACTGGCTTACTGTATATGTTCCCTCACATCATTAGCCACAAGTGTGATCAATTTTGAGTTGTCGTGTTCAAGTGGTGACAACTGTGCTTTAATTGTGTTTGACTTTTGTTACCTGTGCTCACCATTATGCAGCACGGGTGCATCACAATGAAAATGTGTTGGCAAGTTGTGTCTAAACAGGTGAAAAGTGCTTATGGTTTTGCCAAAAGAGTGATTGATTCAATCAGTGGGTTCAGGCAACTGAGCATTTGGTTCAGACAATAGGGTTTAGTGTTTTAGCAATTGAGAAAAACTGTAACAATTTAACTCTTGCATAGACTACATGTCGCCTATAGGCCTATTGTCTTGTTAAAATATATTACATTTTAAGTCATTGATATTATATATAGGCCTAATTGATATTACATTTTATTATAATAGATAGATAGATAGATAGATAGATAGATAGATAGATAGATAGATAGATAGATAGATAGATAGATAGATAGATAGATAGATAGATAGATAGATAGATAGATAGATAGATAGATAGATACTTAATTCAGAACCGCATACAGAACCGCATACAGATACTCGTACTAATTCTGCCATAGACAGATGGTTAAAGTAAGAGTAGTAGCCTATACTAGTGTGCAGTTCTGAATTCAGCAGAAGTGTGCAATGCTAACAATGCTGGCACTTCATGCACTCGACTGTGCATCATTTGGGACACACCTATTGACTGTTTTCTGACTAACTCAAAACATCTCAAAAGTTCAAAACATCTCACACATACAAAAGATTTTAGTGTTGAATTGGCGTTCACATAATTTGCTGCATTTTATGCTTGTCAGTACACATTATAAAACAGCCACAGGTTGTGTTTAGTGACCGGGTGTCGTGATCTCTTGACCTGGACACAGCGAGCGTATAAAGCACAGAAATGTCCTCTGTTGAGAACAGATGTTTTCCTTGTGTTGCTCAGGGGGAGACAGACACTCACTCACTCACTCACACACACACACAAACACACTCACTCATTCAACACTGAGTCTTATGACTTCATCAAGACCAGACATGTGATCAGACTTCACTTACAACATGAGAGTGTGTGTGTGTGTGTGTGTGTGTGTGTGTGTGTGTGTGTGTGTGTGTGTGTGTGTGTGTGTGTGTGTGTACGTGCGTGCGTGTGTGTGTGTGTGTGTGTGTGTGTGCAGCCATTTTTATCTTCTTTTACCCATCTATTACACAAAACACCAACACAAACACAGGACATATACAAAATTATAAATATGCACATTTATAATATTTGAACATTTTACTATAATGTTTATAATTTTACTGTTAAAATATTTTATAAATATAAATATTTACTCTTAGAGGCTGCATTTATTTGATCAAAAATACACTAATATTGTGAAATATTATTACAATTTAAAGTAACAGTTTTCTATTGTAATATACCGTAAAGCATAATTTCCAGCATCAGTCTTCAGTGTCACATGATCCTTCAGAAATCATTATATCATGCTGATTTGCTGCTTAATAAACATTTCTGATTATTATCAATGTTGAAAACAGTTCATATTTTGTGTGGAAACTGTGAAATGAATAGAAAGTTCAAAAGAACAGCATTTTTCAAAAATATATTTTGTAACATTATAAATGCCATTACTGTCCATTTTTATCAGTTTAATGCGCTTATTGAACGGTCAATTTTGAACGGTAGTGTATAAATTATACGGTAACTGCTACGGCAAAATCCAAAAAGCATGTTAACCGTATTTTACAATAACATTTTTAATGTTAAATAAATTGTTAATTTAAACCTGTATTTTTACTATAGATTTTTCTTTTCAAATCACAATTGAATGAATAAAATACAATATTATAGTAAGACTTTTTAAATGTACAGTGTTTCACTATCTGTTTTGCATCCCTTTGAAGGGGCCGTTCTGGTTAAATGGAGGTGTGAAGGCTTCTGCTGTTGGGCGAGCGGGACTCACGGGACGGGGGAAGGGGTGTCTTCAGATCCCCTGCCTCACACAGCATGGACCAGATAAGGTACCAGACCCCCGCCAGAACTTAAGCTCAAACATATGGTGAAACGCTCCTGTTGTCGGAGGAGCCCAGGAATTTAACTTAACAACCCTCGTCTACCTTGATGACCTGTCTGCTAAGACTCTGCTGTTCCTCTGGACTCCAGCTCAATCAAAACATGACCGGCTCTAAAGCAAACAAACCCATGTCCTCGGATGAACCGGCCGAGGCTGGACGCTGGGTGACGCTCACCATGTGTCTATGTGAAAATAACCACAGATGTTGGATAAAACACTGGCTTGAATAATTATGAAACAATAGATTCTGCAACAATGACAATGTTAATATGGAGTGTGATATTTACAGACAGTTTACAGTACATCTACTTGACTAAAAATGTAAAAGAAAGACTTCATAGAGCACTTGATCCAAAGAGGTAGTACAATTCCTCAGTTTTATTTGGCCTAAAAACTCAAAACATCAACTTCTTCCAAAATCACCCACTGTTGAACCAACAAGATTTTAATGTTAAATCAATTGTTAATTTAAACCTGTATTTTAATGTTAAGAATATTCAATACTTGAATGTCAAGAATATTCATGCAACACGGCTTGGAGATACGAGTGAGCTGTCCATATCAGGGTGATATAAAAATTAAGCTTTTTTTGTTGTTTTAAATTACTTCAATACCAATAATGTTGGTGTTCCAGTAACATGAGACACTAAACTTTGTGTCTGTCATGTTGCAGTAAGTGTGTGTTACTTACTGCATGGGAAACCCTAGTGAAAAAGAGTGTGTCTGGTTGTGCTGAATGTGTGCTTGCAGAACCTCAAACCAGAAAAGCACATTTAAAAAAATAACTATACTTGCAGATAATATAATGAAATAAAAAGAGAGAATACTAACGTTACTGTTTTTAACACACTTCAGTGCACTTTGTGATGTCAATTTAAAAGTTTTGCTTTAAAGTACATTTTAAATCATGTTTTAAAGTCCCCCAATAATTGTATCCCTCAAAACTCATCTTTGATCACCAAAATGACATATTTAAACGTTTTTTCCTTGAAAAAAGATTCCTTCGTGCCTTAAAATGGCTTGAATGTAACTCGACACCCTTGCCTCATTTAGTATGCGCGGTTCTATGAATATGCAAACGAGCCCCGCCTCCACTCACTCACTCAGCTCAGAGATCCACTGGTTGGCGATCACACGTTAATCTGATTAAGTCGTTTGTGACGTCAGAAACACCAGCGATTTCACACCGTGTTTTTGAGACTGTCTTTGGT
Source organism: Rhinichthys osculus (assembly GCA_029959095.1). Lineage (NCBI taxonomy): Eukaryota > Metazoa > Chordata > Actinopteri > Cypriniformes > Leuciscidae > Rhinichthys > Rhinichthys osculus. The sequence continues at coordinate 31,327,767 of JARWKJ010000021.1, forward strand.
TCACTGCAGTTTTAAGCAGAAAACACTCAGCAATCCTGTCGACTTATGAATTTACACATGATTTGTCTTAAAGCACATTAAAAACACCACATAGACACATAAACAACATTAAAAACTTGATTTTCACCACAGGGGGAGGACTTTAATAATCTTCTGTCATGCATGAAGTAGACTTATTTTCATGTGTTGACTATGAAAGTACTTTATTATCATTTTAACTGTAGATATTTGATATAATATTAGTTTCATTCCTTGATGAACCAAAACATAATTTCACGTGGACGTCAGTTTGACACGATCCTCCGACCTAAACACAGTTGCAGAGCAGGCACACCTGGTGGAAGTGTCTCTTTCAGCAGAATAATCACCCTCACACACTGCACACACTGTTCAGGAATGGTTGAGGAACATGATGAAGAGTTCAAGATGTTGCTATTGCCTCCAAATTCCCCAGATCTCAATCGGATTGAGCATCTTGTGCTGGACCAACGGGTTCACTCCACATCAACCTACAGGACTTGAAGGATCTGCTGCTCATGTCTTGGTGCCAGATGCTGTGTTGTAACCTGTAATGTGAGGTTGACGTCGATGTCACCCCCTCAGAGATCTGCTTCATCTTCTTCATGTGAGGTGACGCACAGGTCCTCACTTTATGGAGCACAACAAGAGTGTTTTGCAAGCAGGTCTATTAGCCTTTCCATTCATCTCAACGACAGTTTCCTGGCTGTACAATCTGAAAGGCTTTGCTCAGGGGACGAACATTTCAGCCAAACACCCGAGCCGTGAATCACGGGTGACATCCATCTGAAGCTGCAATGAGTGACGTCATGACATCTCTGATTGGCTGATGGAACAACGGGAACACACACAGTCCCAAAGACCCTTTACTAGTGACTATCATGAGCTCTGACATCAAAGACATGTCATTTGCTAACCAGGCAATCCTTGCCTCCTTGGTTGGACGTCCTAAATGCCCATACGTCACCCTGCCTTTGACTTATGCTGCCATCTACAGGTCAACGCCAAAACTGAGCTGACCCTGAAAAGTCAACCAATCAAACATACCTGAACAAACTCATCAAGCTCTTCAGGATTACTAGAAGGACATCAGTGAGTTTGATCAGGGTTGAGCGGGTAAGTCGAGGGCTAGAGTTGAGAATAATAATAATTGATTAATAATTCGCTTCACATATGGAAGTGGGGAATCTCCTCAACCACCACCAATGTGCAGCTCCACCTGGATGAGGCGACGGCGGCCATTTTGTGCCAGATCGCCCACCACACACCAGCTTACTGAGAGGAGACAGAGATGAAGCCAATCAGTGTATATGGGGATGATTAGGAGGCCATGATGGACAGAGGCCACTGGGCAAATTGGGCCAGCATGCCGTGGCTACACCCCTACTCTTTTACGAAGGACATCCTGGGATTTTTAATGACCACAGAGAGTCAGGACCTCGGTTTAACGTCTCATCCGAAGGACGGTGCTTGTTACAGACAGTATAGTGTCCCTGTCACAACACTGGGGCGTTAGGACCCACACAGGCCACAGGGTGAGCGCCCCCTGCTGGCCTCACTAAAACACCTGGCTTTCCCAGGAGTGTCCCATCCAGACACTGGCAAGGCTCAGCCCTGCTCGGCTTCAGTGGGGGACCAGTCTAGGGATGAAGCTGCGGCCCGCCAGAGAAGCCCTGGTTTCCGGACGGCATGTGATCATTATCTGAGAACGTTTGGGCATTTATCTCCTTTTGTGCCATTAAACTGATTTAATTGTTATGCTAATCAGATACAAAAGCCAATCAAATAGATTTATTGTGACTTAAAATAGGGTAATTTACTAAAAGGCTAATTGACCTTTTACCAGGTAACTGATTGCTGGTTAATTCAAATGTAATTTTAAAACACTTGCCAATGACATGAGCGATTCACCTAAAGTGAACCAGAAAACCATCCTGCCCCATGGCCGATTTCATTGGCCAACTCGATCACTCAGTGACTGTCAACAACAGTTCAGGCTTCATGGATTGAGTCCAGAGCTCGGATCGGGACAAACAGAAATGCCACATATACCGGATGTGATAGCAAAGCCATAATAAAGATTGGTTATTAGTATTTGATTCAGCGCTGTGTAGGAATCACTCCCCTGCACAATCTAAGCAAGATGGTTACAGTGATGGAAAGGGGCTATTGATTAAATTAAATGAAAATGATTTTCAGACTTAATCTAGGGCTTAAATTTAAAATAAAGTAAAGTAAATAAAACATGCTATAGCATCTGGCTGTAGTACATCAAGCTCCTCGCCACTAGAGGTCAGGCATGCCAAAACAATCAACTGTTTCTGTCGTCATTGTTTGTTGACAAGTGTTTATCATTGTCTGTGTGTGTGTGTGTGTGTGCTTTATGGGCTTTAACAAAAACCTGTCTAGTTCCTTTTGTAAGTAAACATCCCAGTGTGTCACTCTGAGTCTGGCGGATCCCTGCCACTATGAACATAAAACTTTGTATGTGGTTGGGTGTTGATTCAAAATCATTTTAACTTCTCTTCATGTTGTCTTTGGCAAACAAATGAACAACCTAAATATTTAAGGAATATTTTCTGGGGATAGTCCTTAAGTGTATGAGAGCAACTGAGTTAAAATCCCTGGGTTAAAAATGTTGGTTTTAATGATAAATGTTGATTACTTGCCCTTGCCTGTTTACTTTGATTCCAGATCCTGAATTTTGCTTGCTTGTGAAAGAATTTCTGCGCTTGGTTTGCGGACGAGGATAGGTGTCTTGATTTTTCATTTACTTCTTTTACATTGCTACATTTATTAATTTACTTTATCACAGTAGATAGCAGTGCAGCAGTGCTTAATGCCACCATAAATGAGTAGGGATGAGATTAGATGAGTTTCTCCTGACTATAGATGACACAAAATCTCCTTTTAGCACTTTTGATGAATGGCTATGCTATTTCTAATTTTGTAATTTCATCTCAATATCAACATTTGTGAGATTTAGTAAGCTTTTGAGGTTAATTGATTTAATTTTATTAATAATTTATCTGTGTTAAAGATATAAAATACTGGATAACCTGTAAATTTCGTCTATTATATTCTGCTTAGAATACAATATGCATTTGGAAGGATGTACTGTAACTTCATCATCTACAGTTAAAGACCTGGGAGTTATTAGACATTCAACAACTTGTCTTTCAAAAATCATATTTCATATGTTACACAAACAGCCGTCTTCCACCTCAGAAACGTTGCTCCGGAACATGTTATCAGTTTCTGATGCAGAAAAGTTAGTTCATGCATTCATGACCTCTAGACTAGATTACTGTAATGCATTACTAGCTGGTTGTCCTGCGTCCTTGATAAACAAGCTACAATTAGTATTCATTAAATTATTACATTGTTTAAATTAATACCTTTTTCGCTAACTGTGATTTGGTATATGTACATTTCTAAAATACATAACTTATATAGTTACCTCTGATAACAGAAAACATGAGTTTGTTGTTTGTTGCATGAGTATTTTGTTTGTTTGTTTGTTTGTTTGCATGACATTTTTTAAGACTTGTCGCCCCCTACTGGTGTAACACAATAAAACTTTACACTGAAAAATCCCCACCAAATACTATGTGCTGCTTCGAGACATATGATATGATCGAGTCTACTTTTACTCAATATTATTATGTGTCCTACACATACAAGACACCAGCAAGACATATTGCATTTGAGATAGTATGACAAAATATGCAAAGCAGCCTTCATGCGAACAAGCTTGTGGTTCTTGCTGTTGAAAAGCAACCCTATAGGATGAATCTGCCTCCAGCGTGCTTTACAGCAGAGATGGTGTTACCTGTCCTGCGGGCTGCTGCATATGAGCCAAACATAGCGCTTTTCTTTCAGGTCAATGAGTTCAACTTTAGGTTTAGTTTCAGGGGGGTCTTTTTCACATGGTTTCAAGTGTAACATCCCAACCTGCAGTTTCCCCTTCACAGCACTAGAGGTCACCCTCTGTGAATACTGATACATGTTGTCTTCTTCTTCAGGTTTAACTGTTTATTGCTTTTAGCAAAGCCACTTGAAGGCAAGCCTGCAAGGTTAGCACAAATATATATATATATATATATATATATATATGTAACGCCTGCTAACGCTGTGGTATGCAGGAAAAGAGACCAAATGGCGTTTTTTTTATTTATGAATGTCAATGGAGGAGAGGCTTTAATGGGGACACGGCTTATTTAATTAATCAACAGCCCATCGCCTAATCTTCAACATGTTTGCTCTTAAACATTAGTTTTGGATTGATCTATTTTTATAGTTTACACCAAATAAAAATGCTGTTTTATTTTCCACGTAAAAGCGGGCACCGTGTTTAACTATATGCGTGGGTATAGTTTGAGACAGTGAAAATATGGAGCTCAAACTCGTGGAGTATTGCTCAATTTTATTCAGAGGCCCAAACTGAGCAAATATATGCAATTTTGTACAGTTGCTGATATTGATATGCTTATAAAGAAAGATGACATTTTCATCGCTTGTAATGTAAATCAATGAGTTTATTTATAATAGTATAGTTAGTTAGTTAGCGTCCTGATCACCCTAGCTGGGTATGGACGACATCCTCTGTGATGCATTTCCATTGTACTCGGTCCATTGCCAAGGTATAATAGTATAGCAGATACTTACATAAAATCCGAATAAATATCAGTTATCATTCTATATCGGCAAATAAAATGTCTTAGTAAGATGATGATATTTAGATATAAAGATCATGATGATATTTAATGCCTAGTTGTACCATTTTTATTGTCGTTTCAAAATATTCAATTCAATTCACATTTATTTGTATAGCGCAGAAAATGCACAAGTCCACATACAATTTAGAGTGATCTGTTACCAATTTAGAGTGATCATATACCAAATCACAGTTAGCTAAAAAGGTATTAATTTAAACAATGTAATAATTTAATGCAGAAATAATGAGTTCATTGAAGTAATGAATACTTGTTCGTTAACAAATAATAATGACATTTAGAAAAATTTAGCATTGGTGATTCAGAGTTTGCGCCATCTGAAGTCTTCGCAGGAGTTGGGTCGTCTCTTCACAGGAGTTGGGTCGTCTCTTCACAGGTGTTGGGTTATCTCTTTACAGGTGTTGGGCATCTGAAGTCTACGCAGGAGTTGGGTCGTCTGTTCACAGGTGTTGGGCATCTGAAGTCTTCGCAGGAGTTGGGTCGTCTCTTCACAGGAGTTGGGTCGTCTCTTCACAGGAGTTGGGTCGTCTCTTCACAGGAGTTGGGTCATCTCTTCACAGGTGTTGGGCATCTGAAGTCTACGCAGGAGTTGGGTCGTCTCTTCACAGTTGTTGGGCATCTGAAGTCTACGCAGGAGTTGGGTCGTCTCTTCGCAGGAGTTGGGTCGTCTCTTCACAGGAGTTGGGTCGTCTCTTCACAGGAGTTGGGTCGTCTCTTCACAGGAGTTGGGTCATCTCTTCACAGGTGTTGGGCATCTGAAGTCTACGCAGGAGTTGGGTCGTCTCTTCACAGGTGTTGGGCATCTGAAGTCTCTGCAGGAGTTGTGTCGTCTCTTCACAGGTGTTGGGCATCTGAAGTCTTCGCAGGAGTTGGGTCGTCTCTTCACAGGTGTTGGGCATCTGAAGTCTTCGCAGGAGTTGGGTCGTCTCTTCACAGGTGTTGGGCATCTGAAGTCTTCGCAGGAGTTGGGTCGTTTCTTCACAGGAGTTGGGTCGTCTCTTCACAGGTGTTGGCCATCTGAAGTCTTCGCAGGAGTTGGGTGGTCTCTTCACAGGTGTTGGCCATCTGAAGTCTTCGCAGGAGTTGGGTCGTCTCTTTGCAGGAGTTGGGTCGTCTCTTCACAGGTGTTGGGCATCTGAAGTCTTTGCAGGAGTTGGGTGGTCTCTTCACAGGTGTTGGGCATCTGAAGTCTTCGCAGGAGTTGGGTCGTCTCTTCACAGGAGTTGGCTCTTCACAGGAGTTGGGTCGTCTCTTCACAGGAGTTGGGGTCGTCTCTTCACAGCAGTTGGGCCGTCTCTTCACAGGAGTTGGGTCGTCTCTTCACAGGTGTTGGGTCGTCTCTTCACAGTTGTTGGGCATCTGAAGTCTTCGCAGGAGTTGGTTCGTCTCTTCACAGTTGTTGGGCATGTGAAGTCTTCGCAGGAGTTGGTTCATCTCTTCACAGTTGTTGGGCATCTGAAGTCTTCGCAGGAGTTGGGTCGTCTCAGGAGTTGGGTCGTCTCTTTACAGGTGTTGGGCATCTGAAGTCTTTGCAGGAGTTGGGTCGTCTCTTCACAGGTGTTGGGCATCTGAAGTCTTCACAGGAGTTGGGTCGTCTCTTCACAGGAGATGGGCATCTGAAGTCTTCGCAGAAGTTGGGTCGTCTCTTCACAGGTGTTGGGTCGTCTCTTCACAGGTGTTGGGCATCTGAAGTCTTCGCAGGAGTTGGGTCGTCTCTTCGCAGGAGTTGGGTCGTCTCTTCACAGGAGTTGGGTCGTCTCTTCACAAGAGTTGGGTCGTCTCTTCACAGGAGTTGGGTCGTCTCTTCACGGCAGTTGGGTCGTCTCTTCACAGGAGTTGGGTCGTCTCTTCACAGTTGTTGGGCGTCTGAAGTCTTCGCAGGAGTTGGTTCGTCTCTTCAAAGGAGTTGGGCATCTGAAGTCTTCACAGGAGTTGGGTCGTCTCTTCACAGGAGTTGGACATCTGAAGTCTTCGCAGAAGTTGGGTCGTCTCTTCACAGGTGTTGGGTCGTCTCTTCACAGGTGTTGGGCATCTGAAGTCTTCGCAGAAGTTGGGTCGTCTCTTCACAGGTGTTGGGCATCTGAAGTCTTCGCAGGAATTGGGTCGTCTCTTCACAGTTGTCGGGCATCTGAAGTCTTCGCAGGAGTTGGGTCGTCTCTTCACAGGAGTTGGGTCGTCTCTTCACAGTTGTTGGGCATCTGAAGTCTTCACAGGAGTTGGGTCGTCTCTTCACAGGAGTTGGGCATCTGAAGTCTTCGCAGGAGTTGGGTCGTCTCTTTACAGGTGTTGGGCATCTGAAGTCTTTGCAGGAGTTGGGTCGTCTCTTTACAGGTTTTGGGCATCTGAAGTCTTTGCAGGAGTTGGGTCGTCTCTTCACATGTGTTGGTCATCTGAAGTCTTTGCAGGAGTTGGGTCATCTCTTCACAGGTGTTGGGCATCTGAAGTCTTCGCAGGAGTTGGGTCGTCTCTTCGCAGGAGTTGGGCATCTGAAGTCTTCACAGGAGTTGGGTCGTCTCTTCACAGGAGTTGGGCATCTGAAGTCTTCACAGGAGTTGGGTCGTCTCTTCACAGGTGTTGGGCATCTGAAGTCCACACAGGAGTTGGGTCGTCTTTTCACAGGTGTTGGGCATCTGAAGTCTTCGCAGGAGTTGGGTCGTCTTTTCACAGGTGTTGGGCATCTGAAGTCTTCGCAGGAGTTGGGTTGTCTTTTCACAGGTGTTGGGCATCTGAAGTCTTCGCAGGAGTTGGGTCGTCTTTTCACAGGTGTTGGGCATCTGAAGTCTTCGCAGGAGTTGGGCATCTGAAGTCTTCGCAGGAGTTGGGTCTTCTCATCACAGGTGTTGGGCATCTGAAGTCTTCGCAGGAGTTGGGTCTTCTCATCACAGGTGTTGGGCATCTGAAGTCTTCGCAGGAGTTGGGCATCTGAAGTCTTCGCAGGAGTTGGGTCGTCTCATCACAGGTGTTGGGCATCTGAAGTCTTCGCAGGAGTTGGGCATCTGAAGTCTTCGCAGGAGAAGGGTCGTCTCTTCACAAGTGTTGGGCATCTGAAGTCTTCGCAGGAGTTGGGTCGTCTTTTCACAGGTGTTGGGCCTCTGAAGTCTTCGCAGGAGTTGGGTCGTCTTTTCACAGGTGTTGGGCATCTGAAGTCTTCGCAGGAGAAGGGTCGTCTCTTCGCAGGAGTTGGGCATCTGAAGTCTTCGCAGGAGTTGGGTCGTCTTTTCACAGGTGTTGGGCATCTGAAGTCTTCACAGGAGTTGGGTCGTCTTTTCACAGGTGTTGGGTCGTCTTTTCACAGGTGTTGGGCATCTGAAGTCTTCGCAGGAGTTGGGCATCTGAAGTCTTCGCAGGAGTTGGGCAGCTGAAGTCTTCGCAGGAGTTGGGCATCTGAAGTCTTCGCAGGAGTTGGGCATCTGAAGTCTTCGCAGGAGTTGGGCATCTGAAGTTTTCATAAGAGGCTGGATGCAAACTAAAGCTGACATACTCTCTAGTTACTCAGGATGGGCATCCCGAGAAAAAACAGAAAAGTAAATAGAAAATAATGAGCGTAGCTGCTGTTCATAACATTAATCAAGGATAATCATGTGCATTTGATCTGATATAACAGTATAAGGGTAGGAGATCCATTATGTGAATGCTAGGCTAAAGAGATGCGTCTTTAATCTAGATTTAAACTGGGAGAGTGAGTCTGAGCCCCGGACATTATCAGGAAGGCTCTTCCAGAGTTTAGGAGCCAAATGTGAAAACGCTCTCCCTCCTTTAGTGGACTTAGATAGTCTAGGTACTATCAAAAGACCAGAGTTTTGTGATCTTCAAGAGCGTGATGGATTGTAAGGCGGTAGAAGATTAAATACACAGGAGCTCATTTAGGGCCTTATAGGTCAGTAGCAATACTTTTTATTTAATATGGAACTTAATAGGTAAGCAGTAGGGGTGTGCCAAAAAATCGTTTCACAGAAGAATCTAGATTCTCATTTGCAACGATTCAGAATCGATCTGAAATGTCCAAGAATCGATTTAATAAATAAATAAAATCAGCTGGCTGTTCGCCTCCATTTTTGTAACTATAGCCTATACGGGACGTCCGGACGTCATGCACGCAGCCGGTTTTTGAACGTGAGCGGCAAATCAGAGGAAGCAAATATGGATGCTTTTATAGAGCTTCTGATGCTTCTAAATATGATTCATTCTGCCGTGGCGGGCCGCCACACCTAAAATAATCCCGCCACGGCTGCAGCTTCTCAGTGAGGTCCGATATTAATGTGCATACTATTGTGTTATTGTTAAGCTAAAGGCATAAAAAACATTGTAAAGCACCATAAAGTGTTCGCACTATATTCCAAGACTTCTAAAGTCATTCAATAGCATAATGTGAGGTAAAAATGAATATTTAAGTCGTTAGTTAAAGTTAATGGATCATCTCTCCTCAGTCATTCTCCATTCAGCATTCACACAGCGCGTCGCGTTATAGCGTTTTTTAAATCATAATCCTTTCTCCCGGGTGTCTGTTAGATTACAGCACTGGAGAGCGCTATGAATTGTTCTTCATCCGCACTGTAACTGAAATTTAAAACTGTTAAAAGAAAATGCTCAATAAACTGTTGCAAATATATAGCCTAATACATTAAGCATAGATAGACAGATATAATCTCTTCGCTTTGTGCTTTGAACTTTTCAATCCGGAGCGCTGCGCGCTGTGACTTCGCGTTGCTTCAAGTGCATCATTCTGCGCACGGGATGCGCATAATCGCTTTGCCGCTCTTATTCGAGCCTTTCATGTTATAATGTTATAATACTTAGGGGAGGTTTAAACACCTGGGGCAAGGGGGCGTGGCCAATGGCAATATCACTCATGGGCCACGCCCCCTCCCCCTGTCGAAATGGGCCTGCCACCACAGCTGGAAAAAATCCTAGAGGAAACACTGGTCTCCGTTTGTCATTCTGTATAGCAAAGCAGATGAGAGTAGATCATGATCAGAAACCCGATTAGAAATCAATTTTGAATCGAATCGTGGCCTCAAGAATCGGAATCGAATTGAATCGTGAGATGGTAAAAGATTCCCACCCCTAGTAAGCAGTGTAGAGATGATAATATTGATATGATCATATTTTCTTGACCTAACAACAACATTTTGGACTAATTGTAGCTTGTTTATCAAGGATGCGGGACAACCAGTTAGTAATACATTACAGTAACTAACTTTAATTTTTTTTTTTTTGACCAATAAGTAATACCTCAGTCTTAGCTGAATTTAATAGAAGAAAATTGCTGGTCATCCAATATTTTATATCTTAAACACACTCTGACAACTTAGATAATTTAAAGAATTAATATGGTCGTGATGAAATATGAAACTGAGTATCATGAGCATGACAGTGGAAATTAATTCCATGTTTTCTTATAATATTACCAAGTGGCAGCATATATTGAAAATAGCAGAGGGCCTAACACAGATCCTTGCGGCACTCCATAATTTACTGACTTTATCTTCGATGTTTCCCCATTTAAGTAGAAGAAAGGACAACGGTCTGATAGATACGATCTAAACCAGCTTAATGCCTGTCCCTGAACACCCGTGTAATTTTGTAATCGATTTAAGAGTATTTTATGATATATAGTGTCGAACGCAGCACTATGATCAAGTAAAACTAGTATTGAGAAGCTAGAAGTAAGTCATCTGTAAATTTAACAAGCGCAGTTTCTGTGCTACGATGGGGCCTAAATCCAGACTGAAATTTTTCATACATATCATTAATTTGCAAAAAAGAGCAGTAGTATTTTTAGTAATTTAGTAGTAATTCAAAACATATAATGCAGTGCAATGATGATCCTATTTGAGACATTCTCACATTTTAACATGATTTTTCATAAAATTATTGATAATAAAGTAAACCTAATTTGCTTCAGTCCAGTAAGTGTTCATCTTGAAATATTACTAACAATATAAAAAGTTTAATTGTATGTTTACTTTATAGAAATCAAATATTTCACAGCAAAAAAAGACACATGAAGCACGAGCTGAAGGGGAACATGTTTACACTTGCACTAAAAGGGCTTTTACTTGCCAAAAAAAAAAAAAGATAAATTATCAATCAGATGTCAGTAGATTGTGTGCAACAGGTTTTGGTTTTGTTAGAAATTTAGAGGCCTCAGAAATTAATGTTTTAAATGTACAATATGTAGGATTTTTGCAGAAAAATATCCCAAAACCACTAAGCCAATGTTATATATTTTGTTTAGTTGATTACTTACAATATCCCCAATGTTTCCAACTATTTGTAAATCATGAGAAAATTGCGATTTTAACCAAGGAAACGGGACGTGTCAGCAGGGGTGAGGATCGCCAGTCAATGACGTCATATCCACGTTACCCCCGGTTTCCGCTCATACTGCCATAGTAACCATGGCGACAGACGTGGACAACTTATGCTTAGCAGGACGCTCACGCTGTTGTTGTTGTTTTGTTCAAACATTTTGGCAAGCAGACTTTGAGACAAAAAGAGGACTAGAACGAAGATCAAAATCTTTCGAGATGCCGAGAGCTCCACGTCCGCGACTAACTTCGACTTGACAGAGTGTTCCATGTTACTTTATTAGACAGGTGAGCAAATGTACATACACCTAATCAATGTTATTTAGTTCAATATAAAGAAATGTTAGAATATGATCTGTATGTTATTCTAATGTTGATCTAGCTTACTGCTAGTCGTCTCATACAGCCAACAAACAACCTAACTTAACTAACAATATTTAACACACTCTAGTGTTTATTTAGTGTGATAGTGTAACTGTTAGAGCAAGTGAAACAGCGCTGCGTTACCTCAAGTTTAATTCGTCTAACAAACTGACCTGTGTGAGTATTAATTCAGCACTTGCGTAGTTCGGTAGAACGAAATGTCCTTATTCCTTTCTATCCGCGGGACTCGCGTTGCGTGTGGCGCTGGTAAATACGTCTCTCGTTAGCAATCGCGCCCTGCTTCACACCACAGTCATGTTAAAAACATCACTCTATTCACTCATCCGTTAAAGATCCATGACGACAAGATCCATAAATCCGCTTAATGCTTTGTGTCATCGATATACGCCTTTGTTATTGTAAGAGATTAGCGACCCCTGGTGGACAAAAATTACATACTGTACATTTAAATATGATATTATCTATGCACTTTATATGTCATATATTGCTGCATTCTTGACAGCTTTACCTGCAACACACACACACACCCACACTGTGTTGAGCGAACCTGTATTGTATTCCGCCACCTGCTGGCCAGTCATGTCTCTTCATGCGACCCCTGCGACACACACAGGCTCGTGTTATGAGAGTAAGGGGAGACACGGGCCCCGGGGAGGATATTTTAGGACGGGGCAGGGAAAGGTTATGCAATCTGAGGTTCAAACTCACCCCTGGGCTGTTGTACATACTGTCCATCATCCCGGCCTGTGTGCTGAGTGTGTGTATACATGATCTGAAGGAGAACACCGGACATTGATGAATACGCCTGTTCCAGTAGACTGATCCAACGGGAACAGATCGTGTTGGGAAAGGTGGTCTATATGACAGCCAGGAGTGAAGGGTGAAACTCTGTTAATGATGTCAGTTGCAAAGGAATGTCTGTCTGAGGTGGAGCAAGTTATTACATTTAGCTGAAAGATTATCTTTATAAAAATCCACACTGATGAACCATGCATAATTGTAACAAGTATTAAGTGAGTAAACAGGCTTTGATTTCCCGGTGACGGACTGTTGTACTGTGATCTAGCGAGAGGTTAAAGCTGTTCTTTTGGACTATTCCCCGGTGGAGGACGGTGTCTGATCCTCTGGTGTACTTAATACTCCTGCCAAGGGCTTTCCACTGGGACTGTTTGTTCCCATCGTGCAGAGACACATCAGACGAGCGCAGAAGAAGACGGATGTCGTATAGTCACTGAACACAGGGAACAGAGCAGGAAGAAGCTCCACAAATGAGCCCTTTCATCTGTGTTTACTTGAGTCACGGCACTCATTTGCAAACGGAAGAAGAATCCTACGCAAATGTTTCATGGATAATAAAATTATGCCTCGCTCTTCCTCTAACCTACTTCTTACTTACTTTTTTTAAAGTCCCACTGTAGTCAATAATAGTATCCCTTAAACCTCATCTCTGAACACCAAAATTACATATTTAAACGTTTTTTCCTTGAAAAAAACACCTTAAAATAGCTTAAATGTTACTCGACACCCTTGCCTCATTTAGTATATGTGGTTCTATGAATATGCAAATGAGCCCCGCCTCCACTCACTCACTCAGCTCAGAGATCCACTGGTTGACGATCACACGTTGATCTGATTGGTTACAAGGTCGTTTGTGGCTTCAGAAACACCAGCGATTTCAAACCGTGTTTTTGAGGCTGTCTTTGGTTCACTGCAGTTTTAAGGAGGAAATACTCAGCAATGCTGTCGACTTATGAATCTACACATGGTTTGTCTTATATTAAAAACACCACATAGACAAATAAACAACATTAAAAGCTGGGTTTTCACCACAGGGGGACTTTAAGTAAAAAGTGTCACAGCTTGTTTTGTTTTTTTACTAAGCTCTTGTAAATCCAGCTATGTTCTCATTTGAATGAGAGAGGTGTCAGCCTATGCAAAGCACTGTGGCTCGAGGGTTTCAGTCAAAAACACAGGCACCATCAGGGTTGCCAGGTCTGCGTAACAAAAATAAGTAGCCCATATCCCAAATATCAAAACTCAAAATATGGCATTCCATGCCTAAAATACTTGTTTTATAGTCACTGTTATTCAAATTGAAAACCATATTTTGTTGTGATCATAAACACAGATCAAAGGTTTCTTACCAGTGGCCCTTCTTCACAAACCTTAACATCTAGCATAGTTTTATCAGTGGTACAATATAAAATATTTCAGTCGAATATAATTGATATAATCAATCAAACCTTTAACCCGCGGGGGAATAAATCAGCCCGTGGCACCAGTTTAAAAGAAGCCTAATCCTGTGGGAAAACCGTGGACTTGGCAACCTTGGTGACTATGTTAAGACTGAGACTTAAGAAGGGATAAAGTGAGGTCTTACTTTTCAGATTCATATTACACCAATCCAGCTGTTTAAAACTTAAATGCATGCATGTTTCACTATTCATTATTACGTATTCAGGTCTTTAGTGTCCCGGAATGTGTATCTAACACAAATGGATCTCTAAACTGCCCAATGATATAAATGTGTAAACAGTAAAGCGTATGTTGTTGCCTGCTGGAATGTGGAAGGGTTTGTTTTTGAGCAGGTGCTTCCCCAATCATCATCAGCATCAGGCTCATATTCAGGATCTCAACCCCTCAAAAACATATTCAAAATCAAGATTATGTTTACTGACAGCTTGTCATCAGATCCACCATTAAGCGAAGCTAATTTGCTTAAGCACCTTCTCTGCATTTTTTTCCTTGTTATATTGTTGATATATTATACTTGTTATACAAAGATAATTTTGCTGGAAGTGAATCAATCAAAACCAACTTTAGCTGGAAATAACATTATTCAAAAATCGCTATAAAGCCAAAACAATCTCTGTTACCGTAAATTGTATGTTTATCTCTGTAAAGCTGCTTTGAAACAATCTCCATTGTTAAAAGCGCTATATAAATGAAGATGACTTGACTTGATATTGAATAGATTGAGGAATACTAAGAATTAGGAGGAGGTCTAATTTCTCTCTCTGTGTGTGTGTGTGTGTGTGTGTGTGTGTGTGTGTGTGTGTGTGTGTGTGTGTGTGTGTGTGTGTGTGTGTGTGTGTGTGTGTGTGTGTGTTTTGTAAACAGCACAGCCTAATGAACTGAAAATACTAAACTAAAAATATATCTGATAAATATCTTTATATACATAGTTTATAATTTTTTTGGACATGTTTAAACACTTTTTTCAAAATCGCTTCTTTTACTTTACACAGAAGATCCATTCGAGTTTGGAATGACATGAAGGGTGAGTAAATAAAATAGTATGACTAATTTTGTACATTTTGATAGCAGTAGCAGACAAAAGACCAAGTCTTTTTTGTAATTTTTTTTAATAATGTTATAAATAACAGCAGAAAGCGGGTGAAGACTTGCCTCTAGATTACTGTAGCATATCATCATATCCCTGCTCTCTGACCCAGAAACACTGCATGTGAACTATACAGATAAAGAGTGAGAGTCGAGTCAGACAGCAGCCCTCACCAATGACCTCAGTCTTATCACGAACAAGAGAGAGGGAGAGAGGGCATGAAGTTCAGTTTGTTATAGATGTTCTCTGACTGTCTGCAAACATATCTGCTCTTCAGATTTGAAGGTTATATTCTTATATTATATTTCAGTGGAGAAGCAGCACAAGGAGATACAGATTGCCTTTTTTCCTAAACTTTAGTCAGCTGCTTTCATAGACAGCATTATTATGCATCATATCAAATGGACAAGACTGACGAAAATTGTGTTGCCTTTAAGACACCTTGTTTTGGCCAAATTCACAAAGGCAATCCCAGAAGCAGTGCAACAAGCTCTGATGAAAAGGCTCAAAGTTCGAAAACCCTGCATTACACCAAAGTCCTTTTAGGCAAGTCATGCCACTCGGCCGCCATCTTGGCAACGCCTCCGGGCAGCTATTTCGGACTAACAAGACCAGGCTCCTATCTGAATGAATGGGCAGAGAGTCAGAACTGCAGTTTCACTGGTCACCGGGACATAAAAACTGCATGTATAGAAACAGCAGTAAAATATGATAAAAATCGCTGAAAAAGTTTGATGACTTTGCCCCAAAATAAGGTTTAAAAGGTCTTTTTCCCCACAGGTTATCCTTTTACTATACGCATGCGCAAGGGTTCACGACACCAACTTTATTTCAACTCTATCCAGAATGCCGGTGTTGTGCCATATTTGTGGTCGATATAAAATGCTTTAACTACCTTGGTAGTCCGATGCCTTCGCGTTGTTATCACCTTCGTCCATCTGATCTGGCACACAACACAACTTGCTGTCGCCAAATCCTCTCCGCTGCCGCAAACCTCAACTGTGCGCATGCGTCAGTGGAACCAGACGATAGGCTTACATGTTTCCCGGCTTGACTGTTAAAAGCAGACGATTGGCGCTTCTGATTGGCCAACGTGGCTTTACGGTGAAGGTTTATATCGCCGCCTGCTGGCGTGGCATGCTCTTGATCGCGCTTGATAGCGTGTTTTTGCGTTGGAGACCGAGCATGTGTGGACGGGATTTTTTTTTAAACGCTTAAGGAAAAACTCCGGTTATAAAAATACCCGTGTCCGTGTGGACAAGGCCTTAGTATGTTGAAAAGAGTGTGCCTGAAGTCCCCGGGTGGTCTACTTTTTCTGCTGGATTTTCGAAGTGTGGATCCGTGCTCACTCTTACAGGCTTATATTGCACTTTGGAGGAGGAACTACGAGTAGAAAGTGTTAAAAAAACTACAAAACATAGCGGATATGCGCGACCGACGGTGAGAGGTTTAGATAAAGGTTTGAATGACTAATCAAAGTTTAACCTGATAAAAAAATTAAAAAAAAACTTTTAAGTGCATCATTATACTTTAATATGAGTCTCTGCATGAAAGACCCACGACTGCAGATCAACGATCCGCGACATGCATTTCTCTCCGATACGGTAATGAAAGGTGGAGGATTTTATCTTTGACAAGATGATTGACAGGTCAGTTTACGTGACAGGCTGCGTGTAACTAAGCGACAGAGAGCAACCGTTAAAGACGCAATTGTATGACTTGTGCTGCGTTCCAGTCCACTTTTAGACACACTTGCGAACTTCCCTAAGCACTTCCCCTTTGGGGAATCCCTGCCGCCATTTTAAAGTGCGTTCCACTTCGTGAAGTGGACGAGGGCAGTTTGTATGGACAGACCCTCACTCCCTCGATTTTGCCAGAGGGAGCGAGTCTACTTCATATGTACACTTTAGGCAGATCCATATACCACAATGTGTATGTATGTAGTGGCATTCATGCAAAGTAAGCAATGACGTACAACCGAGTGAACGAGACGGAGGGAAGTTAGCGAGTGAAGGGCATGACAATTTTGGACTGGAACGCAGCATAGCCTATATAGTATGTTGAAAGCTTGTCTACTCTTCTGCTACACACTCAAAAGTATGTACTTTTTCTTCACAAAAAGAGTAGCCTACATACTTAGGGCATAGTTTAAGTAGGCGAATTGAGACGCAGCACCTGTGTATTTATAGGCCTACTCCCTATTATGTTCGGCCCTTTGTCAGTTATTGTTTGATGTAATGCTGTTCTTCATGAGAGTCACCAGTAAACTCTATTTTTGCTCATGTGTTTCCTTATCTTCCTCCATTGGCTAAACGTTACACCTTTCAGTGATCAGTTCTTGAAAGAATGATGTTTTTCTTAGTGTGAAGAACATTTTAATTATCTAAAGAACCTTTCATGGAACCATCGATTGCAACAAAGAACCTTTATCTTTAAGAGGGAAGAAGATGGCTAATATGGGTTTGGAATTGACCTATTTTAAAATGCCTTGACAGGAATCATTAACCATAAACTAAGCATTCAGTGTGCCAATATTTGTGCAGATCACAAAGCATATGTGTCATTATCTGGATTCCTAGTTAAATGAATAAGATCCTCCATTGAGTGTGCCTCGGGTGTGTTACTGTGACTGAATAAATGAGAAGGGATCGGCCTCTCCCTGACATACACTCACTGGCATTTAAGTTTGTGTGTGTTTCCATAGAGTCTGTCCTCCGCCTTGTTTACTTGAGAGTTTGTACGCTTTCATCAGGCCCCTCCTCCAGCTCATCCTCACTTCACCATCACACCGTTCACTGCGTCTGTTTACAGCGAGGACGCTGGAAAGGTTAAGAGGGCCATGAAGGGAACGTCAAACCAGGCTGGAGAGCTCCAATAAAATCAGCTTGTTCTCAAAACAGCCGTCTATCTCTCTGTTATCAGACATCTGGGGTACATGCAGATTTCCAGCAGGGAAAGTCTTTCACAGACACTTTAGGACCCCATTTGCAAATCCTCACAGTCGCTAAGCTAGTTACAGTGTATTTACTACACAGATTTAAACTAAACACTACAATTTGCACTGTTTTTATGCCGTTTGGGTTACTGTTTCTGTGAATAGTGTTACTCAGTCGAGGGTCATGTACAGGCTGCTAAAGTATAACACTGCCGCTCGGCTTACACACTTTTTCACCTTTAGGTTAAGGTGAAGGCCTGCAGAAATACACCTGCCAAACAAGCTGACAAAACCACGCTGTAAGAGAGGAAGTGTCTGCAAAACAAGTACATTAAGTATGCAAGGGTGGAAACACAGAGACAGAGATATTTCAAGAATCTGATGTTTCTAGGAATGTGCTTTAGCTGTGGTGTGTAACTTCTGCAGCAATAGACCTCAGGCCCTGTTCACTCCTGGTGTTAAGAGTGTTTTGGTGGATCGGATCACAAGTAGACGAGGGAGACACATTCCTGTTCACACCTGGTGTTTTAATCGTCTCTTTTGTCCACTTTCAACCACTTCTGTCCTGATTTCTTCGAGGGGAGGGTCTATGGGCGGGTAAATGTATTTTATTTTTTTCAGATCTTTTGATGGATAAAATTAGCTCATGTAATTTACACATGAACGCGCCCGGAGACGACGGGAAACACACGGAGAGAATCAGCTTTAGTTTCTGCTCTGAGACACAAGACCAGCCGAACGCTGTGTGTGTGTTAGAAATCAGGAATGGCGAGAGAACATTGTGCTTGATATGTTTTTCATCTTCAAACCAAACTTGTGTCTCCAGCCGACAGTTTAAACCCCGTCTGTCTAGAGCTCTTCCCATAATGTTACGCATTAGTTCAGTAGACGGAGAGAAGACGGTCTTTTGTGGCTGTTTGAACACATTCGCTCACATGAGCATTTACACTACTAAAGCAATCCGGTCGAATGTGTTTTCTCCCTCTGGAAGTGGCTGAAAGTGGACGAGCTCAAAACATTTTAGACCCGTTTACACCTGTGTTTAGCGTCGTCCACTAGTGATCCGATCGACCGAAACACATCTTAACACCAACTGAATACGGGACAGAATACAGTGCATTTAATGGATTGTACTGTTGTTTAACAACATAGCGACTCTTGAACTGATGAAAGACTGATGAAACGTCTTTTTGAGTGGACAAAAACTCCATGAATCAGTTTTAAAACATTTGAGTTGCGAAAATAACATGATCTATAGGATCTTCATAGTAGTGCGGGAACATCTATCCCTGACAGCCTCGTTTTCATCCGTGTTCAATTCAATATGGCGTCTAACCTGACTAAGGTCTATGGCACCAGAATGGCAAAAATTGTTTCCAAACAGGTTTTTAAAATTATTTAATTTAATTAAAATTAAATTTTAAATTAATTTATTACAGTTTTTCTCAAATGCTAAAACACAAAGCCAATCCTCTAAACCAAATGACACATTTACTAAATCTAGCCATCATTTCCAATATCATAAACACATTTCACATGAAGACACAATTCACAAAACACAATCCTCCGTTCTCATAAATCTTAACACATTTATCCTTGCTAAAACACAAGTTGCAAAAGAACTCTGCTCATATTCTCAAATGAAAGCTCATGTGATGCAAAATGCTTGCCACAGTCAGCAATATTTGAACACAATGAACACACCTGGCATCATTCTTTACACACAACGACTCAAAATTGAAGACACTTGTTGCTAATGCTGTGACCACATGTATAATAGCAAGTTCAGAGTTCACAGTTTGCTGAAGATTCCAAACAAACACAATAGATGAAGGCAGAGTCAGGGAAGAGGAATTCGAGTCAAAGGAGGGAGAAGAGCTGGCCATGGAAGAAGAGGAGCAGGCCAACGAGGAAGAGGAGGAGGCCAACAAGGGAGAGGAGGAGGCCAACAAGGGAGAGGAGGAGGCCAACAAGGGAGAGGAGCAGGCCAACAAGGAAGAGGAGGAGGCCAACAAGGGAGAGGAGGAGGCCAACAAGGGAGAGGAGGAGGCCAACAAGGGAGAGGAGAAGGCCAACAAGGGAGAGGAGAAGGCCAACAAGGGAGAGGAGAAGGCCAACAAGGGAGAGGAGGAGGCCAACAAGGGAGAGGAGAAGGCCAACAAGGGAGAGGCGGAGGCCAAAAAGGGAGAGGAGAAGGCCAACAAGGGAGAGGAAAAGGCCAACAAGGGAGAGGAGGAGGCCAACAAGGGAGAGGAGGAGGCCAACAAGGGAGAGGAGAAGGCCAACAAGGGAGAGGAGGAGGCCAACAAGGGAGAGGAGAAGGCCAACAAGGGAGAGGAGAAGGCCAACAAGGGAGAGGAGGAGGCCAACAAGGGAGAGGAGAAGGCCAACAAGGGAGAGGAGAAGGCCAACAAGGGAGAGGAGGAGGCCAACAAGGGAGAGGAGAAGGCCAACAAGGGAGAGGAAAAGGCCAACAAGGGAGAGGAGCAGGCAAACAAGGGAGAGGAGGAGGCCAACTAGGGAGAGGAGAAGGCCAACAAGGGAGAGGAGGAGCCCAACAAGGGAGAGGAGGAGGCCAACAAGGGAGAGGAGCAGGCCAACAAGGGAGAGGAGCAGACCAACAAGGGAGAGGAGGAGGCCAACAAGGGAGAGGAGGAGGCCAACAAGAGAGAGGAGAAGGCCAACAAGGGAGAGGAGCAGGCCAACAAGGGAGAGGAGCAGGCCAACAAGGGAGAGGAGGAGGCCAACAAGGGAGAGGAGGAGACCAACAAGGGAGAGGAGGAGGCCAACAAGGGAGAGGAGGAGGCCAACAAGGGAGAGGAGAAGGCCAACAAGGGAGAGGAGCAGTCCAACAAGGGAGAGGAGCAGGCCAACAAGGGAGAGGAGGAGGCCAACAAGGGAGAGGAGGAGGCCAACAAGGGAGAGGAGCAGGCCAACAAGGGAGAGGAGAAGGCCAACAAGGGAGATGAGAAGGCCAACAAGGGAGAGGAGGAGGCCAACAAGGGAGATGAGAAGCCCAACAAGGGAGAGGAGAAGGCCAACAAGGAAGAGGAGCAGGCCAACAAGGAAGAGGAGAAGGTCCAGGACGGAGAGCAAGACAACCTCACACCATCATTACGGACGAGAGGCGAGCAACAGTCATTGACCATGTCATTGTCCAAGGCATGGCAATGGCTGAAGCAGGACTAAGAGTCCGTCCAAACCTGAGTAGGTTCACCGTGGCCACCATGGCCATCTCCTCTCCCTCCTCCTCTCCAACAAGGGAGAGGAGAAGGCCAACAAGGAAGAGGAGAAGGCCAACAAGGGAGAGGAGGAGGCCAACAAGGGAGAGGAGGAGGCCAACAAGGGAGAGGAGAAGGCCAACAAGGGAGAGGAGGAGGCCAACAAGGGAGAGGAGGAGGCCAACAAGGGAGAGGAGGAGGCCAACAAGGGAGAGGAGGAGGCCAACAAGGGAGAGGAGCAGGCCAACAAGGGAGAGGAGAAGGCCAAAAAGGGAGAGGGGAAGGCCAACAAGGGAGAGGAGGAGGCCAACAAGGGAGAGGAGAAGGCTAACAAGGGAGAGGAGAAGGCCAACAAGGGAGAGGAGAAGGTCAACAAGGCAGAGGAGCAGGCCAACAAGGGAGAGGAGCAGGCCAATAAGGGAGAGGAGCAGGCCAACAAGGGAGAGGAGCAGGCCAACAAGGGAGAGGAGCAGGCCAACAAGGGAGAGGAGCAGGCCAACAAGGGAGAGAATCAGGCCAACAAGGTAGAGGAGCAGGCCAACAAGAGAGAGGAGGATGCCAACAAGGGAGAGGAGCAGGCCAACAAGGGAGAGGAGGAGGCCAACAAGGGAGAGGAGGAGGCCAACAAGGGAGAGGAGAAGGCCAACAAGGGAAAGGAGGAGGCCAACAAGGGAGAGGAGCAGGCCAAAAAGGAAGAGGAGAAGGTCCAGCAGGGAGAGCAAGACAACCTCACACCATCATTACGGACGAGAGGCGAGCAACAGTCATTGACCATGTCATTGTCCATGGCATGGAAATGGCTGAAGCAGGACTAAGAGTCCGTCCAAACCTGAGTAGGTTCACCGTGGCCACCATGGCCATCTCCTCTCCCTCCTCCTCTCCAACAAGGGAGAGGAGAAGGCCAACAACGGAGAGGAGAAGGCCAACAAGGGAGAGGAGGAAGCCAACAAGGGAGAGGAGGAGGCCAACAAAGGAGAGGAGAAGGCCAACAAGGGAGAGGAGGAGGCCAACAAGGGAGAGGAGGAGCCCAACAAGGGAGAGGAGGAGGCCAACAAGGGAGAGGAGGAGGCCAACAAGGGAGAGGAGGAGGCCAACAAGGGAGAGGAGGAGGCCAACAAGGGAGAGGAGAAGGCCAACAAGAGAGAGGGGAAGGCCAACAAGGGAGAGGAGGAGGCCAACAAAGGAGAGGAGAAGGCCAACAAGGGAGAGGAGGAGGCCAACAAGGCAGAGGAGCAGGCCAACAAGGGAGAGGAGCAGGCCAATAAGGGAGAGGAGCAGGCCAACAAGGGAGAGGAGCAGGCCAACAAGGGAGAGGAGCAGGCCAACAAGGGAGAGGAGCAGGCCAACAAGGGAGAGAAGCAGGCCAACAAGGTAGAGGAGCAGGCCAACAAGAGAGAGGAGGAGGCCAACAAGGGAGAGGAGCAGGCCAACAAGGGAGAGGAGGAGGCCAACAAGGGAGAGGAGGAGGCCAACAAGGGAGAGGAGAAGGCCAACAAGGGAAAGGAGGAGGCCAACAAGGGAGAGGAGCAGGCCAAAAAGGAAGAGGAGAAGGTCCAGGAGGGAGAGCAAGACAACCTCACACCATCATTACGAAGAGAGGCGAGCAACAGTCATTGACCATGTCATTGTCCATGGCATGGAAATGGCTGAAGCAGGACTAAGAGTCCATCCAAACCTGAGTAGGTTCACCGTGGCCACCATGGCCATCTCCTCTCCCTCCTCCTCTCCAACAAGGGAGAGGAGAAGGCCAACAACGGAGAGGAGAAGGCCAACAAGGGAGAGGAGGAAGCCAACAAGGGAGAGGAGGAGGCCAACAAAGGAGAGGAGAAGGCCAACAAGGGAGAGGAGGAGGCCAACAAGGGAGAGGAGGAGCCCAACAAGGGAGAGGAGGAGGCCAACAAGGGAGAGGAGGAGGCCAACAAGGGAGAGGAGGAGGCCAACAAGGGAGAGGAGGAGGCCAACAAGGGAGAGGAGAAGGCCAACAAGGGAGAGGGGAAGGCCAACAAGGGAGAGGAGGAGGCCAACAAAGGAGAGGAGAAGGCCAACAAGGGAGAGGAGGAGGCCAACAAGGGAGAGGAGGAGCCCAACAAGGGAGAGGAGGAGGCCAACAAGGGAGAGGAGGAGGCCAACAAGGGAGAGGAGGAGGCCAACAAGGGAGAGGAGGAGGCCAACAAGGGAGAGGAAAAGGCCAACAAGGGAGAGGGGAAGGCCAACAAGGGAGAGGAGGAGGCC
>JARWKJ010000021.1:31355946-31693446 GCA_029959095.1 Rhinichthys osculus
AGAAAGGACTGCTCTTCGACAACTTAAAGGAAGCAGCTTATTTCTTATACTTTCCAGTAAAACTTCATACAAGTCATTTCCTAGTACATTCCAGAATGCCTGATAAAACTCTGCTGGCAAACCATCGATTCCTGGAGAACGACCATTGGATAACTGTCTCATTGCCTCAGTTATCTCTTGAAAAGTAATTTGTCCATCCAAGGCTTTTTTCTGATCATTTGTCAGCTTTGGTAAGTCACTCAGCAAATCAGAAACACATTCAGGATCACAAGTCTCAGTGTCATACAAGTCCGTATAAAAATTGACTGCCAGTTTCCTTATCTCCACTGGGTCAGAGGTTATGACCCCATCAGGCCGCCGAAGATGATACATTTGCTTTTGCTGAACGCTTTTCTTTTCAAGGTTAAAAAAATATGAGGAAGGAGCATCCATGTCTTTAATGGAACAAATTCTTGCTCGTATTAATGCTCCTTTCACTTGTTCATGCAGTAATGAGCAAAGTTCTTTCTTTTTATTCAAATATTCATTTTTTATATTTCCATCATCATTATTTATCACAAGAATACTCTCCAAAACTTGAATATCCCTTTGAAGTTTTTGCATTGCTGCTTTCACCATAGAAGTTGAATGTGAACTATAATTCTGACAAAAAATTCTTATGTTTGCTTTTCCAACCTCCCACCACATAAACACATTTTCAAAAGAAAGTTTTTTTAACTTCCAATCGTTCCAAAAAAAATTAAAATTCTCACAAAATAAAGCATCTTGCAACATCTTAGTATTAAAATGCCAAAAATAATTTGGTCTTAAATTCCTTTTTATATTCAAAGCAAAAAGTATCAACTGGTGATCTGAAAACCCAACAGGTAGAATAGAGACATCCGTAATTTTACTATTCCATATTTTACCAATATAAAATCTATCTAATCAAGCTCCACTAACTCTGTTGTTAGATACTTTGAGCCATGTATACTGTTTAATTCTAGGGTTTCTTCTTCTCCAAATATCCATTAATTCAAACTCCTTAAAGATTTTTGACAATACAACACTTGATTCATGATGGGGTTCTTCTCCATTTCTATCAATAATAAAATCAATAGTACAATTCCAGTCACCTCCAATAATAGTACAAACATTATCATCAATTTTCTGAATAGCACTCCTTAATTTTAAAAAAGACCTCACACGCTCAGGTCCATTATTGGGTGCATATATATTTATCAATGCAAAAACAGATCCTTCATATTCCATTCTTACCAACAGCAGTCTTCCCTTTACAATTTCTTCAACAGCCAGAATATTGACATTCATATCTTTAGAAAATAAAATTGCTATACCAGCACTATTATTTGTCCCATGACTTAAAACACTTGTTCCTTCCCACCATCTTCTCCATTCAGATTCATTATCTAAATTAGTGTGTGTTTCTTGTAAGAAAACTATATTTATTTTCTTTATACTGAATAACTCTGATACCATTGCTAGTTTATTACCATCTCTACCCCCATTCATATTTAAAGAGCCCACCCTCAACAGCTCCATAGAAAAAAAAAAATATGAAAGGGATAGAAAAAGAACAAAAAGACACAGAGAAAAAATCACCCCATGTGAATTAGCCATTTGATTTGTTTTATAACGTGCTTGCTTTGTCTTTTCTTAGCTTTGTTAACATTTTCTTCAATCTGAACCTTTTTTGTTTACTTAACACCTCATAACTAACATTTCTCTGCAACGATTTCACTGTATAAATGAATTTGTTTTCATCAGGAAAAAAATCTTTAACTTCAATGGCTTTACCAAAGGTCGCATCCAGAAAGTTATTTATAGCTTGCACTGTATACACATCGTCCACACTCCCACACTGCGATCCAATGTCAGATTCATCCGATAAATCATCATCATCTCTCACCCCCAAATCAGCATCAGTACACATTTCCACAGAATTAGACATTTCAGACTTCTCATTAGAAACCCTTTCAACACTAACCGTAGCAGCATCATCCTTGGTTGCACTATTTTCATCCAGTTCAGAAACATCATGATTTCTACCTGTTTCAACCATTTCATGAACGTTCTCAGTCTGACTTTCAGTCACTCCATCACTCTCGATGTTCCTCTGTGATTCAGCTTGAGGCTGCACGTCCTCAGAAACTGCCCTAACACTCTCACCAGCAGCAGAAGTACTGGGCCTCGCTTCGACTTCAGTAACTTGGGCCTTATGTGGGCATGTGTGCCTTTTATGCCCGATGTCCCCGCACTCAAAACATTTCATACTACCAGTGCTTGCGTAGATAACATATGCTTTTCCTTCATGCATAACTCTAAACGAAATATCCAACTCTGGTTCATTTAAGAACATAAACACCTGCCGCCTGAAGGACATAACGTGTTTTAGAGCAGCATTTTTACACCCCAGCGGGATCATCTTAATCATACTAGCCATCTTTCCATATCGCGTCAACGCTTTCTCAATTTCTTCATTTCGAATAAATGGCGGCAAATTAGAAATCGTAACTTTAGTTGTCGGAGTAACAAGCGGTGAGATAATAAGGAAATCGCCACTTACCACAATTCCTTCGCTTATCAACTGATTTACTATATCCTCTTTCTCGACAAACACAACCACTGCTTTATTCATCCTGGATGCTGTAGTAATGTTTTCATATCCAACTTTTTCCCCGATTGCCAGCAACACATCCTCGACAGTGACGCCCTGAGCCGGCACACACCTAATTCCATGGCGGAGCGACACCTGTGACGCTGTCCCAGTAGGGATAGACGCCATCACGATGCCGCCGCAAAAACTCACAAACACTCACAAAACAAATCAAAATTAAATTTTTAAAGAAGAAAAAGAAAAAAAGAAAGGAAAAAAAAACATTCATAAACAAAAAGAGGAAAAAAACCCGAAACAATCGTCCTCTCCTCGTAAACACCCTCACGCGCACCCCGACACTCCCAGCATGCAGAGAGAGAGAGAGAGAGAGAGAGAGAGAGAGAAAGAGATAGAGAGAGGCATTCATGGTTGTGAAACATCAGTTATTGACAGAACACTTGGTTTAATATATAATATCATGTCCCGAACTGAACACTGGGGCATGTTGTGCCATGCCTGTGTGCTTCACAGATAAAGGAACCGGCTGGAGGCTTTTGTCTGTTTATTATTATTACAAAACTGTTTCAGCAATTTTATCAAGGATCATGTCCATGTTTATTGTTATTATTTTATTAGTAACGACAACCTCATCCAGGGTGTGTGAGTCCAGTCAACAGGTGAACGGGGGAGTTATGAGAAGATCACACACACACTATAGGATCCTCTCTAGCATCCCTGGCTGTGGAAATGCCTGCAAATGGTTATTATAATATGTGGCTGTGTTAACTTGCTTTTACTAAATGAAGAATCACTGGAATGTGTGGAAGACTGCGGCAGCAACAACCGATGTCTGGTCGCATTAATATGAGCACATCTACAAATTAGTGATTGATGTTGCAACATCTATTTCTATAACATCATTTGTAACCTATATAGGCTATAAACTGTTACTATTTAAATTCTACTGCTAGGATTTTTGAGCCAAATCAAAACCAGCAATCCAAAATACATATTTCTTTTATTTATTATATGTACAATCCTAAATCGCATGCAATCAAAATGTTGTTATTGCTCAAATTGTGTAAACAAAACTGTGTAAACACCATGCAAAATTATTATATATCTGCTATAATAAGAGCAAATATGCAGATGAAAACAATCCGAATTACAGGGAACTACACTTGAGTTATTATTTGAAGATCCTGGCGCTTAAAAACGCCAGTCAACCATCAAGGTCTTTATATCCGTAGTCCTCCACAGGCTGCTGACATCATATCAGTGTTCAGACCGTGCGTTGTGATTGGTCACTGGTGACACGTGGCAGTCTAAGCCCCGCCCCCACTGTGAGAGGGAATGGAGGAATGTGGAGAGGGAGGGGCAGGCAATATTTACAAACACTGTTTAAAGAGACAGCGCTCACAAAACACGACCTCTGAGCTGCTGATCATATTACCTGCAGGACCAGCTGGGTATATGCAGCTCATCCAAACAAAGCCTCGGGACAGGACGTTTCAAACTGGTGCCAATGGAAACCAGTTACTGTGACATCAACACTTTAACCACACTATATCTTTAACCACAGACTGGCCTTTATTTCCAAATCCTCCATAGTCATGAAATTCGAACTTTACATTTTGATCATTTAATTTTCAACTTTTCCAAATAAACGACATGTATCAACAGTGTAAACACACCTGTTGATACAAACAACACAAACCATTCAAATTCTGTCATCTTAATGATTTTAAAAGGGACAAGGAATGAAAGGCTGTTCACTGCAGAGCCAAATGACATCCAGCTCCCCCTCTCTGGAGGTCATGGGTGGAGCGTGAAGGTCCGACCACCCCCTATCCCGACCCATGACTCGATCCCTCCACCCGTTAGATCCACTGAGGGATCACTTGCAAAGAATAGATGATAAGACCATAGAAATGTATACGTAGATGCCACATTCAAACGTTCCTGACACGCCAGCGCGTCAGCCATCTTGGAACAGTCAGCGTGCCATGTTTTTATAAATATTAACTCAATATTTCAGGATTTTAAAATAGTACTTTTAAATGTTTTTATTTTTAGAATGGTAACTTTTTAAAGCCTTCATTTTGCTGTGTTGTGTTAGTTTAGCTAAATCAATTGCTGAAGTCTATTGCGGATGATATTCCTGCGTCTAACTGCAGACGCTCAGTCAACTTGCTCTCGAACGGATTTGACCGTTCCAATATGGCGGACGGCTTACATACAGCGGCCCATAGAAACAGACGCTAATGACCTTATTCTCAGCTGCACCATCTTTTATTTTTAACTTGAATGAAAGTGATGCTGTGAGGCATATATCTCTTCAGTGGGTTGTACTGTTATATAATGTGTTTTTGGATTGTTCTGCTGACGAAACACTGCAAAAATATCTTTCCAAGAAGTTCCAGTAGACAAAAACAAAACAAAAAAAACAGACAGTATAAGCTGTGTTATAAGTGATCTAGGAGCTTTATAGGCAGCAGATGCCTTTAGAAACACAGCCTCACTGTCATGGCACTGACTGAATGAGGTCTATGAGGCATCTATATATATTTCTATGGATAAGACTATCAGCCCAACACCCACCGTTCCTCACAGCTCTAGATCTGGTGTAAATCTGTGATTGGTCCAGCGCCCGGGGTGGGCGGAGTCAGGGCCGTTGCTACGAGCGCCGTGACGTCACCATCAGCTGTTTTGTACGCTCTGTATTCTGATCTGCGGATCAGCTGGGCGAAGCAATAACATCCCAAACCATATCTGCCGAAAAACACACACAGCTCGCAGATACTGCGGCTCAAACGTCGTGTAACGCAGAACTTACACGTCGATTTCTTCTAAGAAGAAAGACTTTTTTCATATTTTTCTTGTGAATTTACTACCTCATATAAAAAGTATACCTAAAGCTATGCTTTAAGATTTTTTTGTGTTTTTTTTTATTGTGTGGTCGTCGCGTTTACAACTTGAATAATTTTGCAGGTAAGACAGGTAAGACGCTCAATATACATATCTCCTTCTGTCTTTTTAAAGCGAGATCTGTTTTGCAGCAGAATTGAGTCGGTCTGTTAAAACTGCGCTAGATCTGACCTGCTTTGAACGCCAGCGATGACACAACAGCTGTCCAGAAACCATAGATTGCCCATAAACGGAAATTAGTTTGAAAAGTATTTTTATTCTGTTTTCCGTTATTACGCGCGCGCTCTCATTTCTATCATACATCATCGTCACTGTTTTGCTCTCGTCATAGATCGCAGCCGTTGACCGAAGCCAGTTTTCTCGACGGTTTTCTGATTTCTTTTCTCACAGAATCCGTCTTGAAAAATAACATTAATGCCAAAATTGTGTTTTCAAGTCGACGTTGAATGCCAATGGATGTAACTTTTGGCATTTTTCGTAAGGGGCAAACCTGTATATTCAGCAACATTGCCCGTTTATCGACCGTCGGTTTTTGATTAAACCAGCTGTATTGTTGAATAGAGTGTGATTTTTCGGGTTGATATATACAGTCTGTGATTATTTGAGTGATTTTGAGAGCGCTGGTAATACCCTTGATCCGAGCTGTCATTGCTTTGACCCTTTGCGCTCAGCCTCTCTCTCTCTCTCTCTCTCTCTCTCTCTCTCTCTCTCTCTCTCTCTCTCTCTCTTCAAGCTGCATGTCAGACGTACGCTAAAACCTTTTTTATTATTAATCAACGCATTATGTTTGATGTACACATTAAATTTGTCCTAAAAGACGAAAGAAAATACTATTTTTATACCTTGTTGTGGTCATAAACAGGCTTTTTTTCTTGTTTCTATCAAAACGAACCTGCTTCTCTTCTGTTGTTGCGGCCTCTGTCCGCTAGTCTGAAGAGGGCGGGGTCTGTTGCGTCTATGGCGTCAGCATCATCAGTCATCTGAAGCCCCGCCCACTGACTCACTGATTGACACTGCCTGCCTGTAGGGGAGCCACTGGGACTGAAATTAAAATGAATACAGTTCAGTGAATTAAAAATAAGATTATATGGTTATGATATTGGAATAAACTGTTTATCTATTTAATTATTTAACACAAGAACATTATAAGAATGGATATAAACTCATCATCACCTCAAAGATCATTTCTAATGTGCATAAATGAACATTAGATAAGCTTGTAAATGTATGAATAGTTGATGTGATTTTAAATCTCTCTAATGGTTTTAAATTATATTCATTTTAATTTAGCTGATTAATGAGTCATGTGGTATGCAAATAGATGTTGATGAACAGACAGGCAGAGAATTGTGCAAATAATATTATGATAATATTCTGGCCTGCAAACTGTCAAGAACAGGTACTGTTCATATTTCATCTTCACATTCCGGTCATATTGACAAGTTCTGGTCAAACATTTTAATCCAAAATTGGAGAAAAAAAGATGACATTTAATTTTGCATAAAGAATGCAGCGTATAGGACGATTATGATTTTTTACAATTATGAAAATTGTTTGTATTTTTTATAAAAAAAAATATCGCTATGTAATTAATTTATAGATTATTTATAGGTTATTTATAGATCACATTATTGCATTAAACATTAACATACTATAAATACTCGTAGTGCCACCAAGTTTGTCGTTAAACAGATTGTTAAATGTTATTTCTATGAAATGTTACTCCAAAAACAGGGTTTCTGTGGGTCTAAAAAGTGCCTTAAAAAGTCTTAATTCGCTCTTACACAAATTGAGGCCTCAAAGGTCATAAATCAGAGACCATCTGAAATTCATAAATTCATGGCATTAAAGGTTGCATACGTTGCAACAAAATCTTCCTTAATAATGTTGTCCTGTTTTCCAAACATCTAAACATCTTTAAATCTCAAAATACATTTACTTGAGATGCAAATGAACTCTTGAAAAATTCAACAAGAACAAATGAATCTATCAATGAATTATGTAAACTTCCCTTTGAATTATTTTTTTTCCTGATCCCATTGGCAGATATTTGTTATTCGTTTAATCATAAACTTCATTTTGATCAATTTCACAGAAAACAAGACTTCATATTTTATGGATCTCCAGTAAATGCATCTTTGATTTAAGAATCTTTAGGCATTTGCACTGGAGGACAAGACAAAAGAGGGAGAACATCACTTTTGTGCAGTGTGTTTAGAAGATACAGTAAAATATATTTCCATATTCTAGTGGTTGGGAGCAGAGTGATTCAAGCTACTTCTTTGTAAAATGAATTAAAACGGATATCTGAAAGTTGTATTTTCAAACTCTTGACTCTATTGATGTATTGTGTTCCCTTCAATTATTCCTTACGTTTTCTTTACTTGATGTGTTCTTAAAAAAGGTCTTTAAAAAGTCTTAAATTTACCTTCATAAACCCTGAAACATATTTCATGATATGGTTTTCTTGACCATCCCTCCTGTTCTTTTTTCTGTCTTTGTCAAATGTAGATCTTTGCACCACAACAACCAAGTGAGACCTTATATTGCACTGCGCCTTCTCTGAGACTACAAAAAAAGGCCAATACGTCTGTGATCGACCAGCCATCCGTCACATCACTGAAAAAAAAACATTAGTCACTTTTGTTTAATAAAACAAAACGAAAATTTCTAAGGCAGCTATCCCTCAGGAAACACAAAACTGTGACCTTTGACCTCCGAGGCAGCCATGTTCCAGCGGCTCAGCAGTCTGATCTTCGGGAGCGAGGAAGAAGGTACTCCAGAACTAAAGGGACCAAAGCCCTGTGTGACTGAGGCTGATGAAGAGGGATGGCTCCTGGTCAATCTGCCCGGTGAGTGTCCTACACAAACAACGAAAAACACTGTCTTTAATGGGACCTAAATTTATTAAGGTAGCTTCAGAGTATGTTGGGGTAACAAGGCAAAATGCTATTGTATATTGGGGGATTAATCTATATGAATTCGGAAAACGTTGGCTTGGTTCCAAAACCTAGTGAACTGCCTCAGTATTTACTGTCTATATAGGCGATTATCTTCGAAGACATCATTATCATAACCACCATGGAACACTTTTTCACACAAAACGCTCAAGAATTGTCAATAGCGTTTGACATTAGCATGTTGCTAAGCTAAAGACATGAACATACTTTACTTGAGTATCTTAACATAAATACTTCTAGCTACATGAGCTCAATTTTGTGTGTCGAGTTCCGGATTGTGCCAGACACCCCCCTTCCCACCCCGGAACTTGCTTTTTACCGGGAATCCCCTTCTCCCTCACCCCAAGGAACTCACTTTTTACCCCCCGGACTGTGATTTTTACTGGGGAGCCCCTCACCACAAGGAAGTTGGTTTTTATCCTCCGAAACCTGATTTGATTTTTACTGGGGAGCCCCTCCCCCTTGGGGAGCCCTTCCCCAAAGGAACTCACTTTTTACCCCTCCCAACGTGATTTTTACTGTGGAGCCCATCCCCGCCTCACCCCAAGGAACTCACTTTTATCCTCCGAAACTTGATTTGATTTTTACTGGGGAGCCCTTCCCCAAAGGAATTCACTTTTTACCCCTCCCAACGTGATTTTTAGCCCCCACACAGACATGATTTGTACTGGGGAGCCCCTCAGTTGCTTTTTATCCTCCGAAACTTGATTAGATTTTTACTGGGGAGCCCCTCCCCCAAAGGAACTCACTTTTTACTCTCCGGAACGTGATTTTTACTGGGGATCCCCTCCCCGCTTCACCCCAAGGAACTCGCTTTTCAACCCCCGAACATGATTTTTACTGGGGATCCCCTCCCCGCTTCACCCCAAGGAACTCGCTTTTCAACCCCCGAACATGATTTTTACTGGGGATCCCCTCCCCGCTTCACCCCAAGGAACTCGCTTTTTAGCCCCTGAACATGATTTTTACTGGGGATCCCCTCCCCGCTTCACCCCAAGGAACTCGTTTTTCAACCCCCATACATGATTTTTACTGGGAATCCCCTATCCGCTTCACCCCAAGGAACTCGCTTTTCAACCCCCGAACATAATTTTTACTGGGGATCCCCTCCCCACTTCACTCTAAGGAACTCGCTTTTTAGCCCCCAGAACGCAATGGAGCTATTTTTGGCCGTGATGGGCGGGTTTGGTTTTCTTACGCAAACCTGGCAACCCTGTTTGTGTTGTTTAATTGCCATTCACAAATCCTCTCCTGCTTCACAGGATAGTAAAGTGCTTATAGAATGTGCACTCTAGAATCTCGCCGAAAGAAGTAGGTGTCACTAGAGGCGAGAAAGGTGGTGACGATTCTCCCCGCACCCCATGGAATGCAATTTCAATCGAGGGGAACACCACCCCTAAACCTGCCCCCGCCCCGGAACGTGATTTTAACAGAGGGGAACAATATATGTACATAAAAGCGAATAATATTACATATCGCAAAGTTGAGCCACTCAAAATCACTGCAAGAGAAATTCCTTCACCACGACAGCCCTACATGTTTATAACTACCTGAATAATAATAGTCTGGTTTAATAAACAGTCATTCAAAGATAACTTTATCGCCCCCTTGAGCTCTGAGGTTTGTCACGCCCACAAAACATAAGTATGGTGAAGTGTGAAATTTCTTTGCCAATTTCCCCAATTTGCCATTATTCCCAATAGTCCAACCCCAAGTATCGCCAAAAGTTGAGGCAGTGTTGAGGCTAGGCTTTAGAACAAAGTCATTGAGATTTTATAAAGTAGTACATGGGGATTAGAGAATAGCAATATTTTAAAAGGGTTATAATAAACTAATGACAGTATTCCTATTCTCTATGTTTTTCTGTTGTTTCTGTATCCCTTCTCTTTTCTCCATATTTGAATGAATTCCTTTTACTGGTATGTGTGCTCATGGTACTGGCATCCCCCATTCGCATGGCTTCAACCAAACCTTTCACATTCTGGAAATACACCCTGTTCTGTCTTCTATCTCTTCCTACTTCACTTAAGGCGAGGATGGGCCAGAGGCAGCATCAGTAGCACGCCCCTGTCCCCGCAGTGAATGTCATGCATCTCAGATCTGTGGCCCCTCTCCTCATACCTGCAAAAAACGTAGGACTAGAGCAGGCAGGAGAGAGGCAGCACATCCTTCCTCCCCTTCCATCTGCTCTCCTCCTGATCCCGCCTCCTTCTCTCAC
Organism: Rhinichthys osculus; assembly: GCA_029959095.1. NCBI lineage: Eukaryota > Metazoa > Chordata > Actinopteri > Cypriniformes > Leuciscidae > Rhinichthys > Rhinichthys osculus. Next base: position 31,366,649 of record JARWKJ010000021.1, read on the forward strand.
CTTGAGTCAGTAGAAGTGAATGTGTTGTTAAGCGAGCGGGGCTCGAGCTCCTGTAGTGACTGCAGCATGGATGAGAGCTGGTTTGTCACCCCTCCCCCCTGTTTTACTGCAGAGGGAGCCACGGCGGAGGCTAGTCCCATGGAGGACCTCCTCATCGAGCACCCCAGCATGTCCGTGTATGTCTCGGCTGGACCTCTCCCTCCGATGGAAGAGAGCACCACCAGCCTGGCCGGCAGCGTTAGGTAAATTTCACTTCCACAGTTAGCGAGGTTTTACATATGCAACATGCAAATTTTACACTTGCAACATTTACATTTATGCATTATTGGTTTTCAAACCTGTCCCCCAGCACTGCATATTTTGTATGTCTCCCTTATCAGACACCTAATTCAGTTCTTGCAGTCTGTACTAATAAGCTGATGAGTTAAATCAGGTGTGTTAGATGAGGCATAAGTGCTTGGGGGCCTCCAGGACAGGTTAACTTACTCTTTTATCCGACTTACAATAGAGCATAGGTCTCTAACCCTGCCCATGGAGATCTGCCGCCTCAGCTTCAGGGTTCAGCTCCAACCCCAGTCAAACACACCTGAACCAGCTAATTAAGGTGTTCAGGGTTAGCTGAAAATTACAGGCCAGGTGTTTTGGATCTGAAGTCTGTAGGTAGGTAGCTTTTTAGGAGTAGGGTTGGAGACCCCTGCTATAGAGGAATATCAGCAATTCGTCACAGAGCCGACAATGTTTGTAGTAAATAAATTCAAGGTTTATTAGAAAGCTAGATTAGAAAACAAACTACAGCAGAGGAGAAATGCAGAGAAAATTAAAATAAGAGGTAACCAGGTGCAACGCAACACGTTTCCAGCATAAAATAATTCTGTTAACTGAAAGCAACAAATTATGTTTTATTAACAAACTTCGGGAGGAGCACGTTCAGATAATTAACACGGGTGGAGAGCACTCAGCAATCAATGATAAGAGGTGTATATAGATTCAGCAGTCTCACCTCAATCCATTGACAGTTTTGCAGCATCCCTCCTCCACCACCCCTTCTCCACTCTTCTAGTCCTAACCATTTAGGGGGGTAGGGCCGAACCCAGAGTACTCCCTCCCCCTTAAATGGTTCTGTCCTGCAGAGTTGAGCTCCAACCCTGATAAAAACTTGCCTGCCTGTAGCCTTCTATTAATCCCGAAGACCTTGATCATCTGGTTCAGATGTGCTTGATTAGGGTTGGAGCTCACTCTGCAGAGCTCCAGGATCGAAGTGGCCCATCCCTGGATTAGGTCCCTACCTAATCAGACCTGAACCAGATAATCAAGGTCTTCAGGATTACTAAAAAAGCTACTGACAGGTTAATTTGATCGTAGCTAAACTCTGCAGGACAGTGAATCTCAATGGCCAGAATTGCACAGCCCTGCCCTACTTATTCTATAAGAAATTTGCGTATTATAATTCCACCTACTGGATGATTTTTTTTTTTTACAAAATTTGGTACACCGCCTCTTAAAAATGCCCTACACTTATATTCTTACTATCATAAAGATCAGACATTTCTAACTGGAAATATTGGCTCCTGAAATTTGATTGCCTGTCGATAGCCATTTTTGCTCATCTGCAACCAAATGTATTTAACATCTGTATAAGATTAATATTGTAGGATATGTTAGCACTTACACCAGGGGTGTCTAATCCTGTCCTGCAGACTTTAGCTCCAATCCTAATTTAACACACCTGAACCAGCTAATCGAGATCTTCAGGATCACTAGAAACTTACAGGCAGGTGTGTTGGGGCAAGTTGGAGTGAGTTGGAGCTACAGGAGCAGGACTGGACACCCCTGACTTACATCAAATAAAAATCATGCTGAATATCAAAAACTGGAAGGCCGCTGTTTTAATTTTGATTTCCATCTTAGTACTTTTCACGTTCCAGTTTCACACCGTTATTTCCATTCTCACTCAAATGTTTCCCATTCTTCCAGCAGGATGTCTGAATCAGCAGTGCCCGCTGTGACCAGGAGCAGCATGACCACACGGGTGACCCGAGGAGCGGCCGCACAGGCAGGTGCCCTAGCTAAAGTCACCCAGGTCTCCAGGGTCCAGAGGGCCAAGGCCCGCACTGAGCGTCGGCACCTGGCACGCAATCGCATACAGCGCCAAAACCTTGTGCGTGAACAGGTCCAACGGCGCACAACCCACACCCGCAACTCCTTCCTGCACCAACCGTGCCAGCGCAACATCTGCCACTGAGGCATCAAAGTTTACATCGAGGGCATTATTACACATAGACACCCCAAGAAACCCATACCTACCAATGAATCCCCCTCCTTCTCAAATGTCCTCTAAAGTCCTCCTATTGCTTTCACTCGTTTTACGTCCATAATGTTATTCAGTTTCATATTAATCAGGTTTGTCCTTGAACACAAGCCAGTTTATCTTTATCCTCTTCTCACTCGTATCTGGCAGGCAGGCCACCACAAAGCACAATTACTCTAAGATGATCCGTATATTTGCTTAAATGCCATGTACCTCCTGTGTGTCCTTGTAACACCTAAATCTGTTTCCCAAGTTGGAGAAAAAGTTTTTCAATCTGGGAGTATAGCAGAAAAGGAGACATGTAAACTCTGTACAACATCCCTCTAAATGTATAACACTGACACTTCAGGTACATCAGCGCTGTTTGTTGAAATATAATGAGGTTCCTTTTTCACATTTGTTTTTAGTTAGCAGGAAAAAAAAGAGCCAAACATTGAACGCATTTACCCTAAAGCCCTGGGTATACTTCACTTTCTGTGTTACGCTCTGAGCCTTTCAAAGTATACTCTTTGGTCGTGAGCATGGAAAGGTGCGTTCGGCGCGTGCGCACTATCTAGTGGACTTTTGTATATTTAAGCGCTTAAATCACTCACACACGTGCCGTTGTATGTGCACCGTCCACCATCAGGAAACGCGTACAGCCAAAGTATACTTTGGGCTTAAGATTTCCAGAAGAGAATTGTACCTAGTAATGTAATTTAGCCCTACAGCAACGAAAGAGTCACTTGAAAACAACAAGAATGAAAAATATGTAGATAAAAGTGTGAACAAGAATTAAACAGATAAAAGCAGTTGAGAGTTTAGAGAGCAAGACAAATATAGTGGAATATGTTTGCTAAGAGGTCATTTCAAAGTAGATGTTGCTGCCTGATTTTCAACATTATGGTGCTAAATCTCAAAAGTAATTCAACTCCCAAACAATTTAATTTCATTGCTTGCTATTATATGACATCTGTTAGGGAACAAATTTCTTAGGTGTGCTCCTGCAAAGGCAGAACCCTTCCTAGAGAAGTCAGTTACAGGGAAAACAAATTGGTGGAGAAAGCAGGCAGCGTCAAATACTCTGCATGGTAAGGAATACCCCAGTGTATTTAAAAATAGATATTTTCACCCAATATGTATGTGTACCATGCATTTGTGTTTATTAGTGTTGCCTTGGATTAGCTTAGCAACATGCTAACTTTACTGAAATGGAGTCTCTTGAGGCAGCTTCTTAAGTAGTCTAGCTCCCTAGATTTTGTAACCGAGCCTGTTGTTAAACTGAGGGTGGGCCCATCTTGGACGGGACCGATACTATGCCAACAACACTAGATTAATTATTATTTTTCAGTGATCTTTTAGGGATATAGCTGTTTGGCATTTTCCTAAAATGTGTTGTGAAGCTGAATTATAGCTCCCTGTCAACATCTGATCTAATAGGGAAAGATTGCGGGAGTATCGGGGCAGTGTGCAATGTCTTTACAGGTCACATGATCAACATATAGAACCGAGCAGAGGTTGCCATAGTCTATAGATATAATCGTGTATAGAATGTGCAGGAGAGTATAGATTATGACTGTTTATTTTGCTTTGTGGAGGATTATTGATGGGTGACTCTTACAAAAAAAAAAAAGTCAAGAATCTTAAAATGACCTCAAAATGAAAAGGAAAACAAAGAATAAGTAATTAAATAAATAATTTTCAGTGTAGCAAAAAAAGGCTCGAAAGTTCCCCTGTCTCGCACATAACGCTTGTGTGAGAAATCACTGTGACCACAGAAACAAAGAACGAAATCTTATGACCATTTCTGTTACTCAATTCATCCGTTTTCAGACGATGTCATTATTTGCATTTCATCATGCCTCTTAAATTGATTATATGATTGTGATTTACATCTTCAATGCACTCTGATGTTTGCCTGTCAGAGGTTGTTGGGTCAGCGTCTCTCTTGTGACGGACTCGGCGCACATGCAATCACACTAACTATCCTAAAATGTCAGCACATTTACAGGAAATGCGTCCACCACATTGTGATCTATCTTATGTGTATATTCAGCAATGAATAGACTAACAATGGTGCTGAAAGTATATAATTATATGACTGTTTGTAAATTTTTTGAGACTGAGAAGTTTGCACTGTCATACGTTTTATGGAGAATCATGGTATTTAGCGGTATGTTTTCGTTTGCGTTGGTGAATGAGATGCCATTCCAACATGCATGAGTTGGGGGAAAAGCTATACCTTAAGAGGTGAACAATTAGTTGCATTCAAATGTATATAATTGCAATCTATTTACAGTTCAGTGTTTGCGTTTCGAAACATCACCTTCCTGTTTTCATGGTATCGTTTAATCGTACGTTGCTCCAAAAACTTGAGTACACTTCCGTCTGCTGGGTATTTTACATAAACAAACCAACATTTGCCATGTTGTCGATACCACTGTTGTTACATTATTTGATTTTACATGCAATGTTCTTTATTTCTCCTGTCATTTAATCATTTTAAGAATTATTCTTGTAGTCTTTCCTATCACCTGCCAAAATCTGTAAATCTATCATTGTAGTTAGCTATCTCTTAACAGAATAATGTAAGTATAATGTAAATCTATGCTTTTATTTCTTTGTTTTCATTTGAAATGGACTGATTTTTCATCATATTGACTCTACAGAGAGAGCAGTACGAATGTCAGTGGTGCATCTAGAAAAATCCAATGGCCTGTAGCCTTACAAGGGTCCTTAACATCGTCCACTCGAAGGTCGCCTTCTCTTCGCATTGTTTCTATGTATTAGATGAAGTGGACAAGGCAATATCGCGTAATGAACATAAAATCAGTGATCTCTGCCCTCTGAAGAGATCCACCTCTGTTGTTCACCGTCACAGCCGGGCACTGTATACTCTGTGTTATCTCTCTCTCTCTCTGTGTGTGTGTGTGTGTGTGTTCAATATGATTAATTTAATCTGTGGGACTATAGAATGATGTCCGTTAGGCCTCATGAGAGGCTGGTGGAAGCGAGTATAGTTATTGTGATTTAAGGGAGGATTGACTGAAAACATGAAATGAGAAAAAAAAACGACAAAAATAAAATATGCTTGTATTTTTCCTCATATTGTTATTTAGAAGAGATGTTCACCTTAGTAACAAAGTACAAAAATAGAGTATTATAAAGATTGGTGTCTATGATATCTATGGTGATTGTGCCTTTCACTATTCTGCATGGTTTTCATGATGTGCCGACTGTTTCATCCATACGACATGGGCATCAGAGACCTATGCAAAATACTATGATGGCTTTCCAGCATCCGTTCAGAAATGCAGGTACCAGACAATAACAATAAACACTCAGGATGCAACTGCAATCTGGACTCATTATTCACCTGTGTGCTTATTTCTTCATCTTCATCCACTTGACTTGAAAATATAGCTAATGACAACTGTTATAAATCTAACTGTGATACAATAGAACAAAATATAAAAGCCTCTCTCTCTATAAATGTTTTTAAAAAAATCAACAAATAAGATAAAACCTCACAAAAAGTTTCTTATGAAGACATTTCAAAGAATACCACAATACTACCATGGTATAGTACAAGTTTGTTTGCGTTGTCTGCTACACATAAAAATAAGGGTTAGCTACAGTGTAAACTTAATTATCACACCCACATTGTTCATTATTCGGAAAAACCTCAGTGTGTTTGACATACATTTAGTTACACACACACACACACACACTCCCCTTCTCCTGGTTGATTGATGAACCTGTTCTGCAGGATCAGCGTCTCTTCATAAGGTGTGACGCATGCGCAGTGTGTGATTCATTTAAAGAAATGAATGCACTTGTTCGCCAGGACTAATATGTGAGAAAGGAGCGGAACCGCACGTTTCACCTGTAAGTATGGAAAGGCTGCATTTAAAACATTATTGCTATTAATAATGGCTAATATAGGGTACGTCAGACGGGCGTCTTTGGCCGTTTTAAACATGCCAAGACCTTTGTGTTGTGTTTTGTCTTGGTATTTTGAACGCGTGAAACGCGCACACCTGCGTCTTTAACATCGCGTTAACATGTCAGCTGATCCTTCAGGTTTTCTGCTCCGTATCCGTGTGAAAACAGCGAGTGTGTGAATGAATCAGCTGTATGTTTACAAGACGCAGCTCTGACCTCCGAGTCACGGATGGGAAATAATAATAATACAGATGGATGGAAATTAGTCGATGTCGCGTTGAACGCGCGCGCTCCGGTTTGTCGTGTGTTTTGACGGATGAACCCGAACGCAGATGTATTTCACTCGACACTGGTTATTCTGTGATCTGTTCGGATGTGGTCTGTAACAACACAACAGTGATATTGTGACGGGGAACTGATTCATCCAGGAAGCGCCAGCTCTTCATACGCGCATCTTATCTCTGCTATCTGGTATGATGGAGTGTTTTATCATAGCCTAGAGAGAGACTATCCATGACAAATTGTTTCTTTCTGGATATCGGGCGATGCTGTGTAGATATTAGCTAAACGAGCATCGTCAGCCAGGCCCTCATTACTTCGACATATGGAGGCCTGTGATCATGTCATTCTAGAAGTGTTGAATTGTGATTTTTTTTTTTTTTAATCAGTTTTTCAAGATAATGCTTGTTCAACTGCTTGTTCAACACCTTGTTAAATACATTTGCAAGGTTACAAGGGAGGGAAATTTTAGCTCTTGGAAAATGTAAATTTTTACAATAACTGTGCATTCAATACTTATTAATTGAGATGCGAATGTCCTCTTACAGGCCTGTGTGAAGAATTTGGTCAAAAATATTAAAGAATAATATCCTAAACTGGACCAATATATTTTTCTTGTAGTGTAACAATACCTTTTTCAGATAAAATTATTAAATTGTAAAAAAAAAAAAAAAAAAAAATCTTTTATAGGAAGTTACCAAGCTGAAATGGTACCAAATAGTAAGAATTACCCGTTAGAGGTTTGTGCTAAATCACTGTGAATTCAATGGTCATTATAGTTATAATAAAAAGGACGGTTTACAAAATGCATTTAAAAACGTATATAGTTTTTTTATATCAACATGCATATAGTGAAATTAGCTCTTAGTTTATTTGAAATGTTCCTGTGGTGTGACATTTAATGAGAATTTTTTTTTAATGTAGTCTATCTGTAAGTTGTCATATAAAATGCATACCTAATATTTATAAAAGGAGAAGCAATGTGTAAAATAGTTTTAGGCGAAGAGTTGCGTGTCAGATACCCATAATTATGGATAAACATGCAGTCAAAATAAAAGTAGCTAACAACTCGACACACGAGGCCGAAAAAATCCTGTTTATCGCGGATGAATCTCTAGAGCTTTTTTAACATTTATTTGTGTAGTTCTAATAAACAGGTAAGTAATGCTAAAGTTTTAGTTCACCCAAAAATGACAATTATCCCATAATTTAAATGGTAAATGGCCTTTATTAACCCCCTGGAGTCGTGTGGATTACTGTTATGATGGATGGATGTGCTTTTATTGGCTTCAAAACTCCATTCACTCCCATAGTAAAGCTCGGAAGAGTCATTTTCAAGGTCTTTTTTTTTTTTTTTTACAGTTTTTCTCAGTCACTTTGGTACATTTCTCAGATCAGCATTGAAATTCTCAAAACTAACTGTTCAATCTTCACATCATCGTGTCACTTGTGCACATCAAAAAAAGTTGCAAATGCTTTAGTACATCCATGCAAATGATTATGTACAATTCTCTGCTGTATCAATTGCTTATGTCATGTTGATCAAAATGTATTATAATGGGTCTCTGTTGAATAGTCTCACCCCCCACAACATATGGGCATTAGTTCACAGCATAAGTCTTTACATGCAAAATGGTTGAACAAGTTGTCATAATATGTCAAGCATATTTCTATACATTTCCATTAGACTTTTTTTCAAAATCTGTCCTGTTCACATTTCTTTTCTTCGTGTTATACAGTGCTGTCTTTTCCTTTCTGTGTCGCAATGACATGGTTTGTCAACAAATTACAGTAAAAGCGTAAATGTGAATATTGTCCAGTCTCTTGCAATCAAACTCCCACACACACTAAGGTGTGTAACCTACAATTTACAATAATTGTCATCAAATTGTTGTTATCCATAGTTTACATCAAAACATCTCCAGAGTACACCGTTATATTGACTGACTAAGCGATTTGATCCGTACACTGACACAAGCGCTTGTCATTCTGATGCACTGACATGTTCATTGACACAGATATTCACTTTTGAGAGATGAACTGAGGAGTTCGAGCAAGAGACTGGCTTTTGCAGGTAATCCATGGTGTTTCGCTATTAGTACGAATTGTTTTGAGAAATGCACTTACTGTTTTGCAAACGTCGAAGATGATTCGAGAAATGTACCAAAGCGACTGAGAAAAACTGTAGCATAACTCCGGTTGTGTTTGGCTGAAAGAACAATGTCATGTACACCTAGCGAGGCTCTTTTGAAGGTGAATAAATTATGGTATAATTTTAATTTTTGGGTGAACTAACCCTTTATTGTTTCTGAATAAATAATTTCAACTACTATTTCAACTGTAAAGCGGGTCTTTAAAAGAGGAAACAATAACGTCATTATTTAGTTCAGTTTAATAACAGGGTTAATGTTCATCAATTATGAAACAAATTCAATTCAGCTATAAAGCAGAAAGAAAAAGCATTAATAAATCACAAAACTGTATTATTGATGTATTTGATGTTGTAGAATGAAATGTGAAAATATCTTGCGTTGTGTTCACCACAGACCTTATTCCAGACATTTGATTTAAACCCCAAACAAAACGATTCAAAATAAGTCAATGACTTCAGGGCGCTGGAATCGTAAGTGCTCAGATGCTAAATCGTTCTGGGTTTTGGCCTGGGAAAGTGAGTTTCCAGCGTGCTGAAGGCAGACGGTCTGTGGTTCCAGGAGAATCATGTACGCTCCGGCAGCCGAGACGGGAGTGACCGTGGTAGAGAAGGATCCGGCTCTGACCAGTGCGTACTCCCCTGTGGACTACATGAGTATCACCAGCTTCCCCAGACTCCCGGAAGATGATGCCTCCGCCGACAACGCCTTCAAATCACGCAAAGACGACGATAACTTCCTCAGTGAGCAGGACACGGGTGAGTGAATGCGTCTGATGCGGTCACCCTTAACCTGAAGTGTCACCCAGTGTCTCCCTGTGAAGGCCTCCTTCCCTTTTCCTCTGTACAGAGAAAACAGTGTCAAAATAATTCCAGTTCGCATGGACACGTGGAAGCGAATAATACAATTATACATTTTTAAGGCCAGGCAGGAGGTTTGTTGAGGTCAATTTGTAAATAAAGACTACACGGCTGCGCACACATATATTCAAACGCGCATATAGACTAATACACATGTGCACGCCGTCAGCGTTTTCACAGATTTGCGTTTTTGTAGTTTACGCAAAGATGATAACGTTTTTAAAAAATGTCAACCTTTGCACCTTGGAACCTATTTCAAGGTTTGCGTTCTCGATCCGCCAGGCACTGTCGTGCAGATGGACAGGCGGAGCGCATTAAGGGTTCTCTGTTAGAACGGTGTCGTGTTAAGTTAAAGCAACACTAAGTAAGATGTTTTACCACCGTTTCAGTGGTTCATTAAGTCGTAACGGGGTGAAAGGCACTTCTGGATTCGCTTTGCGCTCCTTTATCTGCTATAACCACGCTATGTAAGATTGCCAGATCGGGTCGAGTTTCTGTAGTTCTAATGAGACATAAGAAAACTACAAATTTGACTTGCTTTACGTCAAGCGTTACAATAGTCATTATTTTGTTGTTATTTTTGATATTATTATCTAGCTTGTCTGTGGACATCGTTCATTCCAAAGCCGGCGCTGGATAAACAGCGAGCGTGCGTGTGACTGTCGGCTAAATTATTTACGACAGCGGTAATGGACAATTCCACTCCGAACCTGTAGGGCGACCGCAGAGGAAAAGTTACTTGGTGTTGCTTTAATAACTAATGATCTTTGCAACGGAAGTGAATCAATCAAAACTAACTTTAGCTGGACAATAACTTTATTCTAGAGTTGCTGTAAAGCCTAAACAATCTCTGTTACTGTAATCTCCTGTTATCACTGTAAAGCCGCTTTGAAACAAATCTACATTGTTAAAAGCGCTGTGTAAATGAAGGTGCCTTGCCTCGACTGCTGTCTCTCATAGAGCCGGATCTGTTCCTGAACTCGGCCCGGCTGCAGCGGCTGCCCTCCTCCGCCTCGGACCTGGCCCGGCACGACATCTCTCCCCTGAGAGAGACCACCAGAGACCCGCTGGCGCAGGAGTGCGCGTGCACACGGGACGGCCTGACCGTCATCATCACTGCCTGCCTGACCTTCGCCACCGGGGTCACCGTGGCCCTCATCATGCAGATCTACTTCGGGGACCCACAGGTGCGCTCACACACTGCCACACACAGTCTTCCTGGAAAGGCATCCCAACTCGGGAACCGGTGGCCAATTGAAATAAAACCAGCACATGATATAAAGCACTGATTTAAAACAAACCAGAGTTGTATACGTATTTAAATTGTAATAAATGATTGGTTTAATAATTTGTATCTGTATGCTGCCAGGGTTAGAAGTGTCCTTAAAGTAGGTATTTAGTAAGGGTTTAGTCTTTTTATTTTTTTATGTTAATGAAGGCAAGCAGGGTTGGTAGTTTTTTTTACCGCATTAATCAAAGGTAAGAGTTGGTGGGGTTAGTTATTTTTTAGTTTTAGTTTTAACCAAAGGTAAACAGGTTTGGTAGTCTTTTTAGAGGGTAAACCACAGGAAAACAGGATTGGTAGTTTTTTCATAGTTTAAACCAAAGAAAAACAGGTTTGGCAGTTTTTTGTAAGTGTTAGCCAAAGGCAAACAGAGTTAGTACGGTAGTTTTCAGTGAATGATGCCTCAAATTGATTTGCTCATTGAGAAAAGGTGTGCTATTACTGTTTTGTCCAATCAAACGTATACTTTTTTGGCTGGTGGAGGATAAATTCCAGCTTCTATTCCAATAAAGCCTCCGCCCCTGTGTGACCGCTTCCCTCAGGTGTACAGTCAGGCCGCGGTGGTGTCGGATGTGGCCCGCTGCACGTCTCTCGGCTTCGACGTCCTGGGCAAACACGGGTCCAGCGTGGACGCTGCCATCGCCGCCTCCCTCTGCCTGGGCATCATCCACCCCCACGCCTCGGGCATCGGCGGGTACGAGCTCTGTGCTTAAACGGATAGTTCACTTTGAAATCAATTTTTGATATGTTTTAGCTTACCTCAAGGGCATCCAAGATGTAGGAGTCTTTGTTTCCGCAGTAGTTTCAATTTTGATATTTTTAGGTCAAACCGTTCTTGTCTGTCAGTCATATAATGCAGGTCTATGGTCACCACCTCAAAGAGCAGCACAGAGAAGTCCAAATTAAACATGATTTAATGACTCGTAAATGTAAGTACACATTGATGGCCTAAGACACCAAACGAGCGGTTTGTGTGAGAAAACGAACAGTATTTATATCGTTTTTACCTCTTGTAACCACAGCCACGTCCAAGTGATCTGAGGGCGCGGGCGCTTCGGTCTGTGCAAGCGCCGGAAGTGATCTCTCGCACGGTTGCGAAAAACATTCAACGTTGTCTGTTGATATATCGAAATCGTCTTCCATTGGGATTTCCTGTATATCTAAATATGTTTAGATCTTCACAGTAAAAGGTAACACTTCCGAAATCTGTGTAAACAATGAGTGACGTACACGCGCGAGAGAGATCACTTCCAGACCGAAGCGCCGGCGCCCTCAGATCACTTGGACGTGGCTGTGGTTACAAGAGGTAAAAACGATGTAAATACTGTTCGTTTTCTCACACAAACCGCTCGTTTCGTGTCTTAGGCCATCAATGTGTGCTTACATTTACGAGTCATTAAATCATGTTTAATCTGGACTTCTCTGTGCATGCTCTTTGAGGTGGTGACCATAGACCTGCATTATATGACTGACAGACAAGAACGCTTTGACCTAAAAATATCAAAATTGAAAATACTGCGGAAACAAAGACTCCTACATCTTGGATGCCCTTGAGGTAAGCTAAAACATACCAAAAATTAATTTCAAAGTGAACTATCCCTTTAACTACTTGCTTTAATAATACGTTTATTTTATATAGCGCCTTTCACAAACCCAAGGTCGCTTTACATAGTGGACAGGCAATGAAACACAACAGCAAACAACCAAAACAAAACAACAAAGACAAGTTCTCTGTGTGAAGCAATGAGTTTGTTGTGGAGAAATGATCAATGTTCTTCTGCTTTCTAATAAATGATCTTCTGCTTTCTTTATCTTAACTTTAAAGGGTTGGTTTACCCAAAAATGATAATTGGTTAATAGAAGCTCAAAACGTCTAACATATGAAGCAATCGTGTCTCTTCAAAAGTCCTGGATTAAACTAATCCATATGAATGGAGCAGTTTTACAATGCCTTTATGAACTTTTTCAAGTGTAAAATTTTGGTGTAACTTCATTTGTGTTTCGAAGATGGACAAAAGTTTTATGGGTTCGGAACGACACGAGCGTGAGTAAATGATGACAGATTTTCCACTTTTGGGTGAACTATCCCTTTAAAGATTATGAGCTTAAGAAAAGTAGAAACCGGGTTCCCACTGTCAGCGAATTGTATTTTGCACTGGAAAGGTAATAGAAATGAGCAAAATCTTAAGAAGTTTCTGAGGAATTTTCCTTTTTGCTCTCCGTTGTAAAATATTTTGCATATCTCTTACTTTGTGACGTTTGTCTAAAGTAGAACTTGCTGAGAAATCAATGAGAAACTGAGTGCAATGTCTCCCTGATTATAATTGTTTAAAAATTATTTCAAAAGTCTAGCCAGAAATCTCTGTTAAAGGATTTTTTTAAAAGAAATCCCCCTGCAGTAAATCAGAAATAACTGGGAAATTCAATTCGTCCTAAGATCCCGGAGGCTTAAAGAGAGCGCTGCGAGGAGGCATGTGTGCAGGGATGGAGAAACTGATTTTGTGGGTGATTCATCAACAACAGTGAGTGACTCTATCGTGCTTTCTTCTCAGTGGTGGCGTGATGCTCATCCATGACATCCGGAATAACGAGAGCCGGGTCATTGACTTCCGTGAGATGGCACCCTCTGGTATTCACGAGGACATGATGATAAATGTTCATCAAAGGGTAAAGCTTTATTTTGATCTGCTTTCATCTTGGCTTAATGTGCGTCATATGATGATGTTAAAAATCCGAAGCAAATCAATAAGTGCAAGTGTTTTCACAAACACAGTCTCTGCAGTGTGCCGGTTCTGCAGGCGCTGATGTGTCTCTCTGTGTCTGTTAGTCGGGTCTGACCGTGGCTGTCCCAGGCATGATCAGTGGACTGCACCAGGCTCATCAGCTGTATGGAAGGTATAGCAATTCCTCTTTTCACCTTCTGCCTGAAATGCTCTGTAGTTCCTGTCTCTTTAAAGCCCATCCTTCCAAAAAGCCCAGGCTACTCTGCTCTGATTGGTCAGATGGCCCAGTCTGTTGTGATTGGTCTACTCTGCTGTGATTGGTCTGCTCTGCTCTCATTGGTCAGATGGCCCATTCTGTTGTGATTTGTCTACTCTGCTGTGATTGGTCTACTCTGCTCTCTTTGGTCAGATGGCCCGGTCTGTTGTGATTGGTCTACTCTGCTGTGATTGGTCTACTCTGCTCTCTTTGGTCAGATGGCCCAGTCTGTTGTGATTGGTCTACTCTGCTCTCATTGGTCAGATGGCCCAGTCTGTTGTGATTGGTCTACTCTGCTGTGATTGGTCTGCTCTGCTCTCATTGGTCAGATGGCCCATTCTGTTGTGATTTGTCTACTCTGCTGTGATTGGTCTACTCTGCTCTCTTTGGTCAGATGGCCCGGTCTGTTGTGATTTGTCTACTCTGCTGTGATTGGTCAGATGGCCCAGTCTGTTGTGATTGGTCTACTCTGCTGTGATTGGTCTACTCTGCTCTCTTTGGTCAGATGGCCCGGTCTGTTGTGATTTGTCTACTCTGCTGTGATTGGTCAGATGGCCCAGTCTGTTGTGATTGGTCTACTCTGCTGTGATTGGTCTACTCTGCTCTCATTGGTCAGATGGCCCAGTCTGTTGTGATTGGTCTACTCTGCTGTGATTGGTCTGCTCTGCTCTCATTGGTCAGATGGCCCATTCTGTTGTGATTTGTCTACTCTGCTGTGATTGGTCTACTCTGCTCTCTTTGGTCAGATGGCCCAGTCTGTTGTGATTGGTCTACTCTGCTCTGATTGGTCAGATGGCCCAGTCTGTTGTGATTGGTCTACTCTGCTCTGATTGGTCAGATGGCTCAGTCTGTTGTGATTGGTCTACTCTGCTCTGATTGGTCAGATGGCCCAGTCTGTTGTGATTGGTCTACTCTGCTCTGATTGGTCAATTGCCCTGACTGTCATGCATATTCTGTCATGTCTTCTTAAAATGAAATATATATGTGCATTATACAGCAATATGTCTGATCATTAATGTGATAACAGGATGGAGTATTTATTTATATAAACAGTACTTTGTTGTCATGTTGTCATGGGTTTATAGTTAAAAAAAGTCCCCCCAACTCTTATTTTTTTCACCCTCTTACATTTTAATATCCATTTGTCTGAATTATGGGTGTGTTGTAGGTCTGTGTTTTATTGGTTATTTTCATTTGTTTTGCCATGTCTGTGTAATTAATTTGAGGCAGCAGACTGAAACTACACGTCATCCTTCTCATTATTATATCATAGTCATTAGGCTGGTATTTTAATGGTCATCATTTTTGATAATAAACCATAAGTACAAAGGGGCGGGTATTATGGAGATGTGTTACATGGTGACGCAGCTGCGTCACAGAAGTAATGGCAGAACTACAAACGGGTGTTTCAGGCTGGTGTTTTCTGTTCAAAATCCAGTCCAATGTGGAGTTAGGAAATCACATGATTTGGGAATGTCACTCTGGGCTGAAAGATTTCCACACGCATATTTAGCAACAAGTTCATGTTGCTCACTCAGATTCGCTGCTTTGTTTGCAAGTGTCTTCTGTGAGAGCTGTGCATCATACATCGCTACACTATTGACAGTAGACAATGGACCCTTTTTGCCCGTGACTGCACGTTTTAAAGTAAAATAATTAAAAAGGTATAACTATTCTTAAAGAAGAAAATTAGATTGCTAACTTGTATGACTTGTCTAGGCATTTTATGCCACTGGAAATGAGACTTCTACTTGTGGTTTTGGGATATTGTGGACAATTTTAAGTAAGGGTTAATGCCCTTCGAGGTGTCCGTTGTAAGGTTTTAATGGACGACGGCGAGGTGTAAACCGGCCTCCGCCGAAGTCCATTAAAACCTTACAACGGACACCTCGAAGGGCATTAACCCGCTTATACCATGGTCACTTGCCAAATAAAACATTTTTAAAACATTAGTTTATATTTTAATTAGGCTAAATCTAGTTTTTTTAAATAATAACTTGCCTGGCGATTTATTTAGCAACTTGAGATATATAGTCCGCTCAACTTGTAGAACCCTTCAGGTTCAAAAATGCATTTTTTTTTCATGAAACACAAAGGTAGGCATAGTTATTTTTTATTACACATAAAACACTGTGTTACACGAGTCTACACTAACCACAGCCTCCGAAGCACCGCTGTAGGTCGACTCTCCGCTGCTGGACTGGAGAGCCGTCAAATAATGTCGGTGACAGCCAGGCCATCGATGCGAGAGCAGTCTGCGGGCTTGCTCCGTCAGTCCGTGAGAGACTGAAGATGAAATGACGAAGTCGCTCATTGTTGTATTAGTAGGCTATGTAATATCTAACTGACATTAGATGTTTGTTTTGATATAGCAAATTGTAAACGAATACGTTGTCTGCCTGTTGCTATGGTTACTCAGTCACAGCTGTTGTAGGCAGCGCATTTATTTATTAATTTCGAACGGTAAACAGGCAGTTTCACCAGAACTCCTTTACTAGGTGTCCTCTATCACTTTTTAACGGACACCCTGCAGCCAATCAGAATCGAGTATTCACCCAGACCATGGTATAAGGTCCTATAGATCCTACTGTGCACCCACTTGAAGTAGTAGACATCTTACTGAGTAATAGAGAATCATTTTTCATATTTGTATCAATTGTCACTTTAAATGATGGAAAAACAGCTTGACCGTGGTGCGTGTTCGCCCTTCTCTAGACTGTCGTGGAAAGACGTCATCACTTCGGCTGCAGACGTGGCGAGGGATGGATTCAACGTTACGCACGAGCTGGGTGAGCACGCAACACACACACGTGACACACACAACACACACGTGACACGCATGCCTGAAGTCTACAGGACGGGTCTATAGGGTTTTTACGATACAAAAATTACAGTAATCGGTACCAATACCAGTAAAATGTTGCAGTTCTCTGTGCCAATTTCGATACCAGAGCGAAAACTGTTGAATAAAGTATTTTTTTTATTTATTTATTATTTTTTTTATCCGATGGTTATCACTGGCATTCATCGCAGTTTCTGACTCAGTCACACATTTAAATACGGCTGTCGATCCAGAAACTTCGCAGTCTAAGCAAGAGAAGACTTGAGGCTGTCAATCTCTAAAACACAAGCTCACTGAATTCACTCCTCAAGAGACTCACGTTACAATAAAAAAAAAGCTGTCTTGATTGTAAAATGCATCTCGTATTTACATGGTGTTTACACTTCGTTGGTAGGCTTATAATGAAAGGATTTGCGAGCGTGCGGCTCCCGTTGAACAAAACACCTTGTGCGTTTTCAGAGTTGAGTGGATTCTGACTAACTTACTGACTCACCTCTGATTGGCCAGTGTGTTCACGCGCTCAACAGATGTGTTTGTGATTGTGTTTTTACAAGCGCTGAGCATTGTAGCCACTGTAAATAGAAACTTATGTGGCTTAGAAAGCACTCAAACAGGCGTTCGTCAACTTTTTTTTTTTTTTTTTTTTTTTGCTTGGCCTCGTTACTAGCAGTACATTTGACAACCCTAGTATGCAGGCTTGAAAAGTAAGTGGCTTCGAGATGTCAGCCGAAAAGAAATTCGGAAGAATGTGTAGCAAGAAAAGTAAACGTGTCAGTTTAGTTTTTATGCTGAATTTGAAGCAGCCTTCCTTCATCTTTCCCCAGCTGATGCGTTGTCTAAAGTGAAGGAGCAGAATGTGTCGGACGCTTTCAGAGATCTGTTCCTGCCTAGCGGTCAGGCTCCACTCGCGGGACTCCTCGCTAAACGTCTGGATCTAGCGGCCATTTTGGACAAGATTGCAGCCAATGGGATCTCAGAGTTCTACAGTGGGAATCTGACTCAGGAAATGACATCAGTGGTACGTCTCTAATGTTATTTTAGTATTATTTATATGTAAGGGTTAATGCCCTTCGAGGTGTCCACTGTCCCTCCGCCGAAGTCCATTAATACCTAGACAACGGACACCTCGAAGGGCATTAACCCGCTTATACCATGGTCACTTGCCAAATAACACCTTTTTAAAATTAGATTTACAATCGAAATCTAAAGTTTTTACAAACAATAACTTGGTGTCCCTGGTTACACCTGACGGTTTATTGAGCAACCGGAGATATTTAAAGTCCGCTCAGCTCGTAGAGCCCTTCAGTTTAGCTAACTTACGGGCCAGAAAGCTAACGTATTTTATGTCAAATTCTCCAAAAAGGTTAAAAGTAATAACGAAGTCGCTCATTGTTGTATTAGTAGGCTATGTATAACAGCTAAGATGTTTGTTTTGATACAATAAATTGTAAACGAATACGTTGTCTGCCTGTTGCTATGGTTACTCACAGCTGATGTAGCAGCGCATTTATTTATTAATTTCGAACGGTAAACAGTCAGTTTCACCAGAACTCCTTTACTAGGTGTCCTCTATCACTCTTTAATGGACACCCTGCAGCCAATCAGAATCGAGTTTTCACCCAGACCATGGTATAAATACTATTATAATATTTATTCATATTTTCTTTTATTTAAACGCTTTCAAACACTGCCATTTGAACCATTTTGCAGGTGTTTTCAATAACTAATAGCTTAACAACAGAACATATTATAATAGTAGCATTACTGTGTGTTTTTGTGAGCAGGTTCAAGCTAAAGGAGGCGTGCTGACAGAGGATGATTTCAAAAACTACTCCACTATCATACAGAAGCCACTACAAACTCTTTACCAGGGTAAATACCCATCGGTTTATAGCAAGCAGCTCTACAAGAGCCTACGAGTCTTTGAAATGTCTGTCTGTGGCCGTTTATCACCTGATTTACTGCAGTAGTTTAGCTCTGTTGCCCTTCACAGCTGCGAAGCAGAGACTGCCAACAGTAGAGCACTAAAACACCCTTCTGCTTTAGCCTGTATCAATTTCATAAGTAGTGCACAATTATTGTTGTTGCTTGACTACTCAGAACTGGGTGGACGAGAAATGCAAGGGGAAGTTCAGCAGTATTTTATAAAGTACACAATAGTCATTCTAAGGGAAGTATCTGTATGGAAATTGGCTAAAAGTTAATACGTAGTCCATGGAAAACATACTAATGTATTAAAGTAACTGATATTAGTTAATGTACAATGTAATCCATAAATAATGGCTCAGCTCTTTATGGCAGTATAATGGTGTAACTGGCCACCTCGACCTGTTGGGTTTCACTGATTCATTGAAAACACACCTTTTGTTCACACATCATCACTATCCCTGAGCCATCCGCGTGTTGTTGTTCGCAACCGGGAAAAGAAACACTCGAAAAAGAAGAAAGATTGTTTATTAAGTCTAAGTCAACACCAACATTTACTCCTGGACAATAACTGAATGTTTCAACTTTGTTTCTCTACGTCTTTACTATTCCGACGCATGGATTATGGTAAAGGTCTATTGTTTCCCTTTTGAAGTCTACATGTGAGAACAACAGAGTATAAACTCTATAAAATGCAAATAGTAAAATGCGCAACATAAATTGGGTCGTTCCATTTCTGACTTCTGATGAAATGATCTGTATTTGAAGGCGTTGTTAAATGCACACACACTTGTGTGTTAATGTGCCAAGTTCATGTCTTACTTGGCAACCCTAAACAAAACAGTTGCCTACTGAAGTTGTATTTTATTTTCTAAGAACTGTGGTACAATCACTATAATGGACGGTTTCGCGTGGCTTATTGCTTTATGAAGAAAAATATAACTGCACACACTCAATTAAAAGTTTATTTTTTAGCAATGGTGCGGCAACAAGCGCTTCAATTCTCACTGTCAACTAGTTGCTTATTAGCATGCATATTACTGAGTCGTCATTAGTTAACCCTCTGATGTTCTTCATTTGGGGTCTCCAGGGACCCCAGACAATAACATGTAATTTTGTAACAGAATTTTTTTTTTTTTTCATTTTTTTTTTTTTACAAATGTAATTTTACTCTGTTTATTAATGTTTTTACTCAACATTTGTGCAGTTTTTGGAGGATTTATGATATATTTTAAATTTATATCAACAAATTAAAGTGTGTTTTTTTAAATAGGGTTTTATACAAAACCAGCTTTTTATGTAAAATTCACTTTATAAAAGACCCAAATTTCACAATTACATTTATGGGGATAACATGGATAATTTTAAATGGTTTAGTGTACAATTTTTGCCCATATTTTGGAAAATTTAGTTTTAAAAGTAAAAAATTATAATTGTAGCCACTAGATGGCTATACGCACAATCGCCACATGCGGGAACTTAACTGTCAATTTCGTCCCCGCCCCTTTTTGGGGGAAAACAAACTAGACTTTCCATAGACTTTATAGAAATAACGGCAAAAAACAACATCCGTACACAGCCGGCAGGCGTAAATAACTTAAGAAATCACTTATATAAAACATGTCAAGTAATTATATGTCCACCCTGCCTGCCATAGAGCTTGAAAGATACACACAAACTTAATTTGGTCAATTTAAAAACATGTCCCTTTATTCTCCCAGCGTCAAATTGATGTAACAACCCCACCCAAAGGGGTTATATATATTATAAGATATATTATAATGTATATTATAAGACATAATATATACATTTAAAGATGCTTACATTCAAAAACGAAGTAAAATCATTCACTGGCTTACCATGGTGACTCGATGAGGTACGACTACGAGTAAATGTCCGGGAAAGACACCTCTGGCCACTGGGTGGGGTTGTTACCATAGACAGTAAAATAATTAATTATTAAAATAAATAATTTGAGGCTGGGAGAATGAAGGGACATGTTTTTAAATTGACCAAATTAAGTTTGTTGATGTATCGTTCACGCTCTATGGCAGACAGGGTGGACATATAATTACTTGACATGTTTAATCTTAGTGATTTCTTAAGTTATTCACGCCTGTCTGCTGTGTACGGACGTTGTGTTTTGACGCTATTTTGTATTGAAGTCTATGGGAAGGCTAGTTTATTTCCCCCAAAAGTGTGCGTGAACCTTTTCAGAGACATTCTATGACGCAGCGCCGGTTGTGCGTATAGAGCTCCACTATATGCTATTTGACTAACTGAAATATATCTTTTCACAAGTTTTTCCAGTTGGATTCATATCTAAATATTATGAAATCACAATTCTAACAATAAAAATGACTTTTTTGTCAAAGGTTTGCATTTTTTGCACTGATTTTTTTTTTTTTTTTAACTAATGTTGTCATTACAATTTATTTTTTCTTGGTAGGTCTAGAAAGGGTTGAGAGCCGTACAAAGTTTCATGCCATTTGGACAAAGAGAACATTTTTAAAAATTTAGCAAAAGTCATTTGCGGGTTAAAAAGACCGTGAAGAGCATCAGAGGACTAGACTTCTTCTGCATGGGTGTTATACGATGCTATACTCTTCCTGCAGCCTGTGATGGCTCAGTTCTCCAGTGAGGCCAGGCCTGTCTGCACCGCAGTGTTACTGACAGGGTGTTTGTGTGTCTCTGACAGGCCAGCGGGTGTTCGTTCCCCCGCCGCCGCACGCCGGAGCCGCCCTCCTCTCCGCGCTCAACATCCTGGAGGGGTTCAACATCACACGCCAGGTGTCCCGGGGACAGATCTACCACTGGGTCGCCGAGGTACGCGCCTCACATGTCACTGGCCGCATTGCTTTCAATAGTGCTGTGTGTGTACTTAGTAATCAGATTATTGTCTGCTTTCTCTTTCCATTATGTGTTTCACACTGACTAAAGAGAGTCCTGTTCTCTTTGATGCAGGCTTTGCAAAAAATGCTTTTCTTACTCAGTATTTTTTGTCTTATTTCCAGTCCAAATATCTAAAAACTCTTAAATCAAGATGCTTTTACTAGATGAGTAACAATGCCATAGGATGTTATGTATGGAAGCTTGTTTCCGCCACTGAATTAAAAAAATTATAATAATAATTGTGACTTTTTATCTCAATATTGCGAGATATGAAGTCAGAATTCTGAGATATAAACTCGCAATTGCGAGTTATCAGGCCAATTCGAAGGAAAAATAAAAGACTAACTTTTTTCCTCTCAGAATAGTTTATCTCGCAATTCTGACTTTATATCACACAATTCTGACCTTATATCTCGCAATTCTGACTTTATATCTCGCAATTCTGACTTTATCACACGCAATTGCGACTTTATATCAATCAATTCTGACTTTATATCAATCAATTCTGACTTTATATCTTCGCAATTCTGACTTTATAACACGCAATTCTGACCTTATATCTCGCAATTCTGACTTTATAACACGCAATTGCGACTTTATATCAATCAATTCTGACTTTATATCAATCAATTCTGACTTTATATCAATCAATTCTGACTTTATATCTTCGCAATTCTGACTTTATAACACGCAATTCTGACCTTATATCTCGCAATTCTGACTTTATAACACGCAATTCTGACCTTATATCTCGCAATTCTGACTTTATAACACGCAATTGCGACTTTATATCAATCAATTCTGACTTTATATCAATCAATTCTGACTTTATATCTCGCAATTCTGACTTATCTCGCAATTCTGACTTTATAACACGCAATTGCGACTTTATATCAACCAATTCTGACTTATCTCGCAATTCTGACTTTATAACACGCAATTGCGACTTTATATCAATCAATTCTGACTTTATATCAATCAATTCTGACTTTATATCTTCGCAATTCTGACTTTATAACACGCAATTCTGACCTTATATCTCGCAATTCCGACTTTTTTTCTCGCAATTCTGACTTTATAACACGCAATTGCGACTTTATATCAATCAATTCTGACTTATCTCGCAATTCTGACTTTATAACACGCAATTGCGACTTTATATCAACCAATTCTGACTTATCTCGCAATTCTGACTTTATAACACGCAATTGCGACTTTATATCAATCAATTCTGACTTTATATCAATCAATTCTGACTTTATATCTTCGCAATTCTGACTTTATAACACGCAATTCTGACCTTATATCTCGCAATTCCGACTTTTTTTCTCGCAATTCTGACTTTATTTCTCAGAATTGCGAGATATAAAGTCAGAATTGCGAGAAAAAAAGTCAGAATTGCGAGAAAAAATGTAAACTCGCAATTGTGAGAAAAAAAAGTCAGAATTGTGAGATGACTCGCAATTACCTTTTTTATTTTTCATTCTGTGGCGGAAACCAGCTTCCATAGTTATGTCTTGTTTTCTGGGGGAAAAAATCTAAATGAAGTGAGTTTTTGCTTAAAAACAAGCAAAATGATCTGCCAATGGGGTAAGAAAAATAATCTTGTTTCCGTTTGAATTATGATTATTTGTCTTACCCCATTGGCAGATAATTCACTACATTTTGATTTTTCCCCCCAGAAAACAAGACATAACATCTTGCGTTTCCTGCATGATTCTCATGCGTATGAATCATGGAAGTCAGTGTAATGAGAAGTGTCATGTGATCACCTCGTTCATAAAGCTTAAAGGGATCGCTCACCCAAAAATTAAACGGTGTTAATTTTATGATCTTTAGTATATACTATTATAATTTTTATTAATATTTTAAATTGTTTTTTTTTTACTTTCTGGTTTAAATTGTAAAGTTTTAGAAAATGTATGTTTTTGTCACTTTTATTAGTTGTTTGTTTTTGAAATGTCCATATAGTTTTTATTCATTTCTGTTTTAGTACATCAAGTTTAAATGAAAAATATTGCCTTGGCAACTAGCTAAAATATATAATTTGTATCTTAGCTGACATTTAAATTTGTTTTTTTTTCCAATTGACAATGATTTTGTTAAGTGTTTTTCTGAGTAGCCGTGGCGCTCAGGCTCATGTAATGCTCAGTGTTGCTGTCGGTCTCGTTTGCTGGACGTGTAGGCGCTGAAGATCGCTCTGTCCCAGGCCAGTGGACTGGGAGACCCCGTGTTGGACGACTCGGTTTCTGAGCTGGTGGCGCAGATGCTGAGGTGACTTGAGGCAAAATCCTTCAAACAATTATCAGAATCAACATTTTCTTTTCTAACAGTGTGTTTTTCAAGGCAGAGATCAGTTTATTCATAGCATTTTTCTATATATTTTTTGTTTTCGATGTCATCGGCTGAACATTCATGGCTTTGACAGCAAAACCCAGGCTGCTGTTTTCCGGGAAATGATCAACGACTCGCAGGCGTCGGCCGCCGAGCACTACGTCCCGTCGTACGAGCTGCAGGAGGGCGCCGTGGCCAGCCAGCTCATGATCATGGGCACCGATGACCTGATCGTGTCTGTTATGAGGTGCGTGAGTGACTGGAAGAGAGTGTGTGTGTGTGTGTGTGTGTGTGTGTGTGTGTGTGGTCCAGCTTCAACCCCGGTAAACACACCTGAACCAGCTCATCGAGCTCTGCAAGTGTTTTAAAGATGCGGAGGCTGGCCCTCCAGAAGCCGGATTGGACACCCCTCACTTATGCTGAACTAGTTGTTGATTGACATTCATGAATGATGTGATTTATGGTCTTAGCTCGCTAAACCGGCCGTTTGGGAGTCGCATCGTGACGCCCTCTGGGATCCTCCTCAACAGTCAGATTCTGGACTTCTCCTGGCCCAATAAAACCCACGGCTCTGCGGCGTTCAATCAGGTACGCTCGGATGCCCTCGCGTGGCTGAAACTGGCACACGCTTCACCACAACTGCCAATTCAACTTTTAAAGGGTTTTTATTTTCTGCATCCATTGATTTTGCTAATTAAAGTCATCCTGTTGTGCCATTTAGGGTTCAAAGGTGCTTTGAATTATTTAGTTTGCCTTCGCCAAAAGACGTGCCCTTTCTGCAGAACTGATCCACAGAAAGTCATGTCAGCAAACCCCGATATGCCGTCTGAGAGCGATTCTGATTGGCTGAAAAAGACGATTTTCTGATTGGCTGAAAAAGACGATTTTCTGATTTGCTGAAAAAGACGATTTTCTGATTGGCTGAAAAAGACGATTTTTAGAGCGTATTATTGTCAGAGACGGGTGTGATTTATCAAGACTCATGTTTCAACTGTAAAATGTTTCCGTAAAAAGTGGTTGCCACGGTTTTACTCGAAAAAAGTATGGTGTCAAGATTTGAAGTTTTACCTAATTAAATTAAATGACCAATTTAAGTAATGTTAACACACCAAATTACTAAAATGTTTATTACTTTTTAGAATAAACTAACAACCACCTTAAAAACAGATAAATTCACATGATGAATCAAAGTAGCTTTTCCATAAACCGAAGTAAATACTATTATATATGAAGTGTCATACTCAAATACATACATCATCATAAAACACCATCATGGTTTACACTTACATAATGCAATAAACATTCACTTAACAACATATTTCACATAAAACCCTAATGTACATAAATGATATGAAAAAACAAAGATGAATTGGTTATTTAAAGGGACAATGTGTACTTTTTTTAGGTATTTTATTATTTAAAATCAATATTTTTATTCATAAATGTGTCCTAAATGGTGTACAAATACCTCTGCCAAGGATCTGACTTATCCTCGTAAACGAAGGATTTATTATCTTTATATACATGGGACGGTAGGTCCACGGAGGCTTCCATGTCGTTCCGCCATCTTGAAAAACTGTAATGGCAGAGAGGGACAAAAAGTACTAGGCCAACGCGTTTCCACATCGCGTTTTCGTTCAGAGCCAGCGTGACACGACTGAAAGCAGCAAAAAAAATCCTATTCCTCTCCCTACTGTTGAATCATCAGATGATGATATCTAACAATGCACGTACTTCAGAAAATATAATGAATAAATAATGCATAACTACTTATTGCAATAGTTCATGTTTTTCACAGTCAGTAATTCATACTGTAACATTCGTTTGTTCGTTGTTGCTGTTTGTTTGAAATAACAAACCTGTTCACCCGAAGGAACACTCGACGAAGTGCTATTGAAGACATCCTGGAATAGCTTTTTGGCACATAATGGCTACCGTAGATGCAACGCGCATTTGAAAAAGCGAGGCGCAGAAGAGCACAGTTCGTTTGAATGCAAAATACATTTTCACCGCTAGATTGGAGAAATTCCTACACAATGTCCCTTTAAAGTGGTCATGAACTGGCTTTTTAAATTGTTTTATATTGTTGTCTGAGGTCAACTTATGACGTTCGCTTGGTTTTTACATTCAAAAACATCAAAATGAATAAGTAATAGGCTATTTTCTACCCTAGTTTTGAGCCTAGCTCAAAAACGTTCGGTTTTTATGGGCGTCTCGCATTGAAGACTTGGAAGTAAACGCCCACTGCTGTGAGTGGATAACAGTTTTGCATATTATAATGAGTTTCGTGTAATGCGCGAATCGGTGGGCGGGGCTAAACCGGCCGTGTTGAAGTAGGCGTCGATCTTCTTCTGCGGGGGTGGGGTTTTATCCTCTTTGTCGTCATAGTTCCCCACTTTGAAAAACGAGTCGTTTGCTGAGCCTGGTGTCAATAAAAGCTTTTATTGGACTAACAAGGACGTTTTCAGTTCTGAAACTTACAGGATATTCTTATAATTTGATGACCTATTAGATGTCAAAAGCTCAAGGAAAATTTGATTTCTCAGTTCATCACCCCTTTAAATTAAAAACCATCAAATGTGAAGCGTTACACACAGTATTCTGGGAATGTCTGTTTATGATTTTTCTCTGTAAAGTGTAAGATTGCTGGGGGGGGCTTTCACTTCCAAAACTTGCACATTTATGAGTTTCTCACCACCGTATGTGATCTTTGTGAGCCAATTAACAGTGTTTTACCGTAGACGTTTCCAGTGTTTGCCCGTTTGGACTCAGTGGTGTTTGAGTGTGTGACGCGCTGCTCGTGTGTCCTCAGCGTAACGCCGTCGAGCCGGGCAAGCGTCCCGCCTCGTTCCTGATGCCGGTGGTGGTGAGGCCGTCGGTGGGGGTGTGCGGGACCTACATCGCCCTAGGCTCCTCGAACGCGGACCGCGCCGCCAGCGGCATCGCTCAGGTCAGGCCGGCCCCGGGGCGCGTCACATCACACACCTCGCCTCGCCGCGCTCGCCAGCCTCTCATTCTGCTGTGTGTTTCTGCAGGTGCTGATCAATGTCTTGTCATCACGCAAAAACATGAGTGACAGCGTGTCCTACGGGAGACTCCATCCCCTCATCCAGAACAACACCCTCCTGGTGGACTGTGAGTTACACTGCTATATTATAGTGCTACCATTCAAACGCAAGATTTGTGAAAGAAGTCGCTGCGTTTATTTCACCAAAAATGCAGTAAAAGCAGTGAAATATTATTACAATTTAAAATCGCTGTTTTCTATGTGAATATATTGGAAAGTGTAGTTTATTCCTGTGATCAAAGCTGAATTTCCAGCATCATTACTCCAGTCTTCAGTGTCACATGATCCTCCAGAAATCACTCGAGGATTTCATGATCAAGAACATTTCTGATTATTATTATCAGTGTTGAAAACAGTCGTGCTGCTTCATATGTTCGTGGAAACAGTGGAAAGTTCAAAAGAACAACATTTATTTCTTTGTAACATTATAAATATCTTTACTGTCCGTTTATTAAATGTAATGTGTCCTTGCTGAGTAAAAGTATCAATTTCTTTAGAAAAATTTACTAACACGAAACCTTAAAAAGTTTTTAAAAAATTTGTCAAAGGCTGTGTCCGAAATCTCCCACTACTCACTATATAGTGGACTATACAGTGAGCTCGCCATTTTGTAGTGCTGTCCGAATGTATAGTGATGATTATTATACCCTATATAGTCCACTCAGAATGCATTTTGAAAAGTAGTGTACAACCGATGGTCACTAACCCAAGCCCTACATACCATCATGCGTAAAAGACCTATCAGCATCATCTTCCTCTTTAACTTACAATTTGACGACGTCTCGCTAGCGTAGCAAGAACAGCACGTCGTTTTCTGTGTCTAGAAATCCTGTTTCTTTTGCTAATCCGCAAAATCTTCTGAATCACGAGAACAAACCAACAAAAAAGATAAATATTGAGTGGCATCTCCACAGAGTCTAAAAGCTGTTTTATTAAGAGTGTTATGAACAAGATATTTGATAACGTAGATCTGTTTGTTTTTTCCCTAATGTCGACAGGCAAGAGAAAACGGTGTGGCGCGAAAATGAAAATATATGAAATATGTGTATTCATTTTATTTATGTTTATCAGTTATAATCATGTGTGGAGTAACGCATTATAACAGAAACGGCCAGAAATGACTTTTAATTTTACAATTTTGGAGAAATAAGCTCAATATAATGTAATGTATTTATAAAAAAAAATCTATTTAGCCCAGAGCTGGCTCGGCACCAGCTGACAGATGATGGCGCGTTTAATCAACGGCGCCGAGAGACGATCGAGTAGTGTCCGAAAGTGGTGTTTCTATTATGCTGCTGAGCTCACTATATAGTGCTCTACTCCCTACATAGGGGTTAGGGAGTAGTGGTTTGAGTGGAGATTTCGGACACTGCCAATGTTAACAATTGAAACACTGAGAAGTACACACTTTATATCCTCTACAGGAAAGACAAATAATAAATCATCGCATTATAAAAAAAATAATAAGTACACAAGTTGTAATGTAATCATCATATTTATACATAATATAAATTAACAAATTTTCCTAAATATATACATGCGTGTGTGTGTATTTTTATATATTATATATATACACAAATTAATTATACATACACACACACAAATTGTGTAAACACAAACTATTATTTTGGATGCGATTAATCGCAATAAATCCTTGCCCAATATATGGAATTAAATCAATAACTGCAAACCAACGTTGAACATTGTTGATTTGATTAATGCTTGAAAATGACTAACTTTAAACTGTTTTTATACATGCTGTATGTTGGTAACATTGTTATGAAGACTGTAAACCTCACACGAACAGAGAATATAAAATGCAGCATCAAAGTTCTTCAAGGTTAAGCACAATCTGGAATGCAGGAGCTCTGTTTTGTGTCCATTGTGTGGCAAGCCCTGTAGTGTGATGTGCCGCTCGTGTGTGTGTGTCCGGGTGGCGTTGCGCTGTAACTGCTCTGATGTGTGTGTGCAGCGCTCTTCCTGCCGGCGGACGAGGCGTCTCTGACCCAGAAGGGCCACGCGGTGCAGAAGGTGGACATCATCTCGCTGGTGGAGGGAACCCGCCGGACCAACGACCTGATCATCGGCGTCAAGGACCCGCGCAGCAGCGACGCCTCCGCGCTGTCCATGGCCATGCCCTAGACTCTCTCTCACACACACACACACACACACACACACGGGAGCTTGTAGATAGACACGGGATTGTACTGTCATACTGGTTGTGCATTAAATGGGCGAGTTATGAGGACAGCGAGTTACACTCCTGCTGATGATGAAAATGAGCCACACACACAGAGAGAAACAGCTTGCATGCGCACATGATCACGATGGCCGCTTGAGAAAGGCTGTAAGAAATTTGCAGTGCTTTTTCATCATTATTTCCAGAACTACTCTTCGTGACACGGGCATGTTATTCTCTCTCCGCTTGAGCATGAAAACTGCTCCCACACACACAGTGCCTGTCAAGACTTCTGGACATAACCACTCATTATTTATTGATATTTTCTTCATTGTGGAGTTATAGTAAAGTCATCAAAACTGTAAAATAACACAAAAGGAGGCATGAGAATTATGCAGTGGCCAGAAAGACAGAGCCGCACGATTCTGGCTAAATATTATTATTTGTTCACAATTCTGAACTGCATTTACTAGAGGTTCTGACAAAATGTTAATTGCTATTTAAAAAAATATTTAATACATTTGAATTTTTGTTTAGTTTTGTTTTCAGTTTGAAGGAATGATTCATTAGGTGTGTTGGACTTCATTCATTAGGTGTGCTGGACTTTAATCTCATCCACCGATCGATCTGCACCACTTCAAGTCCAGCACACCCAACGACTCGCTCCAAGACTTCACTGGTTTCATTACTGGATGAATAAGCGTTTTTAAAGAATCTCTTGAATGAATTATTCAAAGACAAATACATGTTTAACAGTCTCTTGTCGCCACCTATTGGTGTAATGATGTAACTGACCATGCAAACTATAAACTTTAACCCCAGTACTTCTGCGATAATTTGAATTATTTTAACACAGAGATAATGAAACTGGTTGAAAAGACTGTTTGAGTTTCTTATAACACGATAACCGCTCTCTCTGGATCAGCGGCAACTCAGATCTGGACCGTTTGTCATGTAGGAAAGAAATCGTGTGTGTTTTTGAATCGTGATCGCAAACTTTTAACAATTAATCGTGCAGCTCTACCTAAAAAAATAAATAAATACATTTAAATATTCAAGCGTATTTCTGTCCATACCAGTGAATAACCCGTGTTGGAGATGGTTCCGGTATCAGCTGCAATACATCCATCCTGGAAGATCATATTACATAAATTATTTTAAGAAACATTTTCGTTGTGTCCAAACTTTTAACTTGTACTGTATATTTCATTGTCCTTTTTATTATCATAATTACTAGTTCTTTGAGGATTGTGTGGGATTATGCCTTATTATGCGAATGACTCCAGGGTTAGGGAAAGGAAAATGGAGGGATTGAAAACAATACAAAAAATGTTTCAAAATTTTGGATCTATGAAGTTTTCGCGAAGAAGTAGCTTCACAAATGTGAGTACATGTTACATGAAGGGGGTGAAAGTGAATCTGACATTCTTGCAATGACAGAGAGGGTAAATGCTGCTGTTTACAAATTAATTATGTATATTGATTATAGAGGGTTTGGTGGTAAATTTATAGTCTTATTTTATTAGCCAAGGAAATGACCTAAAATGAATTAAGCTAATAAATTGTAGCCTACGAGGCAAATAAGATGGATTTTCCTACAGTTATGTGTCAATCTTTCACATGTTATTTAATATATATATAGGCCTATAATGGCTTCAACAGTTTTTATTTTTAAATGGTGGTTGTCAGTTTGCTGATGTAGTTTTAACGAGTTGTCTCTTTTATGTGAAAACAGTGAAATTAATGCCTTGCATGTTTGCTGCACATTATTTTCTGAGAGACAATCAGTTGACTAGCATTTATGTGTGTTTTTCTCAAATGAACAATTGCACTGTAACAGCATCCCTGTTGTGTTTAGTAGCTTTACAATGAGAGCGGCCAAAATGAAGAATAAATATTTATGTGTAGTTTCGTTGCATTATTTCCAAACTCATTGTTTTGTGCCTCCTATACTATAATCAATGCTTTGCTCATGTAGGCTATCAACCACTCGAAGGATTAGTTTAGATATAAATTCGACTAAAATTAAATTATTTCATTTAAAAAAGTCTAGTATATAGTCTTTTTTATGCTAATAAATATTTTGTTTTTGTTAATTTTATAAAATGATTTTTAAAAAACGACAGTAATGAAAGTGAATGAATTAAGAAAACTAAAAGAAAAACAATAAAAAGATGAAATTAGATAATAAAATTAACATATAATTAACATTAGATTAAAACTATCGATAACCGTCGAGAAAATCGAGATGTTTGTTAATTCCGTGGATAATGTATGTATTAACATGAAGCTGCAATGCCAATGCAAAATGAAGATGTTAATTCAGCAAAGTGGTCACAACACCTTTTTTCGGTTTTCTTTTTTGGAGTTCGTGAAGCGGAACCTGTCACACCTGTGTCTTTCTGGCGAGCGTTCACTTCCGGTCACCTAGCCCCGCCCCTTCGGTCACCGTGTTTTGGGCAAGCGATTTTTCTGTGTGGATATTTCTGTGATTTCTGTGTGGACGTTACTGGACCCTAGAGCGGGCGCGCGCACGCACAGCCCTCAACTTACGTGCACAGCCGCCTCGAGAGCGCGCCGTTAGCGTCTGTTAGCATTTACCTGTTTACTGCAGCAAAACCACTCCTGATGGACTGACAACGGTGAGATTTTACCACCTCATTGCCTCATAGAAACATTAGCATGAAATTAGCCCGTAAGTGTGTGCAGTGCACGGGGGAAACAGCCGTATATTAGTGTGATAGCGACTCTGTGTTTGTGTAGCTAATGCATTAGCCTGAGTGAGGTAAACTCATTATAATAATGCAGGTGTTCGTTACGGTGTTATTGTTAGGATTGCACGTACCAGACATGAGCTTTAAACTCGTTATAATGTTGTGTTGTTTGTCTTGCGCTTAAGTGATGTGGTTTGTCTTTGTTTTGTTATGGCTAATGCTAATGCTAGAGAAATAACCCAAAATGAAGCTTTTGAGTGAAGTCATCACTAATTGCAAGGACAATAATATTCGAGGTGTTGTGTAATAGATATGTATCAGTCACAGTGTGGTCAGTGTGCAGTGAAACCCGTCTCTGTGTTTCTGAAGGCTCCTCATACCAATATCTGACATCTCATTAGAAGTGTCAGGAGTTATCATAAAGTATCAGTGTTGTTTCACTGAGTGGCTGATATGTTATTTGGGAAAGAAACGTTGTGTGTCTATCATTTATTACCATTTGATAATACCATCCCTATACCATGGTATCGCCACAGTACTTTTTACAATTACAAGGCTGGCTATTGTTGTAGTACACTTTAAACTACTTAACCGGGTTTCTTCATAATATAACTAATGTTCAGTCACTGTTTCCTGTTGTCTTGCTTTGTGTATTATGAAATATTGTATGAAGTTGTTTTTAGCATTTTCTGTTTAGGAGCTAATGCCGTAAATGGCATTGCTTCATTTGAAGAATAAATCAAAATTGCCATTAGGGATGCACGATATATCGGCCACCATATCGGTATCGGCCGATATATTATTTTTAACGATAGCCGATAACCGAATTCAAATTCAAAACATTTATGTCGAACAGTTCGCATCTGAAGTGTCTCAGCTGAAGGAAATTATCCATCATATATCGGCTTTAATATTTCCGCCAAATTTTCTTATCGGGCCGATGACGCTAACATTAAAAATGAACATATATCGGCCGATACCGATATGGTGTCCGATATATCGTGCATCCCTAATGGCAATTTTGATTTATTCTTCAAATTAAGCAATGCCAGCAAATACACTTCTAAATAGCCTATGACAATATATCGTCATCGGCCCGATAAGAAAATGTGGCCGATATATTAAAGCTGATAAATGATGGATTATTTCCTGCAGCTGTGACACTTCAGATGCGCACCGTTCGACATGATGGTTTTGAATTCCTTGAAATATGATTGGAATCACTTCGTTAATGCAACATGAGCAGCGCAAGTCTGTCATTCAGGCAAATAATTATAATCAGAACATTATAATTGCGTGCTCGGGAAATAGATTTCAATGGTGAGACTTTTGTTTTTCTAATCAGGCTCTCAAAAATTATATAGCCTACAAATTTAGATTTATCGGCCAATATATCGGTTATCGGCTATCAAATATAAAGAATTAGGCCTATTGGTATATCGGCCAAAGTTTTCATATCGGTGCTTCCCTAATTGCCATTCATGCGTACAAAATATTTGATTTTTCCACGATTGGGATGTCTTGCTATATCAGTGCAAGTAAAAGTTGAAGGCAATTTCTACAGTTGATAAAGGTATAGAGAGAATTGAACATTTAAGCTCACATGTAGTCATGTTATAGCTTTATCTATTGATTATAAAGCGTATTTATATTACCTTTATATTCATTTAAACTGTGCGTAATAATAATTGATAAACTAAAAATGTAATTGTGTGATCGATTAAGGGTAATAATTACATACATAATATCTATTTCATGCAAAATTATTATTCTGAATATGCATCAGGCTACTAAAAGCCAGACAATTTTGTCTTTAAAAATAATTTGCTGTGTGGTGTCCTTTAATTTGGAGTGGAAACATGTGGAGTGGCTTTATCGTGTCAGACATGTGACACTTTGCTCACAGCTGATTGGTCCAAGTTCGGTTTGCAACCTGGAGCATCACCACCTGTCCCGGACCAGGTTAGCCGTGGAGTGTGAGTTACTAAGGCGATGAACACGCTAAAAGCCAAACCACTTTCATGCTGCCTTAACCCAGGGTTGGCGCAAACTAAACTGAAACATATCGGGCTATCCAGCTAAACCGGCTTCATGGTATTGACCACAGCTCAGCGAGTCAACTGTAAAGACCGTAACGGTGACCTCGATTTTACCATATCAGTCCGATGATGAAACATTGGAAGAACTGGCTATTCAACCCGAACCGGACGTTTCTCAGTGATGCGCTACTCAGCTTGAGGTACTTTATGAGATGTTGCAGCTGTAATTCCTCAGCATTAACAAGCGTATGTCCATCCAAAAAAAGTTACTGGCCAGCTGTTTTTGAGGCGGATTTTCTATGAATGTGCGCATAGAAAATAATCTCTCAGAGCACTGATTAGTTTAAAATCGCTTGCAGGTTTAAACTGGTAAGACTTAAAAAGACTTCAGTCACGATGCACTGCTGGCCCGATTGTGCAAGTGAATATTCCGTCATGTCCCGACCTTACAGTCTATGGTCCCGAGTCCTAAACGCGAGTGTGTCGCCGCAGCGCTTGATGCCTGCCTTGCACAACACATTATGAGAAGAGATAGAAGACGCGCGGCACCGCTGAACACTCACGCTGTTTGTGAAATTGCGTCTGGCAGATAGTTGTTAAAAGAATGATTTGATTTTATTATCTGTGTGGATTACGATTGCGGGAATTTCCCGCATTATAAATGGGAGACCTGCGGGAATGATTAGAATTATGCGCAATACCCGCAATCCCGCGCTGAAATTCGAGCCCTGAAATGTCGGATGAGGTCGGTGGTGTTGAAATGTTTTGCGTGCTTTCCGCTTCATGGGATTTGCTTTGTACCTTACACTCACTCATTGCAGATTGCTAATGTATTGTTTTTTTCACACACCTTGTAGAATTGCCAGACCGGTGGAGCCATTTTTAGCAGCGCGTCAAAAATTGTCTCGCGAGTTTTGCGTCATCTGATCGGCTTTTCTGGATCGGCCTTTATAGAGACCGCCGATCACACATCCCAAAGCGATTATCGGCCGATTGTGATCGGTGACTAGGGGTGTAACGGTACATGTATTCATATTGAACCGTTTCGGTTCGAGGCTTCCGGTTCGGGACGCATACAAACCGAACGATTCCTTGGACCATTTTTCCTGCCAACAAAATCCGCGCTGGCGCGACCACCACAACGTTGCGCAACATCAAATGGCAAGCGTAATGAAAGCGGAACGAAACTGCGCTACTCAATATATTGTGCTTAACTGTCACCGTCCCACAGGTGGGACGTTTACAATTATATTTTTAAAACAATAATATCTTAGTGAAAACCTTGAGTAATATTGACAAACTATATATCATTTGAAAGCTTACAATCTCTAGTTTCCATATTTGGTGATTGATTTTCAAAATAAATCACAGAGGAGCCGTAATGTATCAATTTGCAACAAGAATATTTTCATACTCCTAGGCGTGTTCAGACCTTTATTTTGAAATAGCAATGAACATGAAAAATCATGAAAAAAATTGGAGACACCTAGTTTGTTTTCATACCAAGAGTTCAAAAGATAGCATCCATTCAATTATTTTAGGGAAAAAAAGTCTGAAAATGTTTTAAATATAAAGAAAAAAATAATAAATTCACCATTTGTGATGTGGAGCTATGACGCACATGCGTGTTCTTTGTATGTGTTTCTTAGAGGTTGAATTCATATCAAAATCTGCCAAACTTCCCATACTACTTCTGAATAGGATCTCTACTTCATAAATTGTATGAAAATTGTGGAAATAATGGTTCATATCACTCAAAACACATTTGGAAATGGAGGCGCCCTTATATGGGCAGTAATGGAGTCTGGTTGTGACCTAGTGAAAAAGTTTGGTACTGCGCCCAAACAAAATCTCACTGAAAGCTAATTTTTTGAGATATCAACCTAAAATTTGAAACACAACTTGTTCAGATTTTTGGCTTTGATTTTTCTGCAGTTTTAGAGTAGCCCAGGTTTTGAAAATATAGATTTTATATAAAATATGAATAATTATTTTTTTTACATTGTACATTTCCATAAACTCAAACTTCTATAACTTTTTTTCTTTGTTTCACTTTCTTAATTTATTTCACTTCTACATAAATCTGCCAAA
This sequence comes from Rhinichthys osculus, assembly GCA_029959095.1. Taxonomy (NCBI): domain Eukaryota; kingdom Metazoa; phylum Chordata; class Actinopteri; order Cypriniformes; family Leuciscidae; genus Rhinichthys; species Rhinichthys osculus. Next base: position 31,402,518 of record JARWKJ010000021.1, read on the forward strand.
TGTCTTCTTTAAAACAAGACCAATCTTACGTCTATATTCCAAAGCATTCTTGAATTACAACCATTTATGTTCGAAATGTGCATTTTCATGTCTATTCAAAAAAAGGGGGGTGACAGTTAACAGGTTAACGGACCGTTTATCAGTTCGGACCAGCAACATCTGTGCAGCGCGAGCCGATCTCGATCAAGCGACACTGTTACAACACAGCGCTAAGATCCAGTAAAGAAAACATTTGAATTCGCCACTGAAGTAATAACATCGCTGCGAGATCTAGTGAGAAGCATTCACATTTCTCCGTTATTAACCGTAGATCTCTATTAGATCAAACAGCGCTGACGTGGACACCAGGAGAAACATTGTGCCGGGAATGAACTAGTAATACTTTACGTCCACAGACCAGCAACATTCACCATGGATTTAATATAGTAACACTAACTGTAACCAGTTTGGCTGGAATAGTGAAATGCTTTCAAGTACTTCACACATCTTTTTCCAGCACTTCAAAACTCAAATATTATATAAATAAATATATGAAGAGTTCAGATGCAAAAGCCTCTATAAGTGCCATTTGAAATTTTCTTCTAGAATGATCATTTTTATGAAGCTTAATAATAAATATGAACTTAATTAATAGGTAATCTTCATTGCCATTTAAGTGAAATTACTGAACTTAAATATACAAGCTTCATAAAAATGATCATTCTAGAAGAAAATTTCAAATGGCTTTTGCATCTGAACTCTTCATATATTTAAATGTTATTTTTAATGTGATGACCAAAACATTATTTGTTCATCCTTCAAAGATGACACCCATTTATAAACCTGAAAGTTTCAAGATTTAGGAAAACTCACACTTATTTAAAAAATATTTTTTCCTTTAACAAATAGGAAATTTCTCTGGCATTTCTTACTTTTTTGCTGTATCGAAAACGTACCGAACCGTGACTTTAAAACCGAGGCACGTACCGAACCGTGATTTTTGTGTACCGTTACACCCCTATCGGCGACCGATCAATCGGAGCACCCTTACTTTATAGCTTTGCAGAACGCTTATAGCTTACTTTATTACACTCTGCATGAAAGGTTATATCCGAAAAACCATAATAGTAGGGGCACTTTAAATATTTGAATATATTTTTATGGAAACGGTGACGCAATTCTTTAAGGATTTTTTGATGAATAGGAAGCTCAAAACAACAGCATTTACACATGATCGAATCTCAGTGTATTCAAGGTCTAAGGAAAGTATATTATTTCTGTTTATTTGATGGTCTGCTCATGGATGGTTGTTCCTCTCCCAGCAGTGTCTCAGTCTCCAGAGGCACACAGCTGTTAAGGGCTATGGCGGATCAGTCTGAGCTCTCCCAGGAGGCCCGAACACCTCCAGGCGTCCCGCTCACGGATCACGACTCCGGCGTGGAAGATGGAGACGATGGATCCACCAACTCCACAATCTATGTTGCTTTCACAGGGAACATGAATGATGAGGACTTTCAGGAGAAGCTGGACACCGTCTTGCACGGGATGCCTGATGTGCTCTTACTAGGTCTAGATTTGGCTTGAAACTTTGATTAATATTCATGTTCATGAGAACGATGCATTTCTACTGGACAATTGGTAACGCTGTACAATAAGTTTCATTAAAGGTGCAGTGTGTGGTTTTTAGTGACGTCTAGTGGTGAGCCTACAAAGTGCAACCATCAGAAGTTACGGTGGCCGACAGGAAGTGATGTCATCGTCTGAGACCGCAGAGAGTAGCTAGTTCAGCAATGAGGTTTCTTTACAGAAATATGTGTACTTTATTATTCAGTAAAACGATATGTAATTGCGCATATTATTGTTTCTCGTTCATCATTGTGTCAGTGTTTTAATCGCTGACTTTAGCAGCTTCTTTTGCACGAAGAACAACACAGTTGAGGACGAAACGCGTGTGTCCGTTTAGGGCCACTGTAGAAACATGTCGATGGAAGGGGACCCGCGGTGTGTGTGTAGATACAGTAGAAACTGCTCTTCTAAGGTAATAAAAACAACGGTTCATTACGTAAGGTCTTTATACACCACTGGAAACACAGTTATGTGATATTGCATTTCTGTCAACAGATCCTCCTAAATATCACACAACGCACCTTTAACATCAGTTAACACGAACTAAGAATAAACAATACTTCTACAGCATTTATTAATCTTAGTTAATATTACTTTCAACATTTACTAATACATTATTAAAATCAAAGGTTGCATTTGTTAACATTAGTTAATGCACTGTGAACTAACATGAACAAACCATGAACAACTGGATTTTTATTTAACTAACATTAACATTTGTTACAGTATTCATTAATCTTTGTTAGTGTTAGTTCATGTTAGTTAATACATTAGCTAATTTTAACTAATGAACCTTATTGTAAAGTGTTACCGGAAAACTTTATTTTTTAGAGTTTATAGATTATATATGCTGTTTGTTAAAATATAAAGATTAACGCCGTCTTTGCTCAGTGTTTAGTATGTGTGCAGTTTAGTACACTTTTGGTTCCTTCTCATGAAATGGCTCGACAAGAGCAGTTTTATTTCTTGTATTGTTGTATTACAAAGCTAATAGACATTGACTAAAAGACCCAAACCCCAGTTTTGTTTTCATGGGGTCTTTATGCTCCCCCCTCCCCCCCCATATCTCCATTGGCTTATATTTCCCCTGTCCTCCACTCTGTGTCTCATGAAGGTACGAAGAAGCTGGAGCCCGAGCGCGTGGAGCCGTGGAACAGTGTGCGGGTCACGTTCAACATCCCCAGAGAGGCGGCCGAGCGACTGCGTCTCCTGGCCCAAAACAACCAGCAGCAGCTGCGCGACCTGGGCATCCTCTCGGTGCAGATCGAAGGTACATTTGGCCCTCCAAACCACTTGCAATGCATCTTTGACCTTATAACGCCCCCCCTCAGAGTGGCAAAAGAGCGGCTGCGTGACTGGAGTTAATAGGGGAAACTGCGAAAACACGAGTAAAACAAACGATTATCTAAACTAAAGGTTGGACTCGATATAGTGTTCCTTACAACTAATTAAAGATCCAGTGATCCGTGGATATTGACATGCAGGCAGGAGTTGTGTTTCCTGACATTTATATGTGCCTGATTTCAACGCCGGGGATATACATAAAGCAAATTTGCCTGTGAACACTTTATATAAATACACTATAGGTCTAAATCCATGTTTAACTCATATCAATGTTATATTGTCATATCGTCATAAAACTTATATAGTTTTTTTGGTCAGTGTTTATTTAAAAACATCCAATTATGCAGAATATACAATGGTAAATATTTAATTGATGAGTTGTCAATACAATATATAACAATACAATAAATAGGGTTTGATTTTACTCCTAAATTCAGCATATTGACACAAAATGGTAACTGCAAATCCACCTTTTGCTGGCTGTATCCAGTTGTTTCTGTGAATTGCTGCAATTTATTTCCTCCCCAGTTCTGTAGTTCCATCAGTCTGTAAAAATTAAACCTCAAATTTCTTGTCAAATCTAGTTGTACAGTCAATCTCAAAGCTCGTTCCTGTTTTGTGTTTTTCGCGGCATTCATGTTGAAAACAGTCTTTCTGCCACTCAGTGTGTGTAACCGCAGTCACTCCGGCCGACTGTGACGTCACGCGCACACCCTCTTTAAGTGTGATTTTAGCCTTTGCTCTACAATCAGCAAATGTGTTGATTCGTCTGACGGGTTCACACAGGTGAAGGTGCGATCAACGTCGCGGTTGGACAGATCCGAGGCCAAGAAGTAAGGGTTAATGGACCCCTGGGTGCACCAGGTCAGATGAGAATGGATGTTGGCTTCCCCATGCAGCAGGGCCAGGGTAATTATGCACAAGTGATTATCTTAACACAGTGTACTTCAATCCTGCTCCCAGAGCTCAAGCCCTATCAAACACGCCTGAACAAAACTAACCAAGGTCTTAAGGATGACTTAAATTTCATTAGGCACATGTTTGCTGAAGAAATGCTTGTTTTTCAGCTGGAGTGCGAATGAATAACCCTTCGGTGTCCATGATGCCCCCGGGGGCTAATATGGCACCACAGGGAATGGTACCGAATAGTGGTGGACAGATGCAACCAAGAGCACCAAGACCCCCTTCACAGACAGGTAATGCTTTAAACGTCCCAAAGACATTTGTTAATTCAATGATATGACTCCTGCTTTCATCCTCCATACTGCCCTACAAAAGCAAATGCTGTAGTTGTGATACCACCGAAACTTAGGAACAAATGTTTTCCAAGGCTCTACAGTGTGATCATTTGCGACTGAAAATTACTGCGTGCGACTGTGAAAAAATATTTAGGAGCACCAGTGCGACTGACCTGATCAGGCCTAGATCTACAGGGGTGTGCACCCTCAGCTGAAACTAATAACAGCATAATATTAGTGGGTTGCAAACGGCCCTGTGCGTATTTGTGTTTGCTTTCTGGAGAGCGTCAAAGGTGTCTATTTACAATGTGTTGAGCAATCTAACCAATCACAGACATATCTGTTGATTTCTTGAGGCATAATGGCCAATCAGAGGTGTTTAAGTTAGTCAGAATACACTCACCGAATTAAAAAAAATACATTTTTCTTTTAAACCACGCTTAAAGTTGAACCTGAAGTTTAAAGCCATAGTGCAGCTGTTGGTTTACAGGTGAGTAGGATCTCCTCCTCTTTTGCCAGATCACTTAAGACGGATATTAATCAAATTTAAAAGTAAACGTTGAGCAGATTTGTGGGTAAACGGTTGCTGTGTAAAGCAACAAGTGTTATTAACTGGGATTTAGTTCTCATTTTATCTTGTTTAAAATCTTTCACTTACTTTTTCAGACACAATGGACCCCATGCTGTCAGGGCTGGCCTTACAGCAACAGCAACAACAACTCCAGCATCCCCAAGTGGGACATGTTCCACTCAGCAACTTAGGCCCACAGGGACATCACATACAAGCCATGCAAGCAAATCGACAGTTGAATCCAGCAGCCCTACAGCAACTTCAACAACAACAGCAGCAGCAGCAGCACCAACAGCAGCAGGTTCAGCTGGCTCAACTTAGTGGTGCACGTGGTCCTTTCAACCCCTCTAACCAGATGCCTGTACCTCCTGGCTGGAACCAGTTGCCCTCTGGTGTTCTCCAACCACCACCTGTCCAGGGTCCCATGGGACCAGGTTGGAGGAAAGCCCCCCCACAGCCACAAATGGGGCAGCGTCCACCCTCTTTGGCATCGGTTCAGACGCCCAATCATCCACCACCACCATATCCATTTGGAAGCCAGCAGGCTGGACAGGTTTTCAATACAATGACACCACTTCAGTTGCAACAACAACAGCAACAGCAGACAGGGGTAAACCAGTTTGCCACCCCTCAGCCCAAAGGCCCTCAGGGAGCACCAGGTGTAGTCATCTCAAGAGCACCTCCTCCTCTGCCTCCTTCCTCTGCCACGCAAGGCAATCTTGCAGCTAAGTCCCCTGGGTCGTCGTCATCCCCTTTCCAACAGGGCTCCCCTGGAACTCCTCCAATGATGGGACAGGGGCAACTTGGTCCACGTCCCACAACCCCCCAGGGGTTCCCACAAGGTGTGGGATCTCCAGGGAGAGCTGTGATGGGACAACCAGGAAACATTCAACCAGGCTTTATGGGCATTCCTCAACATGGACAGGTTTCTCAAGGTGGTATGGGAGGTATGTTTTAGCTGATTAATGTAAACGTGATATTATATTCAGGGTTTGAACAAGGTGTTTGAAATACTTGAATTTGACTTTTTGAAATTTAAGTCCTGCAAAACTCTTGAAAACAGGCATATTTACGAAGAGGTACTTGAAAACCTTTTAAGTATTTAAACTTATATTTAAATACAATATATATGAAATGTCATTTTTTTGGGAAAAAAAACACACAAATGCAATCTTTTAGCGCAAAATTAACACTGCAGCCCGTCTGATAACCTTCCAGCAGACCTCTTCTCGATATGAAGTACGGCAACTTTATAATAGAAAATATTCTTTATTGAACAATAATAGCCATTATAAACTTTGTATTTAATATATATTATTAAATACGTTCTAAGTGGTATTTTGGATACCTTATTTCTGTAATTTGTGTTTAAAAAATACTAAAGATATTGTTTTATTAGTGCAATCTTTAATTGTAGTCGTTTAAAACCAAAAAAGTAGTGCTTGAAAAGTCCTTAAGTCCTGCAGTTTCATTTTACAGTATCTGTACGAACCCGGTTATTTATTGTTATTTATTTGGCTGTCTGTATTTTAATATACATGTATAACTTTTGCAGGTATGCCCAAACGAATGCCAATGGGGTTCCCAAATGCTCCTGTTAATCATAACTTTGCACAAGGACAGGTTACTACCACTGGAGCAGGTAGTACACCCCAATTACAAGTGGCAAACACTGGTAAGATGTGCAGATGTAAAGTGGATTGTTTTATTTTGGTTTTGTTCTATTGAAATTTGAAGAAATGTCCACCCTCTATCTATACAACTTTAATTCCTTTTTAACACCTCTAAAAATATTTCCATAGGTGTCCAGTCTTCAGCCTCAGGGCCAAACCACATGCAGTCAAATCCCCTTCAAGGAGCTGTAATGACCCACCACACTGGCATGCCAGCACAACCCCCAGGCACCACTGCAGGTGGAAGTATGGGGCAACCTCAGCAAGGGCTTCAGACTCAAATGATGGGTGTACAACAGACCCAACATCAAACACAGGCAGTAGTTTCCTCACAAAGTCAACTTGTACAAAGCCAAACAGGGGGCCAGACTGTCCTGTCCAGGCCAGTGAATCCAGGGCAACGTGGAATGACTCCTCCCAAGCAAATGATGCCACCACAGGGTCAAGGGATCATGCAGAACCAAAACCAACACAGTGGAGGACCGGGACACCAGGCATTATTGCTTCAGCAGCAGCAGCAACAACAACAGCAGCAGCAGCAACAACAACAGCAAAATGCTATGATGGAGCACATTGTAGCTAGTCAGATACAGAGACCAAAAGGTCAGCCTGGGGTAATGCCAGGCCAGATGATGAGAGGTCCTTCACCCAATATTCAAGGTAATCTGCCACAGTTTCAATCTCAGATGGGTCAGCAACAGATGACTCCGCAACAGCATCAGCAACAACAACAACAATTGGCTCATTTGCAACAACAGCAGCAACAATTACAGCAACAGCAGCTACAGCAACAACAGTTACAACAGCAGCAACTACAACTGCAACACCAACAGCCACAACAGTCACAAATGCAACAACAACAGCTACAGCAGCAACCCCAGCTTCAGCAGCAACCACATCAGCAAATGGTACAACAACAGTCTCAACAAATTCCAATTAATGGCAACCCCAACCAAGCATTAGGAATTCATGGGCCTCAAATGCGACATCCAGGAAATCACCATTTAGTACAGCAGCAGCTTCAGCAAAAGCAACAGCAACAGCAGGTGATGCTGCAGCAGCAGCAACAGGCTGGTCAGCAACATCAACATCAGCTTGGAGACACCAGTGGAAATCCGGATGTCGGCCAACAGATGGTTTCAGACCTGCAGAATCAGCAACAACAGCAGGCCATGTTGGGCTCTCAACATTTACAGGTTGGCAATGGCCATTTTCCTGGTCATGGCATGCCCTTCAATCCTCAGTTTGCTGGTCAGATGCAAATAGGAGGCCCATGTGGGCAAGCAGGTGGATTTCCAGTAAACAAGGATGTGACATTAACCAGTCCCTTGTTAGTAAATCTTCTCCAAAGTGATATTTCTGCCAGCCAGTTTGGTCCTGGTGGGAAGCAAGGAGCAGGTGGGGTTGCTGCTAACCAGGCTAAACCGAAGAAGAAAAAACCTCCTCGTAAGAAAAAACCAAAAGTAGGAGAAGGACAACAGTCTGCTGATGGTCTGTGGTAAGGGCTTTTTATTCTTTGATTTTTACAATGGAGTAGAATAAATATCTTTGTTGCATAGTTGCAAATAACTACAAAGTTTATCTATCTCCGTCTTAGTGGTCTGGATTCAGTGCCTCATGGTATGGATGAAGCAGAGATGCAAGGGCTGGGTAGTGATCAAGGGGCTGGCCTTGACTCTAACTCCAAACACTCTGAATTCGCAAATCGACCAGGTAAATAATCAAATCTCTCTTGTTTGATGATTGATTGCTTTTACATAACTAGGGATGCATACTGTGCTTGTGTGCTCGTACTCAAAAAAATGCTCCGATACCAGACAATGTGTGTACAGTGTTTGTGTCCAGACAAAGAAACACTGACAACAGAGTATAATGGGGATAAAAAAAGAAGGCTGTCTATGAAGTAAATGTAATTAGTGGAGTATTAAACGAAATATAGTAATGCCTATATAGCTGTGGTGCGCAAGCTTGACAAAGAAATCACTCAACTGAATAACTTGAATCAAATAAATTACTGACTGTTTACTTGTCTTTAATAATGTTTTAAATTTACGTTAATTAGGCTAGTAGTTTTGCTGTAGTATCAAAATTGGAATAGAGTTGTGATATTTCACTGGTGTCTGAAACATTTGAACCACTGACCCAATCCTCAGCACTGAGCCCTGCTGGAGCAGCTCTAAATATGTGATGTGCTATTAAATGAAAGATGAAATATGATAAGCAATAGAATGAACATTGAAAGTAACAGAAGCTCATGTAATACAGTTTAGCAGGCTTAATCAAGCATGGAAAATTACTGAAATATATCTTTGCTGAACAAATTAAGCCAGTTAATATGATTTATTTTCTTTTGGTTTCTCCACCCAATACATTTAAAAATTACAAAGGCAGTGAAAATACAGGTATCGGTACTCTGTATCGGCTAGTACCAAAAATTAAAGTATCGGACTCGTTCTGGAAAGGGTGTTATTTTGTGCATCTCTATACATAACACTTTTTTTCTTACGTTTTATTTTATTTTTAGGTCAGCCTGGTCAGTCTGGAGATCAAAGGGTATTACAGCAAATGCCAATGCAGTTCATGCCTCCACAACAGCAGCAACAGATGCAGCAAATGCAACAGCAGCAGCAAATGCAACAGCAGCAGCAGTTACAACAGCAGCAGCAACAAATGCAGCAGCAACAGATACAACAGCAACAGATGCAACAACAGCATCAACAAATTCAGCAGCAGCAAATGCAAATGCAGAGTATGCAGGGTCCTCAAGGTCAAGCTGTAACACCCCATCATGCCCAGACCCAGATTCATTCACAACAGTCAATGCAGATGCAGCAGCAACAACAGCCACCACAACACCTCCAACAACAACTGCAGTCACAGCCACAACAACAACAACAGACTCAGCAGCAACAGCAACAACAACAGCAGCAGCAGCAGCAGCAACAACAACAACAACAAATGATGATGCTGATTAAAATGCAACAAGAAGCTAAGAATCGAATGCCACTACAGCAAGGTGGGCACATGCCAAAGGGTTTAGTCAATCCCAATGATCCATCTCAGAGAATGCCTGTATCGCAGCCGGGCAACATGCCTGTAATGATCGATCTTCAAGGGCATGGAGGCGTTCCACCTTCTCCTGATAAGGCCAGAGGCATGCCACTCATGGTGAATCCATCTCTCACTGGAGCAGCGAGAAGGACACCCCTTTCGGACGTTGGACAACCAACACCATCAGAGGAAACCCCTGGAAACCATAGCTTGCAGGACCGGGGACCTCTTGAAATTGGTCAACAGTCAGGAAATGTAAATCAACCAATGATTCCCAGCCAAGGTCCTAATACTCATTTAATGAAATCTGTGCCTTTATCAGTGCCCCACCAGCCAGGAGCAAGTCCCCAACAGCAGTCTCAGCAAGTGGCAGCAATGACTAGCTCACATAATATTCACTTTCCCAGTGCTCCTCCAACTTCCCAAAGTTCCCGCCCTAAAACCCCTAACCGAGCCAGTCCCCGACCATATCACCACCCTTTAACACCAACCAACCGTCCACCTAGTACTGAACCCTCTGAAATAAATCTGTCCCCCGAAAGACTGAATGCCTCTATTGCTGGTCTTTTCCCTCCAAAAATTAACATTCCTCTGCCACCTCGGCAGCCAAACCTTAATCGAGGCTTTGATCAGCAAGGTCTTAACCCAACCACCCTTAAAGCAATTGGTCAGGCTCCACCAAGCTTAGCAACTATTCCTGTCAACAATAATACCAGTGGCAACAATAATGGCCCACAGTCTTATCCGTCAGGTGGTGGCATAGTAAGCTCTGGAGGAAAACAAGACAAACAGACTGGTGTTGGGCAAGCTAAAAGGGCTAGTCCCAGTAATAGTCGACGATCCAGCCCTGCTTCAAATAAAAAAGCTGCCACTCCAAGCCCAGGAAGACAGAAGGGTGCCAAAAGTTCCCTGACAGCACCTCCACATCAGCAGCAAATCATGGTTAGTCCACAGAACATGATGGTTAGTCCCAACTTAGTGCTCCCAACTACCTCTGCATCTTTACCATCAGCAGGACCTGGAGAATCACAACAGAGCTTAAATTCTGTGCAAACCCAACCTGGCAGTGCTGACACAGTCAGAGATGGCCAGTCAGAGCAGCATCAGCCAGTTCAGTTAAGAGAGCAGTCTGCACCTAAAATGGCAAGCCCTCGGGTGCCGTCTCAGGAGCCCAGACGGCAAGAGCCTAACAATTTGGTTGAACAGCGTGCTGAAGATAAACAACAACCTCGGGCAACACCACAACATGACCTTGGCTCTGCTGTATCACCAGCATTTAGAGATGCTCCAACGTCTCTGAATCAACTATTGGACAATACAGGTTCCCAATCTTTGTCAATGAAATCTCAAAATAATCCTCAAGTGGGTGGAGACCCTGTGCAGAAATTGAGCCCTCATGTTCCCCTAGCTCAGGAGAACCAAACCAATCCTGTTGTTTCACAAAGCACAAATATTGGCACAAGTGAAACGGATCAAAAATCTAAATCTGCTGCAGTATCAAGTCCAAATTTTGTTCCCAGTAGCAGTGCAAACCTGCAGTCTGTCAGTGCTGTATCAAGCGTTAGTTCAAACCAAGCTGTGCTGTTAAGCCTCACTTCAATTCCCAACACTTCAGTAAGTTCGAGTCACAATCTTATACCCATCTCAAATCCATCTCAAACAGTCTTGCAAAGGCCCATCTCATCAGCACCAACTCAACAAAACCAGATCACAGTCTATGTAACCTCCAATCCCATTAGCTCTGCTACCAACACTGCTTCTGTAGTTCCTTCAGCTATTGTTTCCAAGGTACTGGCAGTTCCCAATAAAAACATAAGACCTCCAGATATTCGTCAACAAAATCCTGCACAAACGCGTCCACAGTTCATCACAGGACCTGTGTATTCCATATTTCAAGCTACGTCTGTACCATCAAGCACTAACGTCATGTCTCAGCCTGTCACAATGGTTGGTCCCATAGTCTCTGCCAATATCCAGCTTACTCCTACCTCTGTGTCAACTACATCCCCCTCTGCACCAGCATCAACACCTATGCCGACAAGCTCTCCCGCCGTCAGCATAGCTGCTACTCAGCAGAGCCGCACTGTCATCGGGCAGCTTCAAGTTCCTTTAAGCCAGGCTTCCACTGTTAGTGTCGGACCACCAACTCAACAGCCAAATCCTGGTGTCTCTGATGCCAGTGGCTCGAAACCTAGTCCTGTTGGGCAGTCATCCTTACATTCTGGCATGTCCTCTCCCTTTCGTTTAGCCTCTCCACCTGCTTGCTCTAGCCCGGGGGCTACAACTGTTTCCCGCAGAAGTCCCCTCTCACCAACAACAGTCTTAGCCAAAAGCAGTTCAGTCCAGACTGTTGTAAGCAAAAATACTGCACTCGCCGTCTCTTCAAGCAGTGACAATGATAAAAAAGTGCGAACCCCTGCCACTCAGTTAGGAAAAACTGTGGATGTTGCCACAACACATGCTTGTGTGGTTACATCTGAAACTGTTTCTGCACTCCAGCCTTCTGCCCCAGTGGCTGTTCCAGCTGCTCAAATATCTCCGCAATCTGCACTTCCTCCAAAAGTGTCTTCTCCTGAACCGGTGCCCTCTCCTTCTCCAGTCCTTACTTCGACACCAACGTCTAATATGCCACCGCCAGCCTCTACCTCTGGAGTGCTTCACCTGTCCAGTCCTGTTGCTAACTCTTCGCCACCCTCTAGTTTGCCTACAGTTTCGGTTGCTGCATCTGCTCCAGGACCTTCCACTACATCTTCTGGCTCCTCCACAGCAACATCCCCTCAGCTCTCTGTGGAACAGCAGCCGCCTTCACTGGTGGAGACTAGTGTACCCGACTCCGCTGAAACTAAAGAAGCAGTTGTTGATGCTTCTAGCGTCTCAGGTAACTGCTTGACGGTAATGCAGATAATTTCATTAGTTGTCTAGTCAAACATGAATGAATTTTTAATTCTTAGTTATTCTTTATTTTATTTAACGTAAACTATACAGCTCACCCTGAAGCCACACAAGAAGACCAAGCTTCATGTGACCAAGCTGGTAAAGACTTTTTTGTTTGTTTGTTTTTTTCATATATATAAAATCTATTTTTACCCATGCAAATGAAAGTCAGGCAAATGGCAGTAATATGTGAACTACCTTGAGCCCAAAGTATACTTCGGGTTTTAAGCATACGATTAGCGTATGCATACGGCTGAACACATTGCCTTTCAAAGTACACTCCATCTGATAGTGTGTGCGAACCCCATAGACTGTAAAAAAAGGTGGACGACGCACCTTCACTCTCTTCCATTGTAGAAAAGTGAAGCCGCCAAAGTCCCAATATGGCGCTGACATCTTGTGCCAATTTGGGACCTGATTCTGCGCAGTAGTGTGTGGGAAGTAAAGCCGCGATATCAAGGTCCCGCCCACACTCCCGCAGAAACGGTTAGGACAGTTTACTCATTAAGTAGACCTGTGTGAAATAAACCGTTATGGAAATATAGAAATTAAAGTTGAAGCTCCAATCTCCTCCCGAAAATTCCCAAAAAAAGTCAGTTGGCGCCTCAGTGACTACTTCGCTGAGATGAGCTGTCAATCACACAGCTGTCAATCATGACATCACATTCCCGTTTTTATAGCATCAAATAACTAACTACAAGCAAACTTATTTAAAAAAACGAACACCTAAACTTACATCAGTGTGATAAAAACGACAGAAAGCATTTTTGGAAAAAAATTATTTGAAGTGTAATTTGATTTAGTTATCCTCACGTCCCATTAGACTACGTCGAGGGGGCGGGGTTTATGACCTATACTGGGACCAGCCACCAGGGGGCGATCGAGGCGCTTTGACTTCACTTTTCAGGACTTCGATCAGGCCGGTCACATGCACACTAGAGGTTGATAAGACTAGTCGACTTTAATGCTCTGCCATGACGCTTTAAGCTTGATGACTAATCGCTGATCATGGCCTATAGAGGGCGCAACAGGATAAGAAATCTTTGAAGTCCACTTTTACGCTTCATTTGTTAAAATGACAAATAAATGCATTCTCAGAGCGCTTCATAAGATGTTTGATTATACCATTGGATGCTCAAAATTGAGTGTGTGAATGCACGTATTACACAGCCTATTGTACAGGTAAGTTGATCGCCGTTCTAAACTGCTGTCGCGTAACGCACACACACACACAGTAGCGCGCATATCACAGTCAGATCGCACGCAGAATCATTCAATAGCGCAGAAATGTGTTGTGAACTCTGTTCTGTGATTTATCAATAAGATAGCTTAGAAACTAAAAGATTCTAGCATATATTTCTTAGTAACTAAAACCCAAGCTTCACTATTAGTAAAGAGACGCTGCCAGGTAGAACTAATTCACTCACAATCGCTCTCTCACTAATGCATTCATATAAATGTAACCTTTACTGTGCTACTTTATCTGGGTCTTTATATTTCTCACAGATTTCTGCTTGTTCTAAATCAGATACAAAGACAAAATAACTGGTAAAATAAGCTGTTATGTAGTCGCGCTGTGTCTTATGCCGTCCGTAGCTGTGCACAAGGCAACCCGCGTTCAGGTCTCCGCTTGAGGGTCAGGCTTATTTGGTCATCAATGATGCATCAGTGACTCGACTTTCTTCACACAAATGTCGACTTTAAAAAATCTGAAGTTGTTCAACCCCTAAAGCACAATAAGACACTTGTTTGTCCAGTGTCTGCGCTATTTCTCTCCAGAGGTGCATGTGTGAGTACTGATGATGACATTTCCATCATGTGCACTGTACACATGCTCTAGTTAGCTCACACAAAAACTGAAGTATACTTTCGGCTTTAGCGTATGCTAATCCAATTAAAGATTATGTAATCAAGACTGGATCCAGTCCTCGACCAAAATCATTTCTTGTATTCCGAACTGACGCTTTTTGCTCAGCTTTCTAACAGCTCGACTCAGACAAACTCGCAGGGATGCAGCCTGAAGTTGACACATAGGAAATACAATTCACAATCAGTGTTTAACACACAGCTAATTTCAGTTCTCTCTAGTTACAGGTCAAGGGGTTACTACCACTGCAGCAGAGCAAGGGTAAGGCAATGTGTAATTCTCGTTCGTCATCAATATAATCGCTATAAACTTGTTCAGCATCACGTGTGAAGTCTGTCTGACCACTTGCAATGTCTTTTTTCACCTTTATTTTCATTATTCTTTACCTGAATTTTAACATGAATATGCTTTATACTTTTGTTGATTCAGTGTTTCAATCAAAGAGTAATTGTATTGGTTAACCTGAACGAGCTCACCTCATGACACTAATAATCATGGGATGATTCCTGAAAGCATTCTTTTATTTGATCTGTACTCAAAATATGGGCAAGGAGAAAAAAATGTTGTTCAGCATCAAAGCAGTTTACCGCTGTTTTTCCACTTCTATAACAGATGGGCAAAGAAAAGAAAGACGCCCGTCAACTTAGCCCCAAGGTATGTATATACCAGACCTGTAGATTCAGATTCCCTGCACGGGGCAGCGTGGCCATTTCAGTAAATATGGTCATGAACAGGACGGACGTTATCTGTGGTAGATGAGGAAAAACAGCAAGTATGAATTCCTCAGTTGTACAGGGGACAGATGTGGTAACTTTCTTCATTGAGAACAGTTGATTTCCAAACCCAAAGAAAATTAGAGTGCATACAAGTTGACTGTACGACTGCAAACTGGCCGTGCTCTGTGAACGTTTCGGTTGATTTCTTAACCCCACTGCCCGTCTTCCTTCCCCAGGGACACAAGAGCCACCACTGAGAAAGCGAAAGGTCCTAGTCGACGAAGCTCACGGACAGACAAGGAACCCGAGGAGGAAGCGTCTGACAATGGACAGAGGAAACGAGCTGCTAGGCCAGGGTCAGCCTCATCTAACTTAGGAAAAGGTACAGGTTAGCACTCTCGTCAACTAAATGGAAATCAGCCATGGATTGGCGGTTGCCACGACTACTGATTTGTTCTAGTCGGTTACTTGAGTGCTCGTGGTTTGTATATAGCATACAAGTTGAATACAATATTTTAAAAAACTATTAAAATAACTTGGAAAGTAACTTTTACAGCCTTGCCTCATTTAGTATGCGCGGTTCTATGAATATGCAAATGTGCCCCGCCTCCACTCACTCACTCAGCTCAGAGATCCACTGGTTGATGATCACACGTTGATCTGATTGGTTACAAGGTCGTTTGTGACGTCAGAAACACCAGCGATTTCAAGCCGTGTTTTTGAGGCTGTCTTTGGTTCACTGCAGTTTTAAGGAGGAAATACTCAGCAATGCTGTCGACTTATGAATTTACACATGGTTTGTCTTAAAGCGTATTAAAAACACCACATAGACACACAAACGACATTAAAAGCTTGATTTTCACCACGGGGGACTTTAATAGAATAGAATAGAATAGAATAGAATAGAATAGAATAGAATATACTTTATTGTCCCCTAGGGGAAATTTGTCATGGACTCAAGAGTGCATAGTGCATAGTAGTAGCTGCCCTTACAGACAATAAATACACGTTAAAATACAAATAACAACTAAAGACGTACATATAAGCTACATAATTTTTTTTTTACAAAAAATAAATACAAATAAATAAAATTAAAACAAATTACAACAAGCAGACCACCAAGTTATTGCACACTTCCCAGGCCTCCGCATACAAGTCTATTTAAAATTTAAACGGTTTTATTGCACACCTTCCAGCCAATCAGAATCGAGTATTCGGATGGACTATGGTACAGCAACATTAGCCTCTTCGTATAACATCTCAACAGTGTAAACAATAACGGATCTGTACTCGCACCACTTAGATCTTCAATCGACTGCTTCAAAATAGTTTATTATAGTATAAGACACGATTCATGTAGTGTGTGTTCGCATGCTCTCTTAGCGCCGACTAGTGGTGAAGTAGTGCATGATTCTTTTATATAAACGAATTGCAAAATAGAATTGTATATAGAAACTGTATGTGTACAAAAATAACAATTTAATAATACTATAATATATTTCTCCAATAATGGACGTTCCTCTCTGTAATGTGTCGACGGCGTAAGATGATTCGGCTAGGATGCGTTCAGAGCAGAGCGCGCCCGCTGTGTGTCACGTGACCCGTTAGCACCCACTGTATGCTGGTCCTGGTTGAGATGTCTGATCTACCTTTTCTTTCCACCCTCTTTCAAGAATCAAACACTGGAGCCAGTCCCACCCAGGCAAAACGAAGGAAGTCAAAGTAATCATGACACACAAATGAACCTGTGAATTGTACATTATTTTTTTGTCCTCTGAACGCGTTTTATCTGCTGTTTTTCCCTTTTGGTCTTGAGCAAGATAACCATGTACAGAAAGTTGTCTCTTTCTTTCTTTTTTTAATCATGATACTGTATTTTGTCCCTGGCTACTAGATGAGATGATGTTTAGAATTGTGTATGATGTGTTTGTATGTCTTTGTTTTGGTGTGACTTTTTTATTATTATTATTAATATTGATAAATTCTAGATTAATCGTGTGATGCAGACTAAGAATAGAATCATGTCTGTAGTATCGCAATATAATAATGTGACAGAATCAGAATTTTTACTTCCCCCACCATGACTTATATAATGAATTAACTGTATTTCAATACTGTCAGCACCAATGTTCACCCGTTTAGCCCCGGATCACATGCATTAAACTATTTTTACAAGTGTACGTCTGGCTTGTGTTTGTCTCTAGATCATGCTGTTATTGAGGGGCTCCCTCCTAAATTGTGATGTTTTTAATACAAAAGTACCATAAGTTTCATTTAATTTAACCTGAAATATCAGCAAACTTAAATTAGAACAGGTTTAAAGACAAGACTGAGAGTTCAGCACTGAATGCTAGCATGCATACTGTGCAGTATATACTCATTAATTGTCATATACCCTCATTATGTGCATGTTCTTTCAAAAACCAGCTAATTCATGTTTTTAATCAAGTCTTATAAAATAATAGTCAGAAATACAGTGCGTGCAGAATTATTAGGCACGTTGATTTTCTGATCATATTTTTTTTCCGGGCACATTTTGCCAATGCCAAACCACATTAATCTTAATAACTACTATTCATTTTGTATTTAATCATTTATAAGTGATATATAATTGTTCATGAAGGCTTGAAATAAAAAAACACCTTCTATCCAGGTGTGCATAATCATTAGGCACGTTTTCTTTTACAGATAAAATAAGCCAGAAAAGAGATTTAACTCATGCCTTAACTGCAATTTCTAGTATTGCCTGGGAAAAATATATAATCAGAAAATCAACGTGCCTAATAATTCTGCACGCACTGTAGATGCAAACATTGTGGATGATGGTTCTGATTCATTCATCACAATCACACAGGGAATGGAAGTTGAATATGCAATGAATTTAATGAATGTATTTCACCACAAAAGTGAAACCTCAAGGCTTGGCAGGGTAGCAACCCCATTTATCCCATTAAATGTGTTTTGACAGAGCAGAACACATGGACACAGGAAAAAACCCTAACAATTCTGCAAATGCATCTGAACCGGTTGATTAACAGTCTGAACGAACCGATTCACTCCAGATGACTCGCCGTTCTCAACACTAGACAGCGAGATCAAAGTGACTCGGTTCTCAGGTGCAGTTAATTAAGATCATTATCATTCATTATATAGGAGAATTGTGAAGCACGCGCATATATGAAGGAAAGAATAGTAGCTTTTATCCTCGTGGAAGTATAATCTTTTATTCACGCAGCGTTTTAAACACTTGTTAAAGCTGACATCCACAGGTTTTGCTAGAGATGATGGAGTTGTCTTTATATGACACGAGCACGGGTCAGATGTGTGCGCATGATCAGATGTCTCTGGCTGAGATGCTCCAGGTCCAGGATCATGCAGTGAGTGAAGAGCAGGCCTGGGCCCTGTGCTTCCAGCTGAGCTGCGTCTTCTCTCAGGGGCCCCGGCCGCAGGGCTCGTGGAGGCGGACTCTGGTGCCGGCGGAGGCCGCAGGAGGAGTGCTGTTCTCCCGCGACGGCAGCGTCTCTCTGCGGTCCAGCTGCGGTGGTGCTGGTGAGACTCTCTGGGCCTGGAAATATATACTCTCCTCTTTACCACTTAAGTGCCTCCATTAAACACACAAAAATAGCGTTATAGCTCGCCGCCGCATCACAAATGTTGAACCTATTATTATTTTTCTTTTATATTTAAAACGCTTTCAGACCTTTTGTATTTCTTTATTTTTTCTAAAAAAAGGCTAACATCCATTCAATACTTATCTTTTGAACTCCTGGCAAGAAAACAAACTGAGGTTATGGAGGTTTCTACCAATCTTTCATGATTTTTCACGTTCATCGGCATTTCAAAATAAAGGTCTGAACACGCTTTAGGAGTATGAAAATATTCTTTTTGCAAATTGATACATTACGGCTCCTCTGAAAATCATTCACCAAATATGAAAACTAGAGATTGTAAGCTTTCAAATGATATATAGTTTGTCAAGATTAGTTTGTTTAGTCAGTGTATTACTGTTTTAAATGTATGTAGCCTAATGGCCGTGGGCCCGCCGGTGCCACTAAAGGGGTTTTAATTAACTTTAAATATAAATGTCAAAACACAAGTTAGTAGTTAAAGAGTTAATATAAAGAAATGTTCTGTATTCATTAAGCTAGCTGTAACATGTTGTCATTTGCAGACAAAACCGTCATGGGACAAGCAGAAGTTATGGTCTGTCTCTCAGCGCTGCTCGGATGTAACGGATGATTACGTGTAATCTGGATTACTTAATCAGAATCCAAAAATGTGTTTGTAAATTCTCATAATCAGATTAGTTACTTTTTTATTGGTTACTTGATTACATATTCACACAATGGCAGTGAATTATTTATAATTGTATTCATAATTGTAGTATTTTATATTTGGATTTTATTTTCAAGTAATTTATTTATTTTAGTTTTACATTTGTATCATTTAATTGAAATTAATGATTAGCTTTTCATCAACTCACAATCCCACTGCAGTTTGTTCATTAATCCCAGTTTGGGAAACCCTGGCATAATGTAAAGCTTAATGCGTTTAGTGTTGTTGTTGATTTATTTATACCTGTGTGTGTATAATATGCATGTATAATCTCAATATGGTATACAATAATCCCATTCAAAACTAAGAGGCTGTTTACACCGCTCACGCCATTTACAACTTTTAATGTGTTAAGGCCATTCGCTTACACGACAATGGCGTTTTGGGAGCCTGAAAACGAGTTTCAAAGTGCAAGTTTTTGAAAACGGTCTCCGTGTAAATAACGAAAACGTGAATCTCTGAAAACGATGACGTCATGGGTGTTCAATCTATAGCCTAGTGTTTCATCGCCATCTGATGGCCTGGCAGCAGAATACAGCTTTTATATTTGTTTTCGTGGATCCAAATGGGGTGAATGTGGATCGTTTTGCCGATGTCTGTACGTGGAAAACTTTAAGGCAAAACTTCTGTTTTCAGCATCTCGTTGTCGTTTAAACGTACCCTAAGTTATAAATGCGTAATGTAATCAAACTAAAAGTAGTCCGAATACAATATCTAAAATGAATTCTCTAGATTAAGTAACTAACTACAATTTTCGTGATGTAATTTGTAATCCGTAACAGACTACAGTTTGCCTAATCTGCCCAGCTCTAATATCTTTGTAAAAGCAATGGATGGGTCTTTATCATTTACAGTGATCTAATTAAAAAAGTTACCAGGTTTACATGGAATTAAAAGAAATTGAAATGACTGATTTAGTAAGTAATTTGTGTATAAGTGTATTTTCTAAATTAATAATCCCATCTTGACACACTTTGCCTTGTCTTTAAAATAAACACTGTTTAAATAATGTTCATTCCGGTGGAGTTTATTGACCATATAATTTCAATTTAAACTGCACTGTTGTAAGTGAAGCAGGCACAACTGTCAATACAATAAAACACCTTTTTAAACCTCTCTGTCTGTAGGTAATTCATTTGTGATCGAGACAGAGGAACAGGTAGGCGAAGAGTTTATCTTCAGTTTGGTGCATAATCAAAATAAAAAAGTCATTCATTCCAGCATGTGCCATTGGAATTGGTCACTGTCTCTATAGGCCGTTGAGTTTGTGGGCCGTCTTGTGTACTTGAGTCTGGACTGGGGTCTGGACACGCAGGTGGAGCGGGAATTGAGTGAGGCCTTGGAGATCCTGGTGTGTCAGATGACCAAAGTGAACCTCAGCATCAGCGCCGACCGCTCCTGCCGACCCGTCCGCGCCCTCTCTGATGTCATCCAGGTGCTGATGTCATCAGAATCGTCCGTCTGCTGCGCTCGCTGGATCGGGACCGGTCACAGAAGGCGAATATGCTTTTGGTCTGAATGTGTGAGGATGTGGCCTGATCATCCTGGGTCGGTTGTGTTTCTGACAGGTTTGTAAGGAGCGCCTGTGCGATCCCAGCCAGGCTGTCAAGCATTACAAGAGTGTGTGTTCCAGTCTGTTCTCGCACACCGTTGAGCTGTGCCGGTATCTGCAGGTCGTCCAGCAGTCCCGCGAGGTGAGCGAGTCTGAGACTGTGATATACTGTAGTCGACATTTGAAGTGGATCAAAAAAGTGAATCAAAGTTGTCCTACGACAAGAACTGGTAATGTACGAAATGCATGTATAACTTTGAGAGGTTTTGATCCACTTCAAATGTTGACTACTGTAGTTAACCTAATCCAGCTCTCTGTGCAGTGTTGTTATGGTAGTCAAATGGATCATGAACTCTGGAGGGTTTTTACCTGCTGATGGTATTTTTAGAAGGGACTTATTTCATTCCCATTTTATATGGACAAAACACTCAGAGTCTGCAGAAACTGCTTGAATCGGAGACCCAGCTGGTTGCACGAGGGACCACTAACTGGGTAAGTAATCGGAAAAAAATGATCAACTTCACATTTACTTGTATTCCTGGGTGAGCCCAGTACATGAACAATTTGTTCCCAAGAATTAAGTATTTGTTCCCTCGGTTTAGTAAGTCGTCGCCATGTTGAACTAATTTGTTCCCTTGTTTTGAATTAAAGTCCCCATGTGGTGAAAATCAAGCTTTTATATTTCTATGTGGTGTTTGTAAATTCATAAGTCGACAGCATTGCGGAGTATTTTCTCCTTAAAACTGCGGTGAACCAATTGTAACCAATCAAATCAACGTGTGATCAACGAGTGGATCTCTAAGTTGAGTGATTGGAGGTGGGGCTCATTTACATATTCATAGAACCCCGTATACTAAATGAGGCAAGGGTGTAGTTACATTCAAGTGGGACTTTAAATAAAGGAATGAAGACTTATGACAACGTGGCCATGATTTAGTGAAACGAGGGACAGAATTTTAGTGAAACGAGGGAACAAATTAGTAAAATGTGCGGATGTATCAGTAATTCATGGTCACGATATACATACCCCCCCCCCCCCATGTCATTTAATGCATGTATTTGACAGGATAATGTTAGAGCATTACATTAATGCATGAATACAAGTCATTTTTATTAAAATCAGCATGAATTAAATGCACTGCAACAACACTCACAACTGTACTGTCTTTTTATTTATTGCTATGCAAAAAAAATCTTAATGGCCTTTTTCTACACGCACATATACGTGTGTGTATATATACTGTGTGTGTGTGTACTAATAATAATTCATATTTTATACATATGAGATGTTATGTATATTAAATATAAGATATATATTATGATGTGCTGCATTTCCCAACGCTTTTGCTTTAATATACATGACATTTTTCTTGTCAGCTTTCATGGTCTAAGTCTCAATTTCAGTGTCAGTCCTGTGTCTTGTTTCCACACTGCAGATGTGCACATGGAAGGATCTAGTGGATGAGTTGAGCAGAGGTGTAGTGCTGCGGCCGTTAGTGAAGACTTTAACTAAATGCCCACTACCTGCTGAGACCCCTCCATTCAACCAGCTTCTGCGGGACATCCAGTGCAGACGATACACACTACGGAAAGTTCAGGTTTGTGTTCAGTCTGGCTTTGTTCATTTTCGAATGTTTCTTTTTTGTTCTTTTGTCAATATATATATATTCTGCTTTAATAACTTGAAAATAATTACGTAGTTCTGGCACGAAACTCTAGATGGCACAGGCTGATAAGTCTTTGACTCATTTGGTAGCGATCAAATTATTATCTACATGGCACAGCTGATTGGTTGCTGTTGCATCAGTGACTAATGAGCTGTGGCTCAACATTCAAACAAATTCTGGGGTGTTGCTGGTAACAGTTGCAGTGCGCTTTCAGAAACCCTACAGCTTCCCCAGCTCCACCTGTATAGATCTGCTACGGTGGTTAATTCATGCAGGTTACATGTGCAGCAGCATGTCTTACATGCTCACAGCAATGTATTGGCAGTAGCATGTCTGGGTACTTGCTCTGCAGGAGCAGCAGCGTAGCAGATCTATTCCACCAAGACCAAATACATTAACATTGGCATATCCATTACCATGCCAATCTCTATGACCATACCAATCTCCTGAGAGTTGTTGGATATGATATACATTTTTTTTTGGATGTCTTGCCTAAATGTACATCCTTGCATTTGTAGGATGTGGGAGACTGCCGGAGAAAGCCAGACCCTCACCAGACCCTTCTAGAATTCATCCGCTCACGGCCAAAATTACGACCGGTGAGAAGAATTTGTTTATATTTCATATGAAGACACAATGGAGGTTATGTGCAACAAACTTCTGTATTCTGTAAAACCGGTTGCTGGTTCTGGTCTTTTGTACATGCTTCATTAAATATAATATACCTTTAAAGAAATGAGCAATGACGAGCATAACCGATGTTAATCGCATATGCAGATTGATATCTAAAAGTTTACTTTTCTTCTCAATAACATTTAGATGTTAAAATGGAATAAAACGTCAACAATTAATTACCTGATTACCTTAATCTATATATAACACTTTCTGTGATGAGACATGTTTTCCTGTTTGGTCATGCAACATTTGGCCTGAAGCCTATTAGCATCAAGCCAAGTTCTAACAAAACTTAAAGGGCACCTACTATGCCCTTTTTTCACAAGGTGAAAATATATGTCTCTGGTGTCCCCAGAATGTGTTTGTGAAGTTTCAGCTCAAAATACCCCACAGATAATTTATAGTAGATCATTTATAAAACAAATTTGCCACTATTTGGGTGTGAGCAAAATCACAACGTTTTTGTTTGTACATTTAAATGCAAATGAGCTGATGCTCCCCACCCTGCTTTCCAGAAGAGTCTTTACAGCTCGTGCTTTGGATACTCTGGCAAAAACAAAACTGGTGAATGTCACGCAGCTAAAATGTCAGAAATTGTGCACTTCCCTCCTCAGCGCCAGGGACCCCGGCCTAAGATAACGCTGGACCCTGCGCCTCAGAAGCAATCTTGATCACCACCCAGAAGGAAGAGGGGAGGTTTAAGTCCTGCTGCGGCTGGACCACCCTCCAAAAAGTGTCAAGTGTTCCTCCAAACACCCTGTTCAGTTTCGGCTGTTGGAGTAAATGTTTAAATTGCAAACTATGGGCCCATTGAAGTTCACGCACCCATGCAATTGACTGCTGTTAAAAAGAACACCTTTTCCTCTTCCAGACTCTATGGCAGTGTTTCCCAAACCTGTCCTGAAGCACCCCCAACACTGCATGTTTTCTGTCTCCCTAATGAAATACAACTGATTTAACTCATCAGCTCATTAACCCATGTGATAATGAGCTGATGAGTTGAATCGGGTGTGTTTGATTAGGGAGACAAAGAAAACATGCAGTGTTGGGGGTGCTTCAGGACAGGTTTGGGAAACACTGCTCTATGGGCATCAGCTCCCTGCCCAGATGCAGTGAACTGTCTCACGAAATGATTCAGCCCCTAGCCACCCGTGCTGAGGCATGGAAAGCCATCGCCGGGATGTCAAAATGGGTACTGGACACGGTGACACGAGGTTACTTGCTCCAATTCGCTCAAAGACCGCCCCACTTCACGGGTATAGTAAATTCCTTGAGCGTGGAGGACGTGTGCCACGTTACTCTTTACTGAAGTAATGCGCTTACTAGCAAGGGAGCTGTCGAAACAGTTCCCCCGCCCCACAGCGAGTCAGGTTTCTACAGCCGCTACTTCCTCGTTCCCAAGAAGGATGGTGGCCTCAGGCCCATGCTAGACCTCAGACATCTGAACCGTGCCCTCACGAGACGACCGTTCAAGATGCTCACTTTGAAACAAATCCTCTCGCAAGTACACCCAGGGGATTGGATTTTCTCAGTTTAGTATCCAGAGAGCCCCCCCCCCCCCCCCCATTCTTCTCATAACCATTCTTGAGGGTTTGCGTTCGAAGGGGTGGCCTACCAGTATACAGTCCTGCTATTCGAACTATCCCTGGCCCCACGCACTTTTACGAAGTGCATGGATGCAGCACTTTCTCCCATGAGACAAAAGGGATTCACATCCTGAATTACCTCGACGACTGGGCCAAGATGAGCCAGTTGGAGGAAGAATTAATATCTCACAGATCTGTGCTCCTCAGCCATTTGAACTGCCTAGGACTCAGACTAAATTAAGCCTCACTGTCTCCCAGCCAGAAAATCTCTTTCCTGGGAGCGGTTCTAGACTCAGCCCGAATGAGGGCGTGGCTAACCCACGAGCGCACTCAGACGCCTCAGTGGCTCGCCATTTCGTTTAGAGCAGGTGCCCTTTTCCCTCTCAGAACTTTTTAGAGGATGCTTGGTCTCATGGCCTCTGCATCGTCAATAGAATCAGCTGGGCCTGTTGCACATGTGCCCCGTCCACTTCTTGCTGAAACCCCAGGTCCCAGCTCACACGCATGTGGATCAAGTCGCCTTCAAGTCAAGGTGGACCACGGTTGCATCAGAGCGGTTGGTCTCGAAGGAAGGTGGTCGCCACGGACGCTTCTAACACTGGTTGGGGAGCTAAGTTGGGAGGGCAGACCGACTTTCGGCTCTTGGTCGAGCACGGAAAAGGGGCTGCATATCAATTGCCAGATAATGATGGCGGTTTTTCTGGCCCTCAAAACCTTCCTACCAGACCTAATAGTACGCCACACGGACAACATGGCTGTAGTGTCTTACGTAAACGACCAAGGTGGACTCAAGTCGCAGCCTCTGTACAGACTAGCCCGACGCCTTCTATTATGGGCACAATGCAACCTCTGAGAGCGGTGCATGTGCCGGGCAGACTGTACCAGGGAGCGGACATGCTGTCCCGGGAAAACGTGTTCCCAGGGGAATGGTCCCTCCATCCCCAGACAATTCAAACAATCTGGAGCATTTTCGGCAAGGCAGAGGTCGACCTCTTCGCCTCTAAAGGCAACTCTCACTGCCCAATATTTTTTACAAAGAACATGGATTCGCTGGCCCACGAATGGCCCAGCCTCCCCTTTATGCCTTTCCCCCGGTTGCGCTGCTCCCTCAGGTCATCAAACGGATCAGGGAAGACAGGCGTGCCATTTTTCTGGTGGCCTCTCTCTGGTGTACCCAGCCTTAGTTCCCTGATTTGATTCAGCTGGTGGCAGAAGCCCCATGCCCAATTCCCCTGAGGATAGACCTCCTTTCCCAGGCAAACGGGACAATCTGGTGTCCCTGACCCAAGAATTGGCCCCTCCACATATGGCCCCTGAACAGGAACTTGAGGACCTCCCAGCAAGAGTCCTGAATACCATTTCAGAGGCTATAGCTCCATCCATGAGATGTTTCTACGCTCTTAAGTGGTCTGTTTTCTCTGACTGGTGTTCAGTCCGGAACCAGGACTCTTTTTCATGCAAAGTGCCTCTGGTACTTTCTGTCTTACAAGAGCTAATGCTCGCGGGTTGGACCCCCTCCATGCTCAGTCTATGTGGCAGCCATAGCAGCACACCACTGTTCCGTGGCTCACCAGTCTCTGGGAAGAAGTGACCTGGTCGTCCGCTTCCTGAAAGGGGCAAGGAGGCTCAACCCGCCTCGTCCTCTTACGTACCCTCTTGGAATCCATCTACGCCTTAAAATGCCCCCCTGTTCGAGCCACTGCAGTCGGCCGAGCTCCGGCCACTTTCGTTTAAAGCCGCATTACTGCTAGCATTAGCAGTAGGCTAATCGGTCAAGCGTGTGGGCGACCTGCAAGCGCTCTCCATCAGCGCTTCCTACCTTGAGTTTGCCAAGGTCATGCTCAAGCCAAGTTATGACTGTGCCATAAGTGCTCTTTAGTCTGTTCATAGCACAAGTTATTACACTGTCCACTCTTCCCGATTCAGAAGACGAGCGTGAACTTCACTTACTCTGCCCTGTCAGGGCCTTAAGAGTGTATATATACAGCGCTTTGTCCATTTTAGACAGTCAGAGCAGCTCTTAGTATGCTTCGGTGGCTGCACCAAAGGGCTTTTGGTCACAAAGCAGATACTATCCCACTGGATAGTGGACGCTATCGCGTTTTTATACTTTGGTGGGCCTTTAATGACCCATCGGCATCAGAGCACACTCCACTAGAGACGTGCCCTCTTCCTGGGCATGGTCCAGTGATGTCTATTGGCGACATCCTCGCTGTCCACCTTTGCCAGATTTTACAACTTGGGGGTCCCTGCGCTGCAGGCACAAATCCTGTCTAGTTGGAGTTGACCTCCAGAAGGAGCTCAACCCACTATTACTTCTCCGGAGGCTCCGACCACAGTCCAAGCCCCTTAAAGTCCCTGTAAAGGAAATTCAAAAAAAAAAAATCTAAACCCATTATAAATGTTAGAAATGTATTGCTAAAACATATTACAAAGACTGTGAACTGTGAATTACTGAATTGTGCAGTAAGACCGTTAAGCAGTTTTTCACCATTGCTATTTTTTGGATTTTTTTGGGTGGGCTAAAACGGGGCTCGACGACGCACTGGAGCCCCTGAGCTCGTGGACACGTCCCTACTTGATGACGCACTGAGGCTGGCCCCTTCCCTAACAATAGAGCACATTCGCATCAGTTTGGTGCTCAATCGCGAGTTACTGTCAGTACCATTAGTTACTACAGCCTACAGTTTGCTAGCTAGCTATGCCTTCAACACGGAAATGCGTAGGCTACTACCTGGATGCGATCATGTACAAAACAGATCGGTGTCTATTTAAATTTTCTAAAAAGATCACATCAAGAAGAGGTGAATTAATTTTGTGAAGAGCCAACCTTGATGGAGAGCTGAGGATCACCGCCAACACCCGCCTCTGCAGTGATCATTTTACACCGGATAGTTTTATAAAGAGACAACTGGGATTGACTGATAATCCGCTGTTACTGTTGAATGGGGCCGAACTGACTATCTCCCGCCTCGGCCTTCATCTCCCGTCCCGAAAGCAGTATCACCTAAGATCACCGATGTCGGCAGCTTTCCCACGAGTGGGTGTGGTTTCAGTGCAGCCATTGGACACGCCCCCAGGGTTTGAGAGCGGAGGATACTGCTCATTTTTTCAAGATTTTGATAGCTTATTTTATGTACTTGCCGGCTTTTATCATTCAAATTTGGCTGGGTGGCTAATAACACATTTTTTTTGTGGTGTGACAAACTCAGAACACACTGCTTCACCATAGGTTGCCACTGACCAGCCAATGGGCGCACTCTGATCGCTGCACTGTTATGGCTGTGCAGTGGCACTGTGTTTTTGAATTAAAGGCTTCAAAATTCAGGGAGGAGTTTCCCCATAGCATCTAGCAAAGATGCAATACTCTTTCCCATTTTCTCAGGTAACCGATGTACGCAAGTAACCAAGACATTTGTCGTCCTAAAGTTTCATCAACAAATAAAAACTTGCATCTGCAAAACGGTTTTAGGGTTTTGGCTGATGTCACCAATCCCTTCCCATCCAACCATCTGTCATATAAAGAGACTTTTCACTATCTAAACCAATGCCTGTGGATTGCAGTTTTAATTTTATAATTGGAAGTTTACTTTTGCAACATCAATAGGAAAGCAAAACCTGTTAGCTGAGAAATCTGATTTCCTCTTCCTCAGGCCTCAGAGCGTAAGATGGGGCTGAAGCCCAAAGAGCAGAGCAGTCTACATGAGCTACTTATGGAGGAGATTCGCTCTATTAACCACTGGAAACCCCTGGCACACAACAGGGAGACAACCTACCAATGTACACAACTCTGGGCTTTCAGTTTTTTGTAACTCCTGAATTTGTGAACCACTGACAGTTTTGATTCCTTAAGCAGCAGATGGCTCAACCATTAATAAAGAGGCTGCAGACTCCTCTTTTCTGAAGTCGACTTCACACGGGATACCTTCGGATGTAAGTTTTTGCACGTTCAGAGTCCTCGCATGGCATTTTGTAACCTATTTTACATTTTGATGACTTGGTTAATTTGTATGATTTTTGTACAATGTCATTTGTAATTTTTCATACGATCTGGTCGTGCACCAGTGATGGGTATGTTTAGGGGTGGGTTTAGAGGGGGATCTTTAGGTTTTTTTTGTACGATGCACATTGAATGAATTTATAGAAAATTGCCTCCTCGTAATGTATTTGTTTTCCTGTGAGATCAGGTTGGTCCTCTACATATTTCTAGCAGCACTTACACAAATGCAAACTTGCAACAGATATCTTTGGCAAGGCAAGTTTATTTATATAGCATATTTCATACACTATGGCAATTCAAAGTGCTTTACAGAAAGGAATTAAAATAATCACAAAATAAAAGCAAGGAAAATTAAAACAGTTATAAAAGAAATTAAAAGAGATATATGATAGTTCTAAAATGAATTAAAACGATTGTAAAAAGATGATACATAGATAAACTTCTCATCTGGCAAAACGCCGGTATATCATATTTCCCAGTTTTACTCTGAGATTTTCCCATGGTGATTACACTGTGTCTGTGGTGTTCTTTCAACGCCACCAAAAAATCTATTGGACGTCCAATAGACCTAATTTTTCCCTAAAATCGGATGGGAGGAGTTCTAGGACTGACTCACGGGGTAACCTCGGGTTCACTGCCTCATCAGTCCACACCCCAAAAACCCTTTTGTTTGGAAGCTCTGCGAATGGAATCAATCCAGTCCGCACCCCACAGAACCTCAAATTTAATCACATCAAACTCACCACTCCAACACAGACCCAGGCCATCAGCATGGTTTCATCTCTCTTACCCAATTCTCAGTGCAATTTGAGTTCAGTTTAGAATAAAAAGGAGGATGCAAAATAAAATCGTGTAATCAGTCGGACGTACAGTGGCACAGTGCTCATTCAGTAAATGCACCGCTAAACAGCTGTGTTTTGAGTCTGGATTTGAATGTGACTACTGTAGGAACACATCTGATCTCTTCTGGAAGCTGGTTCCAGCTGCGGCTGGCATAATAGCTAAAAGCAGACTCTCCTTGCTTAGAGTGAACCCTTGGTATTTCTAGCTGAAGTGATCCTAATGATCTGAGTGATCTGTTGGGTTTATATTCAGTGAGCATATCTGCAATGTATTGAGGTCCTAGCCCATTGAATGATTTATATACCAGTAATAATACTTAAAAATCAATCCTAAATGTAACTGGGAGCCAGTGTAAAGACTTGAGGACTGGTGTGATGTGTTCATATTTTCTGGTTCTGCTCAGACTCCTGGCAGCACCGTTCTGTATGAGCTGCAACTGTCTTATGGTCTTTTTAGGAAGGCCAGTGAGGAGTCCATTACAATAATCCACCCTGCTGGTGATGAAAGCATGCACAAGTTTCTCTAAGTCTTGTCTGGAAACAAAGCATCTAATTCTTGCAATATTTTTGAGATGATGGTATGCTGATTTAGTTATTGCTTTGACATGACAACTGAAACTAAGGTCTGACTCCAAAATCACACGAGATTTCTGACTTGATTTTTAGTTGTTAGACCCCTAGCGTCAAGGTATGCATTCACCTTGAGAACTTCATCTTTGTTTCCAAACGCAATGACTTCAGTTTTGTCTTTGTTTAACTGAAGAAAGTTTTGGCACATCCAACTGTTGACTTCATCAATGCATTGGCACAGGGAGTCAATGGGGCTGTAGTCGTTAGGCGATAGGGCTAAGTAGAGCTGTGTGTCGTCTGCATAGCTGTGGTAAGAGATTCGGTTCCTTATCATTATTTGGCTCAGTGGGAGCATGTACAGGTTGAACAGGAGTGGCGCAAGAATTGAGCCTTGAGGGACTCCGTATGTCATGGATGTCCATTCAGACTTATGGTCTCCTATACTCCCATTATAATCTCTCCTACGTATGACCGGAACCATTTTTGGACTATCCCAGAAAGCCCCATCCAGTTTTCCAGCCTGCCAAGAAGTATGTTGTGATCGACAGTGTCAAATGCAGCACTGAGGTCGATTAGTACCAGAATTGATGTTTTGCCTGTATCACTATTTAACCGAATATCGTTTATTATCTTTAGGAGCGCTTTCTCTGTGCTGTGACAATTTTCAATCTGGTTTCCGACCACATCAAAGTATCCATTTGAGATTAGGAAGTTGTTCAGCTGATTGAAGACAACTTTTTCAATGATCTTGCCCATGAAAGGAAGATTTGAGATTGGTCTGTAATTGCTCAATATGTTGCTATCTAGATTGCTCTTTTTCAGGAGGGCCTTGACAACTGCAGTTTTAAGGAACTTTGGAAAAGTTCCTGAGAGAAGTGAGGAGTTTACCACTTCTAGGAGATCTGCTTCTAAGCAGTTTAACGCACTTTTTATTCTGTCCTCTGCATGCGTGTGCGTTGGGCATGCATATACAGATAGTTAAACACTATATAACGTGATGAAGAGGCTTCAATGACCACTCAGAGGATGTCAATTATCTTCTTTACTTGAGTGCAATCATGTTGTTTCTCTCAATGTTACATTATTTTGTGAAACTGAAAAGAAATACAAAAATGCTTATTTAAATATAAATAACCAAAATACAATTACTACTTACACAATATTTACATTAACATCGTTAAATCACAGTAATTGTTACGAGATCACATGGCGATCTTTTGAAATGTCCGTACAAAGCACATGGAACCGCTAACGTGCGTCTAATATACCCATCTTAATAAGATACAGACACAAAGTATATAACATTACAATTATATGAAATAAAGTTACAAGCAAAGCTTCTCTGGGGCTTCACACAACAACACTGGAATCCGGAGTAAACGGCGCGCGATTTCTCTGCTACGCAGAACTGGAAAATGGCTACTGAGGCTTGTGTGATTGTCGCTATGAAGCATAACAAATAAAGTTTTCTCAATGGAAGTTTAACTAAAACTATAGCAAACAGCGCCATCTAGTGGGGAAGAATGGCAACTTTAGACATGACATAATAAACACACTTTTGAAAAAAGGAGGTGGGGAGTGTGGAGGGCACAGGTTGATGTTTTAAGGTGCTGTACTGTTGCTTCCAAAATCTTACCATTAATTTCTTCGAAATCAGACCGTAACTTTCTCAGGTTGTGGTCTGATCTGTCTTACCTCAGTGCCACACGAAGATATGCTGATCGCCTTTCTGATATTATTGATTTTCTCAGAGAAGGAATAGATTACCAGCAGATTAGATGGGTTTGCCGTACGGCTTGAGAAGACCTTAGATTTTTGATCATGTAATATAACAGAAATAGAGAAAGATACAGGAACACTGGGTGAGGAAGTGTTCCTGTACTGTTGTCATAGCGGGGACCCGACAAATCACACATCACTTTGCAATTTTATAGTTGTGTAAAATGTATTCCCTAACTGTGCAGGAAACTCTTGGTTCAGGAAATCCTGTGCAAGACGCCAGAGTTACAGGTGAGATCTTTATTTTTGCTGCAAAATGTGAAACCTGACAAGTTTGTGCCTGTCACAATTGACCTCCAAATAAAATAAATGTAAATTACAACAAAAGCAAAATTATTAAATTTCTTAATGAGAATTAAGTACATTTAATCCATCAATACACAATACCCATTAGATATTAGTTATTGGGGATTAACTGGCTTGGAAATAGTCTCAATGTCTTTTCTTTTGTTTTTTTTAGATGAAATATGAAAAAAAAGAGAGAGAAAAAAAGATATCCAGATCATAAGATTTACCAAAATGATAATTTTTTTCTTTAATGTGGTTAACATGTCATCTTATCCCCTAGGCATCAGAGTCTGCACAGGAAACCGCCGGACCAGATCTTTTGCTTGCAACAGGGATCTCTTCAAAGTGGTGCGTCACCTTATGGTCAAGGAAATTACTTGAAACATTTACTCTGTGCACATTAAGTTGCATGAAATGCAATGTCTCTGCACTTTTTATATCAACAAAATCTCGTGTGAATGTAAAGTATCCACATTTAGTTTTACTTGGGTATTTGCAAGTTCAAAAATAAAACACTTTTCTAGCTTCATCTTATTGTTCTGACTCAGTCTTAGA
The DNA here is from genome assembly GCA_029959095.1 of Rhinichthys osculus. Classification (NCBI taxonomy): domain Eukaryota; kingdom Metazoa; phylum Chordata; class Actinopteri; order Cypriniformes; family Leuciscidae; genus Rhinichthys; species Rhinichthys osculus. The sequence goes on from JARWKJ010000021.1 coordinate 31,435,366, forward strand.
CACAAATTGTAATTCATATTATCCCCCCCCCCCCCCCCCCCCCCAAGGTTAAGAGCAGTAACAAGGGGTCTGTTCTCACAACGATCGTTGATGTCATGAAAATGCACAGTTCTGAAGAAAAAGGAGATCTGGATAATATGTTGTGTGAGAGATCCTGGGACTGGCGGGTGAGAATTCCTCATTCAGGAATATTTTTCTCAAATCAGATCTTTTCAGGCAGACTGTCTGCAAATACGTTTTGTGTGTCCAGGCATAACCAAGGGTTGGTTTGGTGACGGCCTAGGTGTGACAATGTTTGTGACTAAGCTTTCAAAACGCATGCGGGAAAAATGGAGGTGCATCATCTTGCTCTCCAAATTAGCGTCGAGTCGTGGTGCAGAACTCTTCCTTCACACAGGGAAAACTCAGCGATGGAGGAGACTGCTATATGCTGTGATTGTTCTTAGTCACGGCTGAAATCTTCTGACATACCGTTGAATACAGTATGAATACTTCTGGAATTTCCGTCAGCGGTTTTGTTATTGTTGTGTGTCGCATTTAGAGTGACGATTTGTGCAGCCAGACTGAGACGCACCTTAAAAAATCGAATTGAAATCAGACTTCAAATGTGGTTTGAATTTGGAAAAAAAAAATCTGATTTTATGTTTTTTTTTTTGTTTTTTTTTTGTTTTGTTTTTTGCTGCCCAGACTTTCAAAAACCCACCTGGATAAAATCTGGATATGCGAAAAATCTGATTTTAGCTGGCAGTCTGAACATAGCCTAAAAGTCTGTTCTTCTTAGGTTTGCTCATGCTGTGCAATGAGAAGTCTTTATTTCACGTGGCATAATATTTGCTCTCTGTGTCGGAGGTAAGATCACTAATTTCTCTGAATCCGCTCACGATGAAACTTGCGGTCCTGTGACTTCTGCTGTGTGTTCACAGGGTTGTGTGTCCTGGGTGTTGTATAGAGGTAAGCTGGGCTCTAATGTATTGAATGTTTGGATGCCATTTATGGCGTCTGGCTGTTCATTTGCATGTGTTCTCTGTAACAGATGCGCCTGCCCTCCAAGCACTGTGTGAACCTTCCGCTGAGCTTCTTCAAGCAAATCGTGATGAAAGATGGTGAGCAAAGCCAGATAAATTTCTGGAATGAGCGTTGGTCCTGGAATTCAGCCTGGTAAGTAGACAATATCTGTTGCACCAAGTACACAGTTTTTGCAAAATACTGTGAAAAAATTTGGTGTAGAAACAATTTTCACTCAGAAATTGCTAGTAAATTTCACAAATGATTACAAAGAAACCGCAAGTGACACTTTCAAAAATATAATGTATGAGTTTCTTTCTTCTGCTGAACACAAAGGAAGATACTTTGAAGAACAATTGGAACTTTGGCACCATTGACTTCCATAGTATTTTTTATTTTTTTCTACTATGGAAGTCAATGGTGCCAAACAACTGTTTGGTTCCAATCATTCTTCAAAATATTCTCATTTGTTTTCAGCAGAAGAAAGAAACTCATACTGGTTTGAAACAACTTCAGGGTGAGTAAATGATGACAGAATTTTCATTTTTGGGTGGAGTATCCCTTTAACTTCGTAGTGCTGTACAGTGCAACATGTATAATGCAGATGCTACAAAAAAAAATCAACCTGGGATGAATGATTAAAGCTGCCGTCGGCAACATTTTTTTTTATCCTATTCAGTGAAATCGACACTATAATCTGACAGAACAACATAAATAAAGTGGTTTTAAAAAAAAAAACCGAGCTTCTAACTCCACCTGGAGCATGTTATTTGTTTTGCAAAAATCCACAGCTCCCGGTTCATCAGCGCAGGGGGTGTGAGATCTGACTGTCAATCACAGATCGGGCACACGCCACCCCTCGCGCACGTTACAATCGCATGCACACGCCTGAAGTTCGCGCAGTAACGAAGAGTGATGGTGGAAAATCAAGTAAGCTCATTTAGAGTATAAATGACGTTAGCAATTGCAATCTATCGGTAGATTAGCCAGGACAGCATACCTCCAAATACTCCATGGTGTTGATGGATGCTGATGAGACGGGCGCGTTCACTGAAAATCTGGAGCACATGCACTGACGAGCATGAAGGGAGGGTATACGTTGATAATGGGGGAGGGGCATGAGAGTTGTAAACATTCAAAATTTTCCTAAATCCACTCAATCTGCCAGACTTGCCGACTGCAGCTTTAAATTTATATAAATAACCACAGTTTCATGTGTCTGACAGTTTTTGTGTGTGTGTGCGCGATACAGCCATTTTGTGTAGTATTGCAGTGCTGTTTCCACTCCCTGCAGGCAAATTTTTCCCACTCATATGCGCTGCCGCTTCCTTGGTGACGAAACGAGAGCCATATTGTGTTATGTAAATATATTTGTGCAGCAAAGTAACTAATGCGTAATTTTTGTAGTAGTTCAGTAGAGCGATAGCGTTCGGTGTCTTTTCTCATTCATTTTTCTCTAAGCACAAACACTATGGGTTACTTGACTTTGAAAACAGAGAGAGGTGCTTTGCTATGGGAATCGCTTTGGGTGTGACCAACTACGTAAGCTCCTGTGATACCACATCTGTCTTTGAGTGATAAAGGTGGGGACGTGTTGAGCGTTCAAAGATGCTCTTCTGCTTCAAGGTTGGACGTGTTGAGCGTTCAGAGATGTCCAACCTTGAAGCAAAAGAGCATCTCTGAACGCACAACACGACCAACCTTGAAGCAGAAGAGCATCTCTGAACGCACAACACGACTAACCTTGAAGCAGAAGAGCATCTCTGAACGCACAACACGACCAACCTTGAAGCAGAAGAGCATCTCTGAACGCTCAACACGACCAACCTTGAAGCAGAAGAGCATCTCTGAACCCTCAACACGACCAACCTTGAAGCAGAAGAGAATCTCTGAATGCTCAACACGTCCAACCTTGAAGCAGAAGAGCATCTCTGAACACATCTCTGAAGGCTCAACACGTCCAACCTTGAAGCAGAAGAGCATCTCTGAACACATCTCTGAACGCTCGACACATCCAACCTTGAAGCAGAAGAGCATCTCTGAACACATCTCTGAAGGCTCAACACGTCCAACCTTGAAGCAGAAGAGCATCTCTGAACACATCTCTGAGGGCTCAACACATCCAACCTTAAGGCAGAAGCACATCTTTGAACGCTCAACACGTCCAACCTTGAAGCAGAAGAGCATCTCTGAACACATCTCTGAAGGCTCAACACATCCAACCTTGAAGCAGAAGCGCATCTTTGAACGCTCAACACGTCCAACCTTGAAGCAGAAGAGCATCTCTGAACACATCTCTGAAGGCTCAACACATCCAACCTTGAAGCAGAAGCGCATCTTTGAACGCTCAACACGTCCAACCTTGAAGCAGAAGAGCATCTCTGAACGCTCAACACGTCCAACCTTGAAGCAGAAGAGCATCTCTGAATGCTCAACACGTCCAACCTTGAAGCAGAAGAGCGTGTTGAGCCTTCAGAGATGCTCTTCTGCTTCAAGGTTGGTCGTGTTGAGCATTCAGAGATGCTCTTCTGCTTCAAGGTTGGTCGTGTTGAGCGTTCAGAGATGCTCTTCTGCTTCAAGGTTGGTCGTTTTGAGCGTTCAGAGATGCTCTTCTGCTTCAAGGTTGGACGTGTTGAGCGTTCAGAGATGTTCAACCTTGAAGCAGAAGAGCATCTCTGAACGCTCAACACGACCAACCTTGAAGCAGAAGAGCATCTCTGAATGCTCAACACGTCCAACCTTGAAGCAGAAGAGCATCTCTGAACACATCTCTGAAGGCTCAACACGTCCAACCTTGAAGCAGAAGAGCATCTCTGAACACATCTCTGAAGGCTCAACACATCCAACCTTGAAGCAGAAGCACATCTTTGAACGCTCAACACGTCCAACCTTGAAGCAGAAGAGCATCTCTGAACACATCTCTGAAGGCTCAACACATCCAACCTTGAAGCAGAAGCGCATCTTTGAACGCTCAACACGTCCAACCTTGAAGCAGAAGAGCATCTCTGAACACATCTCTGAAGGCTCAACACGTCCAACCTTGAAGCAGAAGAGCATCTCTGAACACATCTCTGAAGGCTCAACATATCCAACCTTGAAGCAGAAGAGCATCTCTGAACGCTCAACACGTCCAACCTGGAAGCAGAAGAGCATCTCTGAAGGCTCAACACATCCAACCTTGAAGCAGAAGAGCATTTCTGAACGCTCAACACATCCAACCTTGAAGCAGAAGAGCGTCTCTGAACACATCTCTGAAGGCTCAACACGTCCCACCTTGAAGCAGAAGAGCATCTCTGAACACATCTCTGAAGGCTCAACACATCCAACCTTGAAGCAGAAGAGCATCTCTGAACGCTCAACACGTCCAACCTGGAAGCAGAAGAGCATCTCTGAAGGCTCAACACATCCAACCTTGAAGCAGAAGAGCATCTCTAAATACATCTCTGAAGGCTCAACACGTCCCACCATGAAGCAGAAGAGCATCTCTGAACACATCTCTGAAGGCTCAACACGTCCAACCTTGAAGCAGAAGAGCATCTCTGAACACATCTCTGAAGGCTCAACACGTCCCACCTTGAAGCAGAAGAGCATCTCTGAACACATCTCTGAAGGCTCAACACGTCCAACCTTGAAGGAGAAGAGCATCTCTGAACGCTCAACACATCCAACCTTGAAGCAGAAGAGCATCTCTGAACGCTCAACACATCCAACCTTGAAGCAGAAGAGCATCTCTGAACGCTCAACACATCCAACCTTGAAGCAGAAGAGCATCTCTGAACACATCTCTGAAAGCTCAACACATCCAACCTTGAAGCAGAAGAGCATCTCTGAACGCACAACACATCCAACCTTGAAGCAGAAGAGCATCTCTGAACGCACAACACATCCAACCTTGAAGCAGAAGAGCATCTCTGAACGCTCAACACGTCCAACCTTGAAGGAGAAGAGCATCTCTGAACGCTCAACACATCCAACCTTGAAGCAGAAGAGCATCTCTGAACGCTCAACACATCCAACCTTGAAGCAGAAGAGCATCTCTGAACGCTCAACACGTCCAACCTTGAAGCAGAAGAGCATCTCTGAACGCTCAACACGTCCAACCTTGAAACAGAAGACCATCTCTGAACGCTCAACACGTCCAACCTTGAAGCAGAAGAGCATCTCTGAACGCTCAACACGTCCAACCTTGAAGCAGAAGAGCATCTCTGAACGCTCAACACGTCCAACCTTGAAGCAGAAGAGCATCTCTGAACGCTCAACACGACCAACCTTGAAGCAGAAGAGCATCTCTGGACACATCTCTGAAGGCTCAACACATCCAACCTTGAAGCAGAAGAGCATCTCTGAACGCTCAACACGTCCAACCTGGAAGCAGAAGAGCATCTCTGAAGGCTCAACACATCCAACCTTGAAGCAGAAGAGCGTCTCTGAACACATCTCTGAAGGCTCAACACGTCCCACCTTGAAGCAGAAGAGCATCTCTGAACACATCTCTGAAGGCTCAACACGTCCCACCATGAAGCAGAAGAGCATCTCTGAACACATCTCTGAAGGCTCAACACGTCCAACCTTGAAGCAGAAGAGCATCTCTGAACACATCTCTGAAGGCTCAACATGTCCCACCTTGAAGCAGAAGAGCATCTCTGAACACATCTCTGAAGGCTCAACACGTCCAACCTTGAAGCAGAAGAGCATCTCTGAAGGCTCAACACGTCCAACCTTGAAGCAGAAGAGCATCTCTGAACGCACAACACATCCAACCTTGAAGCAGAAGAGCGTCTCTGAACGCTCAACACATCCAACCTTGAAGCAGAAGAGCATCTCTGAACGCTCAACACCTTCAACCTTGAAGCAGAAGAGCATCTCTGAACGCTCAACACGTCCAACCTTGAAGCAGAAGAGCATCTCTGAACGCTCAACACGTCCAACCTTGAAACAGAAGACCATCTCTGAACGCTCAACACATCCAACCTTGAAGCAGAAGAGCATCTCTGAACGCTCAACACGTCCAACCTTGAAGCAGAAGAGCATCTCTGAACGCTCAACACATCCAACCTTGAAGCAGAAGAGCATCTCTGAACGCTCAACACATCCAACCTTGAAGCAGAAGAGCATCTCTGAACGCTCAACACATCCAACCTTGAAGCAGAAGAGCATCTCTGAACGCTCAACACGACCAACCTTGAAGCAGAAGAGCATCTCTGAACGCACAACACGACCAACCTTGAAGCAGAAGAGCATCTCTGAACGCTCAACACGACCAACCTTGAAGCAGAAGAGCATCTCTGAACACTCAAAACCTCCAACCTTGAAGCAGAAGAGCGTGTTGAACGTTCAAAGATGCTCTTCTGCTTCAAGGTTGGATGTGTTGGACCTTCAGAGATGCTCTTCTGCTTCAAGGTTGGATGTGTTGGACCTTCAGAGATGCTCTTCTGCTTCAAGGTTGGATGTGGTTCAGGCATTTTTACCCAGAGACTAACTGCTCACTGGTTATTTTATCTTTTTGGGACTATTCTCTGTAAACACTAGAGATTGTTGTTAAATGTAAACTTGCCTAAAATGCACTTTCCCCCCCCCCCCCCCCCCCCCCCCCACTCTAACTTTTTTTTTTTTTTAAAGAACATAGATTTCTAGTCTTGAATAGAATGGTTAATTTTACATAAATATTCTCAGTTTCTGTTAATTAAGTTTAAAAACAAGTTATGTTCGTCCCAATAAAAGCTTTGTTATGATTACAGCAGAAATACCAGAGGAAATGTTCTAGCCTTTGAATATTGTGTTGGACAATGCGGTGCTTTCAAGTCAAAAAGGCTTAGAACTACTGCTTTAGTTTTGCTTGGTCCACATACTCCTTCACAACATCAATGAAAAATACTGTGCCTCAAAAGCATGTTGTCGTTCATCTCGTGAGCTCAGCCAAATGTCATGATGGAGGTCTGCATAGGCAAGCTTCCAGTTTCTCACTTAATTAATATTGCCATCAATATAGAAATACTGGACATTTGACTACAATCTCAAATATATCCGATTTCATCACTTGCAGAATGATTATGCACTGATTGGTCCGACCTGGGTGTTTTCGTTCATTTGTATGGATACCCTACTGTACTCGGTGTAATGTGTGTCTGCTCTATGCCACAGGATTCCTCTGGTTCTAGTGTCGTGCGGGACGGACTCGACATCTGTTCACGCTCGGGCTATGCGCGACTGGTATAGTCAGGACATCTGTGTGAGCTGCCAGAAGAATTTATCGAAGGCGTGTGAGTCTGTTCTGTCCAGCTGTCCCATCAAAGACTCTCTGGAGATATGACCACCCTCTCTTTTCATCACTTTTGTCTGTTCCTTTATTTGTATATCAGCTGTTTTTTTTTTTTGTTTTTTTTTGGGGGGTTGTTCAGTGTGGCACCATGTTGGTTCGAAATGTTTCTTTTTCACCATTTTGCTAATTTTTAGGTTTTACATTGTGAACAAAATTAAATGTGCTATAATAAATATTTTTACCAAAACGTTTGTATGCATGTGGAGTGCAGTAATGAATGGTCTTCATTGCAGTGTAAAGAAATATGGCAAAAACACACAAGGATGATTCTCAGTGGTATAAAAAAATGCAAACTAAATGAAATGTTATACTTTTTATTCAAGTGACCTTTTCTTTGTGTATATAGGTTTGTCTAATTTTACACAAAGAAGCACACTGATCAGCCACAACATTAAAACCACTGACAGGTGAAATGAATAACATTGATTATATATCATTACAATGGCACCTGACAAGTGAACAGTCATTCTTGAACTTCAAGTTGGAGCAAATTAGTTCTAAAGAAATATTTTTAATCAATCATAACTTGTTATAATTGATTATGAATATTTGGGTCAGTTTATAGAATTAACTTAATGTTGTAAAATTAATATTAGCTACAATCAATTGCCATGTTTGTCCCGTGAACACTGAAATGTACATTTCTGGGGTATGAGAAGTCTCTTTCTTACTGTACAGTACTACAAAGAGCAAGTAGTCAAAATCTGCATGATTAGGGACTCCAGTATATGAGCTTGAGACATGGACAACTTTACGTGTTATATGAACAAGACTAATAATTAGGGTATAGGATCTTTGTACGGAAAGACAAGGCCGCAGCCTGGCACAAGCTTGGGGGTCCTTGGGGGACTTCTAGTTCAGCATCATCTTCACATCAGGATTTCAGAAAGGGACTAAGGGCCCGTCCACACGAAGACGCGTTTCGCTGTATACGTATACAGTTATTATCGTATTGGCGTTTCGTCCACACAGATCCGGCATTTGGGAGAGTGAAACCGCTATTTTTTTAAACCGGGTCCCAAAGTGGATAAATCTGAAAACGACACCCTTGCGGTTTCGTGTGTACAGCCAATCCGTATATTTTGTGAAACGATGATGTCATCACATCACGTGTCGGCTGCGTCACACGTAACAGCAACAACAATAATGGTTCTTCTTGGTTCGTGAGCGCAAGAAATTGAAAGTAAAAATCACTACAGATCCACTGCAATTATCTGAATTTATCTTCTAAATTAAATCTAAACCGTTTTAAAAATGTTCATTTCGGCGGGGGATGTAGTTCCATCTTTTAAAGGCTTTACGTTGATAATGCCTGCAGTATCTGTTGGAAACGTGGGACAGCTCGCCGTGGATCTCCTCATCTCAACATTAAATATGCCCAGAGTGGGACACTTCCACACGGACTGTCCCAACAACCCGTATGCCACATCCACTGAGGATGCTGCCCAGCTCAGCATCAGCGCAGAGGTTTACTCCCACAGTGACTTAAAGCTGGCTGTCCTGCAGATAAGAACACCCATCGTCCAGACAAAGGTCAGATCATTCCCGAAAGCTGATTGTTTCCTGGATCAAGAGTAGTGGATTCCTCAGAAGTGTGCTGCTGTCCAGCAGTTACGCTTATCAGAGAGACGACCAACAGCTTCATGGCACTCCTCTGCGGTACCTGCTGAGCCCGTCTCTGCAGAAGGAGGAGGGCCAGCGGGTGGAGGAGCTGGGCTGGAGGGAGATGGAGAGAATCAGCGTGTTCCCTGAGATCTCTGACTCAGAGCAATGGCTCTACATTCCTGGAGGAGGAGTGACCAAAGCCCTGTACACAGACTGCTGCACAGAGGACATCCCTATGGCAGTAGTGCTGATCTTCTGCTCAGAAGGGGACAACATCCCTGATGCTTTTGCTCTCATCAACCATCTCAATGACTGGCTCCATCTGCTGGAAAAACCTACGCAGGGCTCAGTGCAGTGGCGGGTTCTTCCCTCATGGAAGCTGCTGTTCGGCAGCGGGATCCCACCTCTTCTCTTCTGAAGCGTGGCTGAAACATCACGCTTGCGTCTGGACATGCTTGTTCAACTCTGCTGAAATGCAGGTGTTTATAACATGAATCAGAGAATCACTGATGTTGAACTGTCAAACTGCACAAAGCGTTCAATACACATTTTGCTTGTAAATAAGTGAAATAGAACATAAATAATAACCCGTAACATTATTTTTGCCCAAAAAAAAAAAAGGTTCTTCTTGGTTCGTATACAGCGCGCAAGGTTATGCGCATGCTCAAAGTCTTCTTCTCCATGTATAGTGTGTATCTGTGGCAGAATTACAGCGCCCCATACTGGTCTGGCATATATACTACACCGTTTTCAGTCGGTTTCAGTGGTTTCGTGTGTACGCAGATATTTCCGTGTTTACAGAGGTTTTTTTTTAGAACGAGGGAAAAAAAATATCGGATAGGGAACGCACCGGCTTCGTGTGGACGTGGCCTAAGAGGGCGTGATCTTGTGATCAGTGATTTTTAAAGTGTGAAGATGTCTCACCCTCTGGATGTAATTTGATTGGGTGTTTAACAAAAGAATCTTCAAGAGTCTTATAATACTAATGCATCACAAAGTTAGCAAAATGTAATGTACATTAACAAATGGGGGACGAAGATTGGAGTTTATAGAGACCAAACATGCTACACAAATGATTTTGGTTAACCATAGTATGCAAGTCTGAAACATTAATTCAAAAGAGTTTAGAAGAGAAAATGAATACATAGGCGAAACCACATAAAAGGAAAATCATGAAATGGGAAAATTAGATGCATGTTTATACATTTCTCAAGTGGTTATATATAGAATATATTAAAAGGGTTTATTTCTCCTCCTCAGCAAGAATTAAGTGAGAGTCACAACTCTCTGCAAATTCCTTTTGGGGTCGTAAAAACTCTTATCAGTCTCAAGGTGTCCTGTAACAGGACACCAGGTTCTGCCAGTGTGTTAGCTTCATTTGGGATGTCAGTTTTGGGGGAAGTTTCATAGACCATTGTTGGGAGAGTGAGTTTGCTGGATTATTTATTAAATATAATGAACAATTTGTGTGTGTCTGCTTGGTCCAGATAATACAAAGTGTTGGAAGCAGGAAAAATGTGCAGGTGTAAAGATCTCAGTGCCTTTAACAAGAGTGACTTAACAAGGGCCAAATAGTGATGGCTTCTTGGTGCCAGAAACCACAGGACACGTTCAGAGGTCTTGTGGAGTCCAAGCCTCGACGCATCAGAGCTGTTTTGGCAGCACAAGGAGAACCCACATGAGGAACAGATAATTCAAAATTAAAACAAATATTTGTAGAAACGTGACTTATTGGACATTTAAAAAAAACCTGAACACCATATTTAAGTTTTGTCTAATTAAGTTTTTTAAACAAAGTCAGACTTGGCTGCCAAGTGACCAAACCAGTACAACATATTGGTTTTGGTTTAGTACTTCAATTTTTCTTGTCACTTGACATTCAAATCTCAAATGTTTTCTTGTAAAATATAATGCTTAAAAATGTTTATGGTTTATTAAAAAGCTTGTATTGATAGTAAGCATTTCCTTTCCACATCAATAAGATAATAATAATAATGTATAGAGAACTATTTTCAAAGAACCACTTAAAACTTTCTTATTTTTATTAGGTATAGATGCCTTTATTACTAAAGGATAAACTAAATGAGCATTTTCTGATTAATTAATGTCTGACTAATGCCTGGTCTGTTATTGTAGGCTCATACTGCCGTAAACTCCTAATTCAGCTATATATTATTCATAAATCTTAAAACTTCATTGACTAGGCTTACCTGTCTCTTATAAACGAAAAATGTGTTGTTTACATGAGGAAGTAAGTATCATTAGTAATTATAACCAGCTTCATTTTTCATTAGATCATGTCAAAAACAAATGGATATGAATTATTTTAGTGGTCATTTACTTTATGATAATGATTTTTGTAATCACACATGAGCACAAACACAAAGAAATGTTGTAAATAGGATCTAGCAACTATAAAATAAAGCGGGTTTTTTTCTGCAGTTGGTTATTATTGGAGATGTAGGCTAATTGGACTTTTGACTCAGTCTTCAGAAAAACTATAGCACCATTCTCCCCTACACACATTTTTCGGTTTCATAAGACTTAAATTCGACGTAATACACGATAAATGAACTTGTTAAACCTGGCTTTAGATCTTAACTTGAGATGTGAGTTTGCATAATGTTGTGGTCTCGTCTAGTTGAAGAGTTTTTAGGATCCTGTGAACTCGTCGGCATTTAAACGCAAGCATGCAGCGCATGCGCAGTACTGGTACAGTCAGACTTAACCCTCGACGACAGTCATCATTTTGTCACAGCTTTTAAAATACCGGCATCTTTGTCATTTCTAGATAATACCTTCATCATCTTATTCTTCATCTTCAGAGTCTCAACATGAGTGGAGATCATGTACACAAACGCCATCAGGTACCAAATTTCGAACATGTTATCTATATTAAACTATTCTCTCAGGACATTTATTTGAAGTGAAATTATACGTAAACTTTACAAACGAATAGTTAAGATTGTGCATATTTTAATAGCGCAACGCCAACTTTATGCGCGAATATCTTCTAATTGCATTGTTTTTTTTGTTATTGAAATGCGACATGGTATGTTTAAATGCTGTGTAAATGTGTGTGTTTCAGATGGAGTCCGGGTCTGTGGACTACAGTAAGTGTGTATTTACAGGTGATGAAGCAGCGCTCGTGACACTGACAGTGAGATGGAGCAGAAATGGCGTCAGAGACTAAGTCCCGTCAGCAGCTCTCTCTGCTGTCTATTGTTCAGAAACTGCACTGGAAAATCACACTTGACACCTGAAATGCCTCACACTGAGATCACAATCACATAGAGTAGTAGATCGATTATCGGAAAATGACTGTCATCGTGTGGATTTTGAAGGGTAACGTGCTGAATTTGGCCGCTGAAAGTGGGGAAAGGATGCGCGAGGACTTAGTCTCTGCGCCATTTTCTCTACTCTGAATCTCTGACTGAATATGAGCAGCAATAACTCATGTAACAGACAACTGACTCACCTTTATAGCCACCAAAAATGCCATTATTACTACAGTTGTTACTGTAAAATCATAATATGAAAGGTTTTGCTATCTTTTTTGCCATGAAATCTATTTTTACGTGACAGTCCTGATATTTTATTCTAACAATAACTGTAATATGGCATTTCACCAAAACTATGTGTTAGTAGTAACATTAACAAAAAATACTGACATTTTAGGACCATGGTCATCATTATTAATGGTAGTACCAGAATGTAGCAGCATGGTAATACTATGTCTATGGCAGGGGTTCTCAAACTTTTTGGGGCCAGCAGGGACCCCTTGTAGGGTAGAATATTTTCCAAGGACCCCTCATAATTATAACAGTGATTAAACACAAAGTTAATGTGGATGGGAGTAATGAACATATGCTTGTTTTATTTGTTCAATTAATGGCCCCCATCTGTATTGTTGACAAATAAAAAACATTGGTGTATCAGTCACATTTTATTATTATATTTAAAATGAATGTAAAATACCAGTAGATAAAACAAAATATTTACAAACATTATAAACATGTATTTTAGTTGGCCTTACGCCGTCTTCACACTGGCAGTTGAAATCAGCTCCGTAATACGCAATACGCCCCCAACGGACGTCGTACTACACAGTGAAAAGCGTCGGAAGCGGGTAGAACAAAAATGGCGGAGAGATTAGAAAGGTTGATTCTGTCAGTTCTGTATGATCTCTCTGATGAGGGTTATAGAGATATTAATAGGAAGGCTGCTGCGTGAGGAAAGTTGCTCAGGACGTTGACATGATCAGGTCGGCTAAAAATGTGATGTAGTGGTATAATTTATACCACTATATCACATTTAGTTCGATGTCTGCCTACAATTTAATTGTATTAACTGCCCTAATAACGTTAGCAAATCATGAAAATAAAAAAATGACATGACAACTGAACTTTTAATAAAATAAATAATGATTTTATAACGATAAGAATTCAGGTTTGTTTATCAGTATCATAGCAACGCTAACTTCCGCTGGAATTGTCGGATAGGAACCGTCCGTAGCTTTTCGCAAGAGTTCAATTTTTTGAACGCATCCGGATGACCAACGGACACGATTTTCTTCGCACCGCACTCGGTCGGACCATAGAGGGTCGGACCCGTTTCGGACTTATTCGCATGTGGTCTGCGAATCTCCATAGGAAATGAATGACCTCCGGTCGTTTCGGAGCCGTATCGGAGCTGATTTCAACTGCCAGTGTGAAGGCGGCGTTATGTTTATTTTATAGTAGCCTATCGAATAAACAAATTATAGTGTATTTTATTACAAACAACATCCATTTTAAAGCCTAAACTAATTTATTTAAAGCAAAACCCTATATGGTATGTATACACTACCAGTCAAAAGTTCTGGATCGGTAATTTTTTTTTATTGTTTTTAAAAGAAGTCTCTTCTGCTCACCATGGCTGCATTTAAAAAAATGTTAAATGTTATGACAATTTAAAATAACTGTTTTCTATTTTTATATATTTTAAAATGTAATTTATTCCTGTGATCAAAGCTGAAGTTTCAGCATCATTACTCCAGTCGTCAGTGTCACATGATCCTTCAGAAATCATTCTAATATGATGATTTGCTGCTCAAGAAACATTTCTCATTAATATTATCAATGTTGAAAACAGCTGTGTAAAAAAAAAAATTTCAGGATTCTTTTAAAATTGTTGACTGGTAGTGTGTATATATATTTGTGGAGGAACAGTGATGCTATCAGATCAGTTTGAGGGCACTCATAAGCCTACATACTCTTCCTATTTTCAACTTTGAAGCAATAAAAAGCTAAACAAAAATTGCTCTATTTGTCACTTTGAGTTCCAGTTTGACATCATAACTTATGTGTAGGGCAGAGCTGTTGAACAACAGAGTTGCGACACTCCCATAGACTTTCATGGGAATTGAGAAATGCGTGTCGTGGAGCAGCCAATAGTTCCAAACAACCAATAGTTCACAACCAATTGTTCACAACCAATAGTTCCAAACAATCAATAGTTCCAAGCAACCAATAGTTCCAAACAACCAATAGTTCCAAGCAACCAATAGTTCCAAACAACCAAGCAACCAATAGTTCCAAACAACCAATAGTTCCAAGCAACCAATAGTTCCAAACAATCAATAGTTCCAAGCAACCAATAGTTCCAAGCAACCAATAGTTCACAACAATCAATAGTTTCAAGCAACCAATAGTTCACAAGCAATAGTTCCAAGCAACCAATAGTTCCAAGCACCCAATAGTTCACAACCAATTGTTCACAACCAATAGTTTCAAGCAACCAATAATTCCAAGCAACCAATAGTTCCAAACAACCAATAGTTCCAAGCAACCAATAGTTCCAAACAATCAATAGTTCCAAGCAACCAATAGTTCCAAGCAACCAATAGTTCACAACCAATAGTTCACAACAATCAATAGTTTCAAGCAACCAATAGTTCACAACCAATAGTTTCAAGCAACCAATAATTCCAAGCAACCAATAGTTCCAAACAATCAATATTTCACAACCAATAGTTCACAACCAATAGTTCCAAGCAACCAATAGTTCCAAGCACCCAATAGTTCACAACCAATAGTTCACAACAATCAATAGTTTCAAGCAACCAATAGTTCACAACCAATAGTTTCAAGCAACCAATAATTCCAAGCAACCAATAGTTCCAAACAATCAATAGTTCCAAGCAACCAATAGTTCCAAACAACCAAGCAACCAATAGTTCCAAACAACCAATAGTTCCAAGCAACCAATAGTTCCAAACAATCAATAGTTCCAAGCAACCAATAGTTCCAAGCAACCAATAGTTCACAACAATCAATAGTTTCAAGCAAGCAATAGTTCACAACCAATAGTTTCAAGCAACCAATAATTCCAAGCAACCAATAGTACCAAACAATCAATAGTTCCAAGCAACCTATAGTTCCAAGCAACCAATTGTTCCAAGCAACCAATAGTTCACAACCAATAGTTCACAACCAATAGTTCCAAGCAACCAATAGCTCCAAGCAACCAATAGTTCCAAACAACCAACAGTTCACAACCAATAGTTCCAAGCAACCAATTGTTCCAAGCAACCAATAGTTCCAAACAATCAATAGTTCACAACCAATAGTTCCAAGCAACCAATAGTTCCAAGCAACCAATAGTTCCAAACAATCAATAGTTCCAAGCAACCAATAGTTCCAAGCAACCTATAGTTCCAAACAACCAATAGTTCACAACCAATAGTTCCAAACAACCAATAGTTCCAGCGTTTCTCAAGCACACTCGCTGATAAGTTAATGAAATGACTGCATTTTTTTACATTTTAGTTGACTTCTCAGGAATTTAGCCAGTAGTGGTATTTTATGAAGCAAACTTTTCGCGAAACTGTGTGTACAGGGATAGTTTTAACAACATTGTGGTCTGTAAGTGAAAAACACAAAGGAAAAACTTCTCCGTTTTTAGTTTATCATTGTCGTGTAAATGTACCCTAGAGCTATTATTAAAGAGCCAAACAGGCATCTAATGGTTAAACCAATGCATTACATATGAATATATTTTTTTCCGGCCACCAGAAACCTTTAATTTCCCTCTTTGCATTGAAATTTAAAACCTTTTTCTCTATTTTAACCCTAAATACTACACTAATTGTTATGTATAATAAACATATTAGAATTATTATTATTTTTTTAAATGGTCATTAATGGATCATAATTATTGCACAAATATTATTTAGCACCAAAAAGATAAAAAGCTAGACTTAAGGTGTTTGGTCACTTTTAACCGCTAAGGAGTATGAGTGTGACCCAAGAAAGGAACATCTAAAACTCAAGAAAATCATAATAATGTTGTCTCTTTATCTCTTCACAGAATAAAATGCTACAGTAAAGTGTAGTCAGCGTAGTAATCAATGCACATTATGCCTTAATTTTTTACAAGAATTTGCTGCAAATATTTTTAGTTGTTTGGCACTATTGAGAGCTCCACGAACCATGTGACTGCGACATCAAAGCATGTTGCAACTGTTTTTCAATGGCTCTGGTGACACACAAAAGACACACACTTGAGCCATTTCATTTTGCTCATATTAGTCACTTATTTATTTGGTAATAACTAATTTTAAAGTACATTTAAGAGATTAATATGTTGATCTATGCTTATGAGCTGGTAAATAAACCCTCTTCACAGCCATTGGATTGGCTTTATACTTTAGTGTACTGCCAAAGCATCATGTTTAACTTATTTCATAAAAGAAAGCTGGTTAGATGTTTTTTAATGGTTCAGCAGCACAAAAGCAGGTTGCACATGAGGAGTCGAAGGAGAGCAGCACAATGCTTTTTGTACACGACCAGTACTTTTATGTGACATTTGGCTCCAATAGGTGTATTTGAACTCTGTGAGTAATGTGTTTTATGCCAACAAAGTGTTTTTAAAGTTTTTAAATATTTAAAACAGCCATATAAAACTTAAAAATGAAAGTCTAAGTATATGATAGCTTAATACGCATAATGGGGACATATGTATAATATCTATAATTATAATTTTATTTATTTCCTAAATATACAGTATACCGACATAATCTATGATTACCATATTCATATACTATGGTTTTTACATGTTACAACAAGGTACAATTGTGGTTTTCTTCTGTTACTTTATTGTTAGTAAAATCCCATAATAACAGAATGTACTGGTAATTGTTATGATGTAGTATCATGCAGTGTATTAAAGTTTTATTTATGCCATTTACATGATTCTACATCAAGTAATTGCATATCACATACATTTGAGGAGTCTTAAAATGCATTGCAGTCCAAATGTTTTACATTTTAAATTAATTCAAATGGATTATTGTGGATTTCATTGCGATGTATCACCTGTAAATCTGGGAAGTCTTTATGAAACTATTGTTTTTGACTCAGATTCACACAAACACAAGGACAAACATAAAGACAGAGACCACAAGAGAGAGCGGGACAACTCAAAGAACGGCAACAGGTGATTTCCTTTATTTTGACATTGGTTACAAGGCAGAAATAATTCTAACATTGTGTACAACACATTCCTCGTACTTTCAGATCTAGCGGATAAATATATCTTATTTTTTTAAGCTTTGGAATATGTATCTGCTGTATTTGCTGGCAGTCATGCTGTTTGGTTGGCATTATTCATTTGGAGATTCTTTTATCTATTGTCCTAAAGGAGAATCTCATCTTTTTCCATTTGTTTTACAGCGAACACAGAAGCTCTTCAGAGAAGCATCGAGAGAAAGAAAAAGTCCAACTTAAGCATAAAGAAAAGCGAAAAGAAGAAAAGGTTGATTCAATTGTACCATACCAGAGTGTTAAAAAAAATATAATGAATGAAATATTCGCCTTGTGTCTCTGAGTATGTGAACATCCTTATGTGTTTATTAGAGATGCACCGATTGATCGGCTGGTGATCGGAATCGGCCGATTTTCACGTGATCGGCCATGACCGGCGACCGGCCGGTCAGTCTGACGTATGCCGATTTTATGCCGGTCAAATGCACTCGGGCGCCGCATGATTAACATCGTTTGCACAACATCAGCATCACACGTGCACACGGAACGCACATGTAGGAAACCTTGTGAATTACGGCCGTTTCACACCGCAAGCATGAGCAGCAGGTTTTTTTTTCTGTTTTTTTTTTTTCGGCGTGCATGTTAATCAATGAGTGCATTCACACCGGGAGCAGCACGTGAGCAGGACCGTCGCGTGAGCAGCCGTGAATTGCAGGTTTCGGCGCAGAGTCTATTCTGCTCGCGCTCAATTAAAGTGAAAGCACACTTTTGTTGGACAAAATAAATGATTTCACCCAAAAAGTGCCAGAATTTGCATGTCTTGTGTGTTTTAACAAGAACTGGAGTATGTCAGAAAAGAAAATGAATACTCAAAAATATTTATAGTAACGTTACCCATTTAAACTTTTTATCACAATCGTTTCCCCACTGTACCACTTGCCCGAGGTTAGCGCTTGTTTAGCCTGGCTGGACATGTCAGATGAAAGAACTGTTTGACAGTTTGAGAAATAAAACTTGCCATTGATGTACAAGTGATTGCAATAGGCGCGCGCGTGTGTGTGTGTGTGTGTGTGTGTGTGTGTGTGTTTTGAGAAATATCTTTATACTGCAAGGCTATATTTATTTTATTTTTTATTTGTTATTTATATATTATTTTATTGCCATTACCTGTTTTCATACAGAAGTTTAGTTTGCTATATATGAATTTTTTTTAGTTAGATATTGGATGTAAAATAGAAAGAAATGGGTCTTCCATAACACTGCACTTTAGATGTGTGTGAATTTCTCACACCAAAAAAAAAAATTCTATGTTCTATGCAAAATGTTATATTAAAGAGAAGACAGAAAATAAATATTTGTGTGTGCTGTAAAGTGGTTAGAAAAAATGAAATCGGAATCGGCTAAAATCGGTATCGGCAGGTCAAACTCTGAAAAACCGGAAATCGGAATCGGCCTAGAAAATTGTAATCGGTGCATCTCTAGTGTTTATACATCTTATTTTGGGTGCGTTTTTGTTTTGTTGTGAAGTTCCACAGTTCTGATGGGAAATATCGAGATGAAGAGAATGGCTTTGTAAGGTAAGACAGCGATGTGCTGAAATGTTTACATTCCCACATTGTAAAATATGAAAAAGATGTATTATTATATATATAAACCAAGATAAACTGCTGAAAATGTAATCAAAACTAAAAATGTTGTAAAAATAATATGTCTCTTGTTTCAGCCCACCGTCAATTAAAGTGGAAGAGGATAATGGCTATCATCACTCCATCAAACATGAGAAGTCACTCAAGAGAGAGCGGGATGAAGACGAGTATGTGCAATAAGATTTGTTCCCATGATCCTTTGCATATGGCATGTAAAACCATTGTGATTTCTATTTGTAAAGCAGGTGTAAACACAAGCCCAAAAAGGTAAAAGTGGAGGATGAGAAGAAAGTGAAAAAACGTAAACAGGAGGATGACAGTGATTATGAGGAGAGGGAGGTAAACATCACTCTTTCTCTTGAACTACGTACACATTCACTATGGCTTTTGACTGTTACTGACGTCATATCTCACTGACCCAGGAAAGGAAACCAAAGAGGACGAAAGAGGAAAAGAAAGACACCACTGGAGGGAAAAAGAAAGCCAAAAACGAGCCGGAGGAGAAGTGGAAGTGGTGAGACAAAAAAATTGGAAATTGAGACAAATCTGTACTCATCTTGAAATGTCGCTCCCTTCATCTTTTATGCAATATCTGTCTTTCTCTTGCTCTGTTACTCAGGTGGGAAGAGGAGAGACACACAGATGGCTCCAAGTGGAAGTTTCTGGAGCATAAAGGTCCTGTGTTCCCCCCGCCATATGAACCCCTGCCAGGCCATATCAGGTTTTATTATGATGGTGAGTAGCGTTGGCCTTTGACCCCACCAGCTGTCTGCTATCATGTTCTAGTCAAATACTATGCAATACTATCCTAAAATAATTAGAGATTAAAGGTGCAATGTGTAATAATTTTGAGTATCTATTAACAGAAATGCAATATGACATCCATAACTGTTTTCAGTGGTGTATAAAGAACTTACTTAATAATCCGAAATGTTTTTATTACCTTAGAATGAGGCATTTATATCTACATAACCGCGGGCACCCCCTTCTATGAAGGTCGCCATATTGTGGCGTCATGTTTCTACCGTAGCCGAACGCGAACACAAAGCGCTACAGAGCGCGTTTCATCACTACCTTGAAAGAGAAGCCGCAGAAAGCTAGAAGCTAGCCATAGACACCGTGAGTAGTGACTTTTCCCTTGTCAGTGGTGTAAATGTGTAGTTGGATTGTTTCATGTAACTTAGTTCTTCTCCCTCGCTGTGTTATGGCTTTGCTATGTGGGGATAAATGTGCTGGTTACGTTCGTAAGATTAGTACTCTTGTCATTGACCGTAAACAGTAACGTTACAGGAATCACCAACCCGTCGATCGCGGTCGACAAGTCGATCTTGGAAGCATTTTAAGTCGATCGCGAAGAGTTTTCAAAATCAGAGAAAAAAAGCCTATTGTGTGTAGTAAATGGTGTCTAGGGGATGCAGAGGCGCGCGCGCTGTTACAATCATGTCATTTTTGCCGCGCGCACCTTTGCGCTCATGCAGACGCGTCGAGTTTAAACAAGGCTTTACGCTTTAACCAGCTCAGCCACAGTAACAGCTCAACTTAGCCAGCTAAACTTTTACTACCCTGTTAGAAAAAATATATAGTTGGATAGTTTCATGTGGTTCTTCTCCCTCGCTGTATTATGGGTTTGCTATGTGGGGAGAAATGTGCTGGTTACGTTTGTGAGACAATCAGTTTATGACTATTATTATATTATATATTAAGACCCTTGGTCCTCACCTGACTATGGCTTTGTAAACTTTATCCATGATGTGGTTTATTATGAACTGTGGTACAGAAACAGTGACAATGTTACACACTCTTGGCTTACTCTGGCTATTATCTGCTGTCTCAGACGACGATATGTTTGTCCCGTTTTAGCCACCGTAGCTTCTTCGAAAGGGAGGGGTGAGCAGTGGGCTGAGCCCTTAGTGCAACTCGCAACCGAACCGGTAGATGCCGCTAATAATCACACACTGCACCATTAAATTACATTTGATAAAAAAAAAATGTTTAAAGTGCCCCAATTATACTATTTTAAAGGTTCCTCGTTTTTTTAGGTCTCCTACAGTAAGTTTACATACATCTAAGGTAAAAAAATAAACACTTAACATTTTTCAGAATATACAAAGTAGATGAGCCTCTTTTCTTACTGTGTCTAAGCGGTTTGATAAAGCAGCGATTCCCAACCCCCGGGACCCGGGCCTTGAAATAATGTTCTTTTTTTCTATAATAATTGTCTTTTTTAAATGTTTTTTAAAGTGCTATGACATGTTATTTAATCCAAAACACAAACAATAAATAGATCAAAATGTGTTTCTTTGAGCGCCTTGCGTTTGCTTAGCGTCTCATTGGTTCTGGACGTATGGTATCTGACTGGACTGCAGAAGTGCACTTCAGTGCACATGAAGTGGCAGTATGTAGAGAGATGATCGGGCCCCAGCAAACTTCCATGGCCCATTGCATTGCGGACTGTTTCCGTAAAAGAAAGGGTGATGACCAACTCAAAAAAACTAAAAAAAGTCAAGCTTCAATCTTATATACGATGCCTCAGTATGGATTTACGGCAACAGGCGATTCCGTGGCGCCAAATCCATTGTGTGTTGTTTGTAGTGAAATACTCTGCAATGAAGCCGTCAAAACAGTCCTTTTTAGATTTTGTTTTCACATATCCTGGAATTTGTGTGCATTGTTTTGGATGCATATAGTGTTTGAATGGAAGCCCTGGAAGAACAGCTTGTCTTGTGCTCAGCTAAAAATACAGTAATATCAGTAAGCAGTTCATGCACACATTAAAATAGTTTTTTTCTCGTTGGTCTGGTCTGATATTTTTTGTTAAAGTTTAAAGCTTGATCTCTAATTTTATACTTTTAGAAATGATTGGCTGAAATCACATGTGTGTTGCTATTGTATTCTGAAACTGTCTGACTGTTGAAACTTGCTTTTATTTTCATACAATTAGCCTTTGTTGTCACCTGTTGGTGAGTGAAAACACTGAGTTGCTGTTGAAGTGATTGTCTTTAGTGGTTCTGGAGAGATTTGACCATAGACAGTAAAAGAAATGGACACAGCGACCCCATAGACTTCAACGGAAGACTCCATAGACTTCAAAAGTCAATTAGAAGCACTCACTTCCTGATTGCCAAGCGCACTGCGCAGGCTCACACTCAGCTTGATGACGTAGATGTGACGTGAGCAACCTGTCTCACAGTTGTACGTCTTCTAGTAGCTGTGCCAAGAGGAATCTGAATCATTCCCTTCCGAGCCGGAGATCGTGAGTATGAGCTGTCCATGAGCTCTCAGTAGGAGCAACTTTACAACTCTCTATGGGCTTCTCCCTTGACTTTATGCCTCCACGCCCCCCCGATTGCGCGCGAGCTTCTACTTCTGTCTATACGATAATTTCTCCACCTTGCGACAGAGAGTCGCGTGTTATGACGCAATCGTTAGCCTATTTTTACAAAAACTGCTTCTGTGCCCGAGCAGCCCGCTGTCTTCCCGGAGGCCGTGCCCGAGCAGCCCGCTGTGTTCCCGGAGGCCGTGCCCGAGCAGCCCATCATCAGTCCTGCCACGGCCAAGAGAGCGGTCTTCCTTTTTTATGTATTGGCGGTTCTGCATGCACGGAGGTAGCACACGTCTGCCGATCCAGAGGCTGTTCGCGTCACGTCTGCCGATCCAGAGACTGTTCGTGTCGCATCTGCCGGTGTCTGTTGCTGTTCCTGAGCCGGCGTCTGTTGCTGTTGCTGAGCCGGCGTCTGTTGCTGTTCCTGAGCCGGTGTCTGTTCCTGAGCCGGTGTCTGTTGCCGTTCCTGAGCCGGTGTCTGTTGCTGTTCCTGAGCCGGTGTCTGTTCCTGAGCCGGTGTCTGTTCCTGAGCCGGTGTCTGTTGCCGTTCCTGAGCCGGTGTCTGTTGCCGTTCCTGAGCCAGTGTCTGTTGCTGTTCCTGAGCTGGCGTCTGTTGCTGTTCCTGAGCCGGTGTCTGTTCCTGAGCCGGTGTCTGTTGCCGTTCCTGAGCCGGTGTCTGTTGCCGTTCCTGAGCCGGCGTCTGTTGCTGTTCCTGAGCTGGCGTCTGTTGCTGTTCCTGAGCCGGTGTCTGTTCCTGGGCCTCCGCCATGGCCGCCCGAGGTGAGGTCTCCGCCCTGGCCGCCTGCACGACCTGCTTCCCCCCTGGCCGCCCAAGGGGAGGTCTCCGCCTTGGCCGCCTGAGGGAAGGTCTCACCCCCACCCCATGTTCCTGTTCCCCTTCATGGACCTGGCCCCCCCATCCCGCCCCCTGATCCTCCACCATTCCACCTCCCGCCTGGACTCTTGTTTTGTTTGTTTCTACGTCTTGGAGCGTCTGGTAGCCGCTCCGTAGAGGGGAGGTTATGTCACAGTGTTGGTTTATGTTCCCTGATGTCCACTAGAGGTCCTCTTCCCCCACGGTGTCATTCACATTAGAACACAATCCTTGTCTGCACTCATCACTGTTCATTGCACTCAGCTGTTCCCCATCATGATTGTTAGTTTCTGTGTGTATAAATACCCTGCCTGTTTAGTGTTTGTTACGGAGTCCTTGTTATTCGTCACACCACTTTGGAGGTCTGTGTTCTTGTCTGTTCTTGTTTTGTTTCTTGTTTATTGATTGCTTGTATGGATTTTGACCCCTGCCTGGACTGGTTTTATGATGTACGGATACCCATCAAACTGCTATTGGATCTACCCCTGTTTCCTGTGTGTGGTATCGTGACACCACCGGTGCTTTCCAACATCTGAAGAATGCCTTTTGTCCCGATCCTGACTTCCCCTTTGTCATAGAAGTGGACGCATCCCCCAGCAGAGTGAAAGCAGTACTCTCTCAGCGGCAGGGTGAGTCAGCAGCTCTTCATCCATGTGCCTTTTTTTCAAAGAAACTGTACCGGGCTGAGCAAAATTACGACATTGGGAACCATGAGCTCCCCGCCATCAAATTTGCATTAGAAGAATGGAGACATTGGCTGGAGGGAGCAAACCACTCGTTTCAGGTGATTACAGACCACTGTAATTTAGAATATCTCAAGAATGCTCGCCATTTTAACCCACCTCAAGCCAGATGGGCCTTATTCCTCACCCAATTCAATTTCAAAGTCACTTATCGTCCTGGACACAAGAACACCAAAGCTGACGCTCTCTCCCATCTTCATACTCCAGATCAACCTACACCATCACCTGATCCTATTCTCCCTCCAGCCCTCTTCACTTGTCCTATTCAGTCGGCGATGGACGAACAGATTGCTATAGCCACCAGAGAGGAGCCAACTCCGCCGAGAGGTCCTGACGGGGGCACGTATGTAACATCAACTCTACGCGTAACCCTCATGAACTCAGTGTCCTCGTTTCCAGGATCAGGGCGTCCAGGTTACCAGCAAACCCTCTTGCTCCTCCGTGAACGCTATTGGTGGCCCAGTATGACCCAGGACGTACAACGTTTGGTCTGAGGCTGTTCCACATGCGCTATTTCAAGACATCTTCCAGAAGGCAAACTACTATCATTACCCATTCCCAATAGACCCTGTTATCACCTTGGCATCGACTTCGTCACAGACTTACCTCCCTCTGACACAAACATGCATCCTGGTTGCAGTTGACTGTTTCTTTAAGGCCTGTAAGCTCCCATTTAAAGGTCTACCTTCCACTCTGGAGACTGCTGAGGCATTATTCCACCATGTATTTTGTAACTATGGACTGCCAGAAGACATTGTGTCCGATAGAGGGTCACAGTTTACTTCATGTGTGTGGAAAGCCTTCTTACATCTGCTCGGGGTGTCGGTAAGCTTGTCTTCAGGATACCACTCTCAGATAAACAGCCAAACAGAACGCAAGATCCAGGAAATCGGACATTACCTGTGGTCATACTGCCACAACCACCAACACAGCTGGAACCGTTTCCTACCATGGGCCAAGTATGCGCAGAACTCCCTTCGTCAGACCACCACCAGGATTACACCCTTCCAGTGCATACTCGGCTACCAACCACCCATGTTTCCCTGGTCAGGTGAGCCGTCAGACGTTCCAGTTGTGAACTACTGGTTCCAGGAGAGCAAAAGGGTGTGGTACTCAGCTCATATCCACCTTCAGAGGGCAGTACGGAGATACAAGATCCAGGCCGACGCAAGAAGAGCGACGACATCCATTTACCATCCAGGGCAGAAGGTCTGGCTCTCTACCAGGGACATCCGTCTCCGTCTGCCTTCCCGCAAGCTGAGTATATATACAATATAACTACATTTAGTGCATATGCAACGTTTGTACATCAGGCTCGGGGACGAAATTGGCCTTTGGCATTTGCTCAGACTCTCGCTTCATGGCAAACTCAGGCTCTGAAAATCAATCAGCAGAACAAGGAACAAGTGTGAAAACTAATTAGAAACTATAGTGACAAAGAAAATGAAACTATACAGGACATGATTGTGACACATGTATAGTGTGGTGTGTAATGAGGATATCTTTAAATGTTGAGATAATTATCTTGTGTTTCACAGAAAAGGCCATGAAATTGAGCCCAGGTGCAGAGGAAGTGGCCACGTTTTATGCAAAAATGATTGACCATGAGTACACAACTAAAGACATATTTAGAAAGAACTTCTTCAAAGATTGGAGGAAGGTAACACACTTTTCAAAACATTACTTATCTAATATTATTGCTCTCATATTATTCACAATTGCCAGTTTTAAGGGAATGGTTTTATTAAAGGGATACTCCACCGTTTTTTCATATTAAACTATGTTATTCTCTTATCTAAGACGAGTTGATACATACCTCTCTTGTCTCAGTGCGTGCACTGAATCGCTCTGTCGGGCGGAGAACTTTGAGAGCAGTAGCTTAGCCCCATTCATTGTATATGGGCCAAACAGAGATGAAGTTAGAAGCGACCAAACACATCCACGTTTTCTCTATTTAAATATAGTTACACGAGTAGTTACACGACCAAGTATGGTGACACTAAATAAAATGTGGCGCTTTTTATAAGCGGGTAAAATGGATAACTATAATGTATGGCGGAATAGCACTTATTGGGAGCACTTCGACTCGGCGCTGTAATATCTTCACTCGTGAAAAGTCCTCTCCCCCTCTCCCTCTCCCTCTCCCTCTCCCTGATACTTCATCAACTCTGCACAAAAAACTACTACTACTGCAGGCGTGCAGGTCACGTTGGTTCTTTTGACGGAAATGACAGGGAGAGGGAGAGGGAGAGGGGGGAGAGGACTTTTCACGAGTGAAGATATTACAGCGCCGAGTCGAAGTGCTCCCAATAAGTGCTATTCCGCCATACATTATAGTTATCCATTTTACCCGCTTATAAAAAGCGCCACATTTTATTTAGTGTCACCATACTTGGTCGTGTAACTACTCGTGTAACTATATTTAAATAGAGAAAACGTGGATGTGTTTGGTCGCTTCTAACTTCATCTCTGTTTGGCCCATATACAATGAATGGGGCTAAGCTAACTGCTCTCAAAGTTCTCCGCCCGACAGAGCGATTCAGTGCACGCACTGAGACGAGAGAGGTATGTATCAACTCGTCTTAGATAAGAGAATAACATAGTTTAATATGAAAAAACGGTGGAGTATCCCTTTAACCGCTGGAAATGCGCAAAAGTTTGATGGCATTATTCTGCCACAGTGTCACAGTGTCTTATAGAAACATTGTCCCACAAATGTTTCTTGTAAGGAAATGACATCAGAGGAGAAGTCAAAGATCACTGAGCTGAAGAAATGTGACTTCACTGAGATGCACGAATACTTTAAAGCACAATCTGAGGCCAGAAAACAGATGTCAAAAGAGGAGAAACAGGTTAGAATGCCACCAACACACACATGCTGCTGAAATACAAACTTTAACTGAAAAATTCATCTTATTTTCAAAGAAAACCAAAGAGGAGAACGAACGGATTCTGCAGGAGTATGGATTCTGTGTTATGGACAACCACAGGGAGCGGATCGGCAACTTCCGGATCGAGCCTCCAGGTCTGTTCAGAGGACGCGGGGACCATCCTAAGATGGGCAAACTGAAACGCCGCATCCGACCCGAGGACATCATCATCAACTGCAGCAAGTGAGTCCCTAATCATGCTGTATTATTACTATTTTCATGTTGTAGAATAATAGTAGAATTAAAGAAAAAAGAAAAAAATTATAACACAAATAGAAGGGTCTCTCTGAAAGCAAGAAACGTCTCAGGTTACGACTATAACCTTTGTTCCCTGAGAACAGGGAACGAGACAATACGTCATCAACGCTATGGGGAACGCCTCAGGCGTGACAGGTGTCTGACATCAAGTATCAACTCACAGCAATCATGTTGACCGGCGACAGCCCGTGCATCATCAGCTCGGATGATGAGTGCGCAACCTGGATGTATAAAAAGGGTGCCTTGAAACCGTGACAACATCCTATCGTCTGAAGGGACTGTTGAAGGCAGGCCCGAGGTATGGCAGGGAGACGTATCGTCTCGTTCCCTGTTCTCAGGGAACAAAGGTTACAGTCGTAGCCTGAGACGTTCCCTTTCGAAGGGAACTCAACAATACGTCATCGACGCTATGGGGAACGAAATACCCACGCCGCCATACTGAGGGGAGTACATGCCCAATGGCAGTGACAACTGTCAGAACCAGTAATACAAAGGACACTAAAACCACTCACCCTAGGTCACGTTGGGCTGTCAGTGACAGCACTCCCTACCGGTCATAGCCCAAGCTAATGAACCGAGAAAACTGTCAGAACATAGTTCATGGGAGGTATATCTGGGCCAGCTCAAAGGCTTAGGACCACAACTTCCTAATAGAAGGGGTCCCTTCTAGGGAGTGTGGCTAGGGGACTCAAGGGACTCCCAGCCAGTCACTATTCAGGAGAGCATGCCTCCTGACATGCCACCAGGCTGGCCTGGTGATCTATACTAAGACGCACAGTCTGGCCATTGCCTGTCTGTCAGAGACAGAGCCTCTGGAAACTGCCTTGGAAAAGGCATATAAAACTGAAGGCCTGCAAAGCTGGCAGAAACCATTCAGTTCCGGATCACAGAGACGGGACCACCTGAAGCCTGGTGACCACTGAATGTGGGAGCTCATAACCAGGAAGGCCGGTGAGGCCTGTAACCTGACGTCCACAGTAGGTGTGAGCTCATATCAGGAAGGCTGGTAAGGCCTGTAACCTGATACCCAGTATATGGGAGCTCATATCAGGAATGCCAGTGAGGCCTGTAACCTGGCGACCACAGCATGTGGGAGCTCATAACCAGGAAGGCCTGCCGAGGCCTGTAACTTGGCGGCCTCCGTGTGTGGGAGCTCATATTCAGGAAGGCCTAGTAAAGCCTATAACCTGATACCCAGTATTTGGGAGCTCATAACCAGGAAGGCCGGTGAGGCCTGTAACTTGGCGACCACAGTATGTGGGAGCTCATATCAGGAAGGCCGGGTGAGGCCTGTAACCTGGCGACCACAGTATGTGGGAGCTCATATCAGGAAGGCCGGTTGAGGCCTGTAACCTGGCAACCACAGTATGTGGGCGCTCATATCAGGAAGGCCGGTGAGGCCTGTAACCTGGCGAGTACAGTAGCTGGGAGCTCATATCAGGAAGTGAGGCCTGAAACCTGACAACCACAGCATGTGGAAGCTCATACTCAGGAAGGCTGGGTGAGGTCTGTAACCTGGCGACCACAGTATGTGGGAGCTCATAACCAGGAAGGCCTTGCGAGGCCTGTAACCTGGCGACCACCGTGTGTGGGAGCTCATAACCAGGAAGGCCGGTGAGGCCTGTAACCTGGCGACCACAGTATGTGGGAGCTCATATCAGGAAGGCCGGGTGGGGTCTGTAACCTGATAACCACAGTATGTGGGAGCTCACATTCAGATAAGGCCTGTGACCTGACATATGGAAGCTCATAGCCTGGAAGGCCTGGTGAGGCCTGTAACCTGGCGACCACAACATGTGGGAGCTCAGGTCACCTTATGGTGTGTTCACACCGAACGCGAATAGAGCGTCAAATACGCGTCTATCGCGTCTAGTTAGACGCTTGAACATTCGCTCGAGTTCAAATTTTTCAACTTGCGCGGAAGACATTCGCGGCAAACGCGTCGCCCAATTCGCGTCATTCGCAACGCCCGGCGCGAATGATGCGTCTATTCGCGTCTTTGCATTGACTTTGTATGTAATCTACTCGCCCAAATAATTAAATTCGCGTTCGGTGTGCACACACAATTACAATACATTACCTTTTGCTTGCCAAACATGTCCCCGGCTCTGTACAGGAGACGAGTTCTGAAAAAGAAGAGAAAAATTTTATTTGCGCAGAAAAAACATTTTCACTCAACATAAAACCTGCAGCGTGCGGAATGAAGCACACCAGGACTCAGGAACTCAGAGTTCTACTGTTTCACAAGCCAAGGGAAGGCGCTCCTATCAACCAAGCTGAAGCGGGCCATCAGAGAATTCTTGAACTCATCATGGGCCCAGCCCAAGGCCTGATGTAGGAGGAGCCTGGGAGCGATGGTGGTTAGGAGACAAGATCCAGGGAGGTGATGTCTAACGTTCAGTGTGAGAATGTTTCCTCTGGATCACCTCCCTAAGATCCTGCCTCCCATGGGAGTTACGCCTCCTGCGCGCCCTGCTCCCCCTGCTAGGAGGAGGGGGTGCACGGGAAGCGACACTGGCCTTCTGGGTCTGTCTGTGATCCTCAGACCACGACGGACCAGGCCCTCCCGCCTGCCTGGGCTGGGCCGAGGACCGCCGCGGTATGCAGCTCTTAAACGCAGCAGAGCGCGCCCTCGTCTCCCTGAACTTATCGACTACCGTCTCGACGGAAGGTCCGAAAAGCTCGCAAAGGCGAAACCGGCGAATCGAGGAGAAAGGTTTTTTCTTTCTCCCCGATGTCAGCCTGGTTGAGCCACAGATGCCTCTCCGTGGCCACCATAGCCGCCATCGCATGACCGATGGAAACGGCGGATTGTTTGGTGGCCCGGAGAGCCAAATCCGTGGTGCGGCGCAGCTCTGCGACCGCGTCAGGGGACAGGCCGGCCCCCTGATCGAGGTCCCGCAGCAGGTCAGCCTGGTACGCCTGAAGGACCGCGAGGGTGTGCAGAACCGCACCTGCCTGACCTGCTGCCGTGTACGCTCTGCCATTCAAGCGTGATGTCGTCTTAAGTGGCTTGGATGGCAGGGTCGGAGCTCCCGGTGACGATGACCGACCAGAGGCGAGATCGTTAGCCAACGTCTCGTCCACTGGTGGCATCGACACATACCCGTGCTCCGCGGCCCCCTCCACATCCGCGAAACTAGCCCGCTGGTGCAGATAAAGGCGTTAAGATAAACGGGTTCTTCCATGCCTTCTCGATCTCAGAGTGGAGTTACGGGTGGCTTACGGGTGGGGAGGAACTGATCGTTCAAAATACCACGAGCAGGTTCCTCCCGGACGTGCCTCCACTGCAGCTGCAATCTGTTGGTGGCGCGCCCCATAACATCCACCAGCTCAGCGTACACTGGGCAGGAGGGCTGAGATGGTTCAGTCCTAACCAGACTGATATCATCGGCAGCCGACTCCTGCCCGGCCCGAAGAGAACCAGTTACAGATCCATCAGAAAGAGAAAGAACCTCTTCTACATCGACCTGTAACTCATCCTCGTCAGCTGGCAGATCATCCGCGAGGTTAACGCCCCTCTCCAGCTGATCTGCCAGCTCCATCTGAGAGCCCCACGAGCTCAAGCGCCGCTGAGCCTCAGCCCGAGCGGGACCGAAACCGCGGGGTTCAGATGCCGTGCCCACTTCCCTCGAGAAGTGGGACAGACGAGAACGGAGCGTTTTCAGAGAACAGTTTGCGCAGGAAGCTCCCTCGAGAACTTCCCGCGTGTGCTCTTCTCCCAGGCAGAAAACGCACAGATCGTTTAAATCCTCCGGTTTCAAATATCTGGGACACGGGTCGGCACACTTGCGGAAAGTATTTCTCCCCTTCTCTGCACGCTTCATTTTTGTTGACTACTCAAAAACAGACAAACAGTCCCTGAAGACGAAAGGATTTTGTCACGGTTTCAAGGCACCCTTTTTATACATCCAGGTTGCGCGCTCATCATCCGAGCTGATGATGCACGGGCTGTCGCCGGTCAAAATGATTGCTGTGAGTTGATACTTGATTTCAGACACCTGTCACGCCTGAGGCGTTCCCCATAACGTCGATGATGTATTGTTGAGTTCCCTTCGAAAGGGAACTAGAGCTGTGCGATTTTAGTGCATTTCTTTCTTTCACAGCGGTGTGCTTTCTTTCCTTCCTAAAAGCTCAACCTTAAAGGGGTCATGAACTGGATTTTTAAAAATTATTTTATAATGTTTCCTGAGGTGCACTTACAGGTCCTTCTAAAAAAATTAGGATATTGTGATAAAGTTCATTATTTTCCATAATGTAATGATAAAAATTAAACTTTCATATATTTTAGATTCATTGCACACCAACTGAAATATTTCAGGTCTTTTAATGTTTTAATACTGATGATTTTGCCATACAGCTCATGAAAACCCACAATTCCTATCTCAAATAATTAGCATATCACGAAAAGGGTCTCTAAACGAGCTATTAACCTAATCATCTGAATCAACTAATTAATTCTAAACACCTGCAAAAGATTCCTGAGGCTTTTAAAAACTCCCAGCCTGTTTCATTACTCAAAACCGCAATCATGGGTAAGACTGCCGACCTGACTGCTGTCCAGAAGGCCATCATTGACACCCTCAAGCAAGAGGGTAAGACACAGAAAGAAATTTCTGAACAAATAGGCTGTTCCCAGAGTGCTGTATCAAGGCACCTCAGTGGGAAGTCTGTGGGAAGTGCCGCTACAGGTGCCGCATTCCCCAGGACAAGCCACTTTTGAACCAGAAACAGACCCACAGTCAGTGATGGTCTGGGGTGCCATGTCAGCTGCTGGTGTTGGTGCACTGTGTTTTATCAAGGGCAGGGTCAATGCAGCTAGCTATCAGGAGATTTTGGAGCACTTCATGCTTCCATCTGCTGAAAAGCTTTATGGAGATGAAGATTTCATTTTTCAGCACGACCTGGCACCTGCTCGCAGTGCCAAAACCACTGGTAAATGGTTTACTGACCATGGTATTACTGTGCTCAATTGGCCTGCCAGCTCTCCTGACCTGAACCCCATAGAGAATCTGTGGGATATTGTGAAGAGAAAGTTGAGAGACGCAAGACCCAACACTCTGGATGAGCTTAAGGCCACTATCGAAGCATCCTGGGCCTCCATAACACCTCAGCAGTGCCACAGGCTGATTGCCTCCATGCCACGCCGCATTGAAGCAGTCATTTCTGCAAAAGGATTCCCGACCAAGTATTGAGTGCATAACTGAACATAATTATTTGAAGGTTGACTTTTTTTGGTATTAAAAACACTTCTTTTATTGGTCGGATGAAATATGCTAATTTTTTTAGATAGCAATTTTGGGTTTTCATGAGCTGTATGCCAAAATCATCAGTATTAAAACAATAAAAGACCTGAAATATTTCAGTTGGTGTGCAATGAATCTAAAATATATGAAAGTTTAATTTTTATCATTACATTATGGAAAATAATGAACTTTATCACAATATGCTAATTTTTTGAGAAGGACTATAATGTTAATGATTTTTACATCAAAAATTTTCACAATTTACAAATAAATGACTGTTTTTTAGCCTGATTTTATCCTATGATTTGAACGCTATGTTTGAAGGGGCGTGTCTGTGAGACTTCAGTGTAAACGCCCACTGCTGTGATTGGCTGACATCTTTGCATATGAAATAAGTAGTACATGTGGAACCCTCTCGAATACTTTTACGCCTTTTTTACTATTACAGCTGTTGAGATAAACAAATCGTGGAAAGTATCTTTTCCCATCACATGAGAGTTTGCAGTGATGAGCATTGAGCAGATGACAGACAGTCTGTTGATCACGTGAATGCAGTGATCTCATCATTGCAACTCTATTTCTGCAGTCTCACGAATGCTGTCACCAGCGGCGGCGCCAGGGGGGGTCTTGGGGGGTCTCAAGACCCTCCCAAAAAATGCTTTGACCCCCCATTTGACCCCCCAGCCCTTCCTGATAAAAAAATATATATATCCGGGATAAATATTTAAAAATGTTTATCTTCAAACTACGCAGAAGAACAATAATAATTAATAATTTATTTGACATACAAAATATATAAACATAAGAAACACGTTCCCTCTAAGCTGCGCGCGTGCGCGGTCGTGCACTTCTGATGCCGCGGCCGCGCAGAAAAGAATAATATGCCACGCAGAGGACTGACGCGAAATGTGTGGGGAAATCCATTTGATTGTATGTGAGAAATAATTGCAGTGCTCAAACTGGTGAGTGCAGTTAACAGGTTTCAAAGAAAGAGAATGATGTGAGCGCGAGTGATTGGCAGTGAGTCGTGTGTGTGGACCAAATAGCCTATCTCAATACGAGAGGCGACGAGAAACGCAAAGACATGTGAAATAAAATCACAATATCATGTTTTAAAGAAGAATGGTTTGATTAAAGTTGTGGAAATAACGGATGATGGACACAGAACGGTAACAATTACACACCCACCCACGTGCAAACTCAAAATACATCATTAGTTTACATAGATTTAAATAGTTTCAGGCATGGTTAGATTAGGCTACTACAAAAGAGTTCACATATTCACTTTTCTTGAAAATATTTAGCTATTAGATCTAGCTATTTACAGTAAATGCTTCAGTTTGTTTTCATATTATAATAATATAATATGAAAACAAATTGAAGCATTTAAACTGATATATTATATCACTTCAAATACTTCAATTCATTTTTTTATATTATATTATATTATATTAGGCATATATTTTATTATATTATAAGCTTAAATAAAGAATCTCACAAGGGTATTGTTTAGGGCTCATTGCCATTAAAAAGTTTAAAACCCCCTGCTAAAGAAAATATAGGCTAGGAAATTCATAAGCTATAAACAATAATTTAACTTTGATGGTTTAATGCTGCCTGTACAATTAATTGACTGTACAAAAACACTTTATGGTTTTCCTAAACCATCTCAGTGTAACAGCTTAATTTTCTTTCATAATATATTATTGTAAAGAATTGAACTGTCCTGGAGAAGATTTTGTAAATAATTTTTCATAGGATTTCTTAGTAAAGACTGGAAACAGAGGACACCGAGGAATTGGAGGATGAGGAGGATACTATTTTGTAAATATGTTTTCTGTCATGGGTGTGGCTATGGCAATTAAAGTTCGAGCATATTGTTTGCAAACTGCAATTGATTCATTAATTAAAAACAAAGTAGTTGATATGCTGTGTTGTTTTTGTTGTTAAGTAGCAGCAATATGCAGTTATTAGCCGTGTCCACTGTATTTTTTGTTGGTTTTCATGAGACCCCCCTTGAAATGACCAGGACCCCCCATTGCCCCCCCAATCAAAATTGTCTGGAGCCGCCACTGGCTGTCACCATAAATAACAAAGCAAACACTGTAAATACAGTAAGAGCTTTGTTGTGCATTGTAACAACATAATTTATTACATAACCCGGAGTTATGGCAAGTATCCAGATAAACTCGCACTGTGTGATTGACAGCTCCAGCGATTGTAAGGGGGGCGTACTTTGACCGCTTTCTATATAATTCAATCACACTTTAAATAACAGATTGTTTTCATGCTACTAAGAGAAACAATATGAAGTTGATCGTTTAGTCACTGGCTTGATTTACTAATGCATAAACAGTATTGAATGATTTTGAGACAAAGAAAATCTGTCTGAACTTGAATAATTACACATCAGAAATCAATGATCACAGTTCCGGCATTAGTATAAACACCGTTTCTTACATGTTTTTGGCGTTGCTGACGGATCCATATCGTAAAAGTCTGTTTGCAAATCTTGGGCAAAATTGCGACTGAATTACCAAAGAATCCACAGTGAAATGTATAGAATAAAAAATAAATAATGCACTGCTGAGACTTTTACATAGTTGGGGAAAAAAACAACAACACTTTCGTAGCATTAGGATCCTTTGGAAGGTACTGTCACTGATCCTGTGTTGATCTTTTCTCATGAAACTGTTCACTTGGGCGGCACCAAAAGCGGGGATGTAGACGTAGGCGTTGATCTTTTTCTGCAAAGTCGGTCTTTCGCTGCACTATTACGTCATAATTTCACACTTTTCAGATCCTGTCATTTTCTGGCCTTGGTTTCAATAAAAGCTGTTTTTGGAATAACAAGGAAGTTTTCATTTTTTAAACTTACAGGATATTTTTATATTTTAACGACCTCTTAACTGTCAAATGATCAAGAAAAATTTAAATTCTCAGTTCATGGCCCCTTTAACGTAGCCTGGCTCCGCCCTCCTACGCACTTCCGCTCAATTTTATTTTCCTTCAGTACTACGTCTGGGATTGTGCTGTAGACTTTGGTTTCCAGAAATAATTGTTTTACCGGTCCAATCAGCGAACAGAGGGAGTGGCTGAGAACGATGACGTTGATGTAGCGCGTCAGTTTGAGTTGGAGTTCAGTGACGGCAGCGGAGAAAGACGTGAGAAAATCTATTCGGTCCGTTGTTGCAAAACTGCCGAATATCCAGAAGTTAAAGCCGGAGCAAGATCAATGTTTGCTAAGTGTTGTTGGTGGCCATGATGTTGTGGCCCTCCTCCCCACGGGGTTCGGGAAAAGTTTAATTTTCCAGCTCACTCCGCTAGTGGTGAATGAGTTAGCTAAGGTGAACGATAGGATGCAAAGCCGATAGTTGTTGTCATCTCCTCTTGTTGCACTAATGGAGGACCAAGTGAGGGAGGCAGAAAGGTTAGGAGTTGGTGCTGGGCAGCTCGGCGTGCACGATGATCACTGTACAGCATTTGCGGCAGATCCGAAACGACCGCAGCGGCGTATTTTTAATGATTACACCCAGCTTCGACAGTTGACTGAATACATCACTGTCCTTAGTGTCAAATATACATTTAGAATTTAGAATTGTTCCTTGAACTCTTAAATTCGATGAACAAAACATGCAGCTCTCGTTGACAGACATCTTATTCTAAACATAATCCTCTGATCATTCGGACTTGTTTTTTTTATTGCTTAAAACAATACACAAGTAATAACAGAAAACATCATACAAAAACAAACAAAAAATAATAATAAAAACAAAACAAAAATAAAACAGTAGGGGGATAATATAAAATAAACATGAACAATTAAGAGAATTACATGACACTGAAAAAAGGAAAATAATTACAAACAGATCATGTTTTTAAGGCTTTTTTTGTTCTCAGACAACTTAATTGAAAAGAGGTATTTTTAAAATTCTTTCACAAATATAAGAAAGAGAGGTTTAGCATTTAGATATTTAGATTTATGAATATGGAATTCGGACTTGTTGTTTCCAGCCGGTTTCGGCGCATGACATACGTCACGACCACACGTTAGCGATTGGCTATGGCAGATCCTGAGTGACGCTGGGCAGATCCAATAGTTTTGAACTTTAACAGAGAACCCGCCTACAAGGAAGTAAACGTTTCTCAATGGAGCGAGGCCAGACTCTCTGTACAAATGAAATGTACGAGAGTCTGGTAGAACCAGGCTACCTTTAACGTCCAAATCAGCTAGATCAGTGATTGTCATAAAATACAGTCTACTGGTGCTAAACTGCAGGATGTGTTTAATAATATTAAGAGTTAATAATTAATAATAAGAAAATAATAATAATAAGAAAAGAGTTAATAATAATAAAATATTTCTAAATGCCCAGCTTGGTGAGTATTCGCTTAATCACCGTCACTTATGTCTTAAGTGAAAAATAACAGTTGGGAAATGTGTGTGGCATGTGTAACAGTATATTGGATCCGTGCATTCAGTCTTAAAGTAACAGCAGTCTAATAAACCTGCTGCTGTATGTTTCATTAATGACAATCAAACTACAAAAGACTAAGAGAAAATCACTCACTGTGTCACGGTGTGGTGTGGGTTGAAGACTCAAAGTCCAAAGGCTCCAATACAAACGATTTACTTAATTTTACTCACAGGTACATACAGGCAGGCAGGATAACACACACACACTAGAGATGTTACGTATGACACTGAAGCTTCGATGTGCGTATCGCAAATGCGACGCAATTTCTATTGAAGCCCCGTATCGGGGTGTGTATTGGTTTCCCAGAGTCATGTGATCGATGACAAATGAAGCCTCACTTTCTGTCCAATCACGTGCGCGTTTCGCTTTGGGTGTCAGGAGGCTCGAACCCCAGATCTTACTGAACGAGTCCTTGTTGGCTCAGTCTGGTTGATGGGTTTGTGAGGAGAGTGCTGTACTTTGAAAGTTAATCAATACATTACATTTAAATAACCAAAACTACTTATTCTTTTTTGTTGTTGTTGTTGTGTCTTTTTGTTTTTGTAAATCTTGACACTTTTGGTGTTTTTTAGGTATTATTATTGTTACTTGGGGATAGGGTGGGCTTAGGGGAGAGGGGATAGGGTGGGCTTAGGGGAGAGGGGATAGGGTGGGCTTAGGGGAGAGGGGATAGGGTGGGCTTAGGGGAGAGGGGATAGGGTGGGCTTAGGGGAGAGGGGATAGGGTGGGCTTAGGGGAGAGGGGATAGGGTGGACTTAGGGGAGAGGGGATAGGGTGGGCTTAGGGGAGAGGGGATAGGGTGGGCTTAGGGGAGAGGGGATAGGGTGGGCTTAGGGGAGAGGGGATAGGGTGGGCTTAGGGGAGAGGGGATAGGGTGGGCTTAGGGGAGAGGGGATAGGGTGGGCTTAGGGGAGAGGGGATAGGGTGGGCTTAGGGGAGAGGGGATAGGGTGGGCTTAGGGGAGAGGGGATAGGGTGGGCTTAGGGGAGAGGGGATAGGGTGGGCTTAGGGGAGAGGGGATAGGGTGGGCTTAGGGGAGAGGGGATAGGGTGGGCTTAGGGGAGAGGGGATAGGGTGTTGGTGTTTTGTGAAGGGTTTGTTCGGCAACAGACAAAAGAGGAAGACTTTTGAGCTGATAGCTTCCAATGTATGTAGCCTATGCATTTATTTTTTTAAAGAAGAAAAAATATTTATTTATTTATTATTAAAAATGTTACTTAGGCCTATTTTATTGTTGTATTTTATAACTGTTGACCGTTGGCAGTGTTGGGAAAGTTCACTTTCTACATGAACTAGTTCAAAGTTCAGTTCACAAATTTTAAAGTGAACTAGTTCAGTTCATAGTTCATACTTCACAATTTTGAACTAAGTTCATGGTTTCAAAAAATGAACTAGTTCATAGTTCTTTTTCTCCATATGTTGCTGCGAGCTATTTCTTTTTTTCAATTATTTCCACAGCCCATATACAACCACAGACAGCAATTAGTTTATCGGCGGGCAAAGTTTGCACAGAAATGTAAGATTTTTCCCATCCTCCCCGACCTTGTCTTAAAACTGATCATACGATACGTGTTCTCTTAGGCTGGGGAAGTACTAGCCTGACTTCGTCATATTCTAGTCAGACTGTGAGTCTGATACTGCTCCATAGGGCTTTGATTATGAGGTGTGTCTTAACCGAACCAGGAAGAAAAAAAAAACTCTGCACTCAATTGGATAGACCTACAACCAATCAGAGCAACGCAGTAAGTGTTTTTTATGAGCTACGCAAATTGTCAACAGAACAACTTCACGCGCGCTGGAAGAAGTAGTAAAATAATGAGTGTTGCTTCTTTTACTTGGTCCTGTATGAGTGCGACCAAAGGAGAAACCACAACGACCGCAGGGTTTTCATTGTGTCCCATCTTCTTAGTGACCATCGGAGCCAGCTGATAAAATAAACTTTTGCCGAATCCCGTAGTAAGGACGGCAAACACATCTTTCCGATCGACGAATGCCTTGATTGCAGTTCTCTGTTCGTCTTTTAAAATGAATGCGCTGTCGATTTCTTTTACAACAGACGCGGTAGCGGGATCTCTAACATCTCAGTTCTCCAGCGGCAGTCATCTCTGAGGGAAACCAGTTCAACCCAAGCGCTCTTTGATAACGCGATGATGACGTAACTGCAGATCATCTGTCCATCATCGTATAAAGCCCGCCCTGGCAATTTGATTGGCCCGACTAATTCTGAACCGATCATAATTACTCCTCAATGGAGCGAGTCCAGACCAAAAATGCAAAAAATGTTGTGGGCGGGGTTCGGGCTGGCATCCAGGCTAGGGAAGTACTGTCTAAGAGGACAAATAGACTCCAACACTGTGAAACAGCTTTTATTTCTTTATTAAAAACTTTATCACCTTTATGACATTCCTACAGTTACATAAGCTCTTTCACTACCAAGGGTCATAAGCACATTTAATAACAGATGATCCTATCACACAATGTCCTTATTCACTATGTGGGTGTGTGTGTGTGTGTGTGTGAAGAGAGAGATAGTAGGCCTACTTTAGATCTTATTGAATCATATAAGTCAATTTTATATTTTATTGTCACACTTTAATGGGTAAAGGAATTTATTTAATGGACAAATCAAACAAACGTGTAAGGCTTTTATTTGTTCACATAACATTGAAACTATGGAGTGTGTTGTGGTTCAGCTTCTTACACGGGCTTCTGGCTGCTTTATTTTAAATAAGCACCAGATGGCGCTGTTCTCGACACTCGCGAAGCTTTGAACAGTCAGGGGAAAGCCTCATTGCTTCATGAGGCTTCATTTCCCCATCCCTAACACACACTAAACATAACTATGAACAAAGTATCATTGATGCTACATAACATAGACGAGGACCGACAAAGACTAACTGAACAGAAGGAGACTAAATACAGATACTAATGAACAATGACGAGGTGATCACAGGTGACACAGATGATGAAGACGAAGAACAGGTGGGAGTGAGTTCAGGTGTGGAGACACAAGGGATTCTGGGAAGTGTAGTGAAGACGAAGACGGGATGGTGCAGACGATGACTGTGACACACTGCTCTTTAGTAGATTTACTAGGATTAATATATATTTATACAGTGAAGACTATGCAGTGGTGTTTTAAATTTGATTAGTTTCTGTTGATAAAGACTTCTAGATTTTATCATTATTATTTATGTCACAGGAATGCTATATTTGTTA
The DNA here is from genome assembly GCA_029959095.1 of Rhinichthys osculus. Classification (NCBI taxonomy): domain Eukaryota; kingdom Metazoa; phylum Chordata; class Actinopteri; order Cypriniformes; family Leuciscidae; genus Rhinichthys; species Rhinichthys osculus. The sequence goes on from JARWKJ010000021.1 coordinate 31,475,536, forward strand.
AGCTCCATGCTGTTCCTAATCACCTCCGAGAGAGGGAATGGAAGATGTTGCAATAAATAAAGAGTTGTCAATTCATGATACTTAAATACATTGTTGTTAAGATAAGAATAGTATTATTTATTTTGGTGATCGGTATCGGTGATCATATCGGCCAATACTGTTTCCTGTGATCAGTCCCAAAAATCCTGATCGTAGCACCCTTACCAAGAACATGATCTATCTAGGGGACGTGATCTGTAATTAGCTTTTCTGCCTTGTGAAAATACTTTTTTTTTGCATGTTAATTGAGATTGCATGAAAATGTACTAGAGTTTAAACTTATATTAAATACAATTAATTAAAATATTGAGTGTTTTTTGACCTTCTTAATTAGGACTTTAAGTAGATGTAATTTATATGTAATTTCACAATTACGTCTATTGAAATATGGTTAAAGTGTATGGCTGAATGTGCAGACAAGCATTTATGGTAACTTAACTATACTTCTATTGAAACTAATATTTCATGTTTTATTAAATATATTTGTAGTTACACATTTGTAATGATGAAGTTGCAATTTAGTACATTTAAATGATATTAACATTAAATGTAATATAAAAAACAAAAAAAGTAACAAATTAAAAAGTACTCAACACATCAAAATAAGTGTACTTCTTTAAAGCATGACAAAATATTATTAAAACATAGTGATTTAAAATGCAAAGTGCATATTTTAAAAGCGTGCTTAAGTGAGTTAAGGAAACAGTCATAAGTGTGCTCTCTTTAAGTGGGCTTTTATTTCATTCATGTATTTTCTGTGAAACCTGTTTTATTATGCCTAGTTTTACTATGCATATCCTCATCTGCATATCATTTGCATATGATTATTCATCCACATGATAACATGTTTAACGGTACAAGACATTAGGAGAATATGAAATACGGATGTGCCGTCACATTGCATTAATAAAAATCATTTAGTAGCCCATCCTTCCCTTGTTTTTTAAATAAATAAAATAAAATAGTGCAAAATGCATTTCAGAGAAAGTTTCCCTCAATCTTTTCCACTGGCCAAATAGTATTTTAATTGATTTATTTTTTTAATGGAAACAGATAGACCTTGTTGTGCATTATTTGCACGAAACCATTTTCTCAGGTAATCTGCTATTATCACGATAAGCAATTATCTCTGTAGTTAACACATTAAAGCACAGCATGACAGAGGAAAAGTGTTCAAAAGCATCACATCCACAACAAATATTAATATTTATTGAATATAAAAATGTTGTAACTTCTAAGTAATGATTTCATGTAGTTTAAGTGTTTAACACCATTAATGAGAATGGCATATTTAATCTAAATGTTTATATCAGAAGTAAAACATAGTTTAAATCATTCATTTATTTATTTAAACTGCTATTGTGAACATGCACTGTATTTATGATGGACTCATAATGAAGATTTATGGTTTAACTTCATCTGCGTCAGTTCCACTAAACGGCCCAACGCACTCGCTGGCGCGGATGTTTAAGAAGGGGTGGATGTTTGCTTCAAGTGATAGGTTTGGTGAGTGAAATTATATTTGTTTTATGTTTCTGTATATGTATCATTTTCTTTAGATTTTCTGTCTAAAAGTGACCAAAAAGACATTTAACTCGAGCTCACCATCGGTGTCGCCAAACTGCTCCGTCTCCAAAACGTTCATACGCACGGGTCAGAGTTTGCGTGCAGGTGCGCACATTCTCCCGTCAAGTTTGTTTTAATAAATCACAACATATGTGTGGGAAGTGGCGTACGCCTCTTTCAGGGCCTGTTTTGTGCGTATAAATGAGGCCCCAGAGCTCAGGTTCCCCCAGGATTATTCTGTCTCTAGTAAATGTAATTCCTGGTAGAGAAGTGTTTGGCAGAGTTTTAAGTACTGGCCCACAGCCCGTATATTTAGCTGGCTATTGTTGTAGTTGCAGAGCGGTCAGTGTGATGTTGTTGTGGCCCTCGTGACAACTCCTGTTGTTTATCCTGTGAGTGTGTCAGAGGGCCGCTTCCTGTGTGTGTGTGTGTGTGTGTGTGTGTGTGTGTGTGTTGTGGCCGGCCTGATCCTGTTTTTCTCGAGCAGATGTGTCATGTTCAAACTCTGATAACATCTTTCATACAGATCTCCAACAGAAGGAATGTCAGTTCCCAGTATAACTTGCAGTTTTTCTTTTCAGAGTTTCCACATTAGATTCCAGATCTTCAAGTAAAACCTTTTTTCAACAAGCTGTAAAGAGTGTTTTAAGACGAGTGTGACCGTCTCCTGCTGTCTGTTGTCCTCAGAGATTCGGTTCACCCCAGACCCCCCCCGGGCACCAGGTGGAAGGAAGTTCGTCATGACAACAAAGTCACATGGCTGGTGTCGTGGACGGAGAACATCCAGGGCTCCATCAAATACATCATGCTCAACCCCAGCTCCAGAATCAAGGTCCGAAACGGCTCTTTACTCCAGACAGGGGTTTGGTTTTTCACACCACACTTACATGTGTCCTTTCACAGCATGACTGAAGTGTCCTCTATCTCTCTGCAACAGCTCACGTTTAAAACTTCTTGAAAAAAGCTGATGAAGTAACTGATGTCAGTAATCTCAAATTCATATAAATAGTATATTGGTCAGACACTTATATGTAATAGAGGGTGTGCGCGAGTGACACACACTGAGTGGCAAAAACCAAAAACACATCTAAAACGGGAAAGAGGTTTGCGATTGTCTGTACAAACAGATTTGACAAGAAATCTGAGGTAATAATTGCAATAATTAAAATGCAAATGAATAATTTGCTTTATGTTTTTCCCCGGCGTTGAAATCAGGCACATATAAATGTCAGGAAACACGACTCCTGGCTGCATGTCAATATCCACGGATCACTGGATCTTTGATTAGTTGTAAGGAACACTATATCGAGTCCAACCTTTTGTTTAAACTGATAATCGTTTGTTTTACTCGCGTTTTGCCACTCGGCCCGGCTGAGGGGGGCGTGATCCGGCGGGAAAGTGACGTCAAAGCATTCCCTCTATACTAGCGATATCCAATTTGCAAAGGAATCTTTCATTTAAAGCTCTTTTGTTTAGTGATTTGGTCCTATGATGCTTTATTACTTTCTTTAGTGTGTAACGTTGCTGTTTGAGCACAAAGTCCCTCCAGTGGGATTTCTCCTCTATATCAGTGTCAGTGTTTCTGAACTCCTGAAACGCCTCCATTGTAGTCGTGAGTTTCTTCCGGGAACGAACACGTCACTATATTCCTCATTTAAATAATTCATACGCAGAATAAAGGGGCGGGGCCTGGAGTTGGTAGTGTGTTAAACCGGCGGGTATGGTAAGGGGCGTGACATTTCCCAAACACACTCGAAGCGCTCGACCAATCACAGCACACTGCTCCAGCCGACCAATCAGAGCACAGTGTGCTTTTCAGGAGGAGGGGGTTCATAGAGACAGGAACTAAACAGAGCGTTACTGACAGACTGGGAAGATTGTTTTTTGATTTGCCGGTTGTCGTAGGAGAAGCCACCTTACAGGACTGCGCCTCAAAACGTCTGACACTGCCTGAATTACGTCAGAGGTCAAATTTGATTGTAACAGTTTGGTACTCCAGTTAGTTCATAACAGAAACTAACGATCAAAGACTTTTGGCCTAGGCTCTAAGGAATCTTGTAGGATTCACAACATCATGTGAACCCGGCTTTAGAAGGATTTCTGAAGGATCATGTGACACTGCTTTAAGATTCAGCTTTGATCACAGGAATAAATTACATTTTACTATATTTTCAAATAGTTCAAAACAGTTATTTTAAATTGAAATAATAATGTAATACTAATTGTTTTAATAAATGAGCATAAGAGACTTTTTTCAAAAATCTTAACAACCCGTAATTTTTTTAATGGTAGTGCGAAAAAAATATATTTATTAAAGGTCCCCTGACATGGGGTTATTTTATTATTTTATAATGTTCCTTAGGTTGTCCTTATAATGTTAGTGTCAGGGTTGTTGCAGGATACTAAAGACAAGGGAACAGAATTTCAATTCAGCTGGTTTATTCGCAAACTCAGGTTACATGAAAACACAGGAACTCAGGAAAACAACCATACACCAACGACGACCAACAAACACTAAGGGAAAACACAGGGCTTAAATGAACAGGTACTAATAGGATAATTAACAGAACACAGGTGAAGGGAATTACTAATCAGACAGAGCGGGAAAACTAACAGGACTGAACCAAAATCACAAAAGACGGGGGTGAACAAGATCACAAAACTGAACTTATAACAGGACTAAACCAAAATCACAAATACAGGGGGAAACCAGATACCAAAACAGAACTTAAACACATTGAAACATGACAGTACCTCCCCCCTCCCCGAAGACGCGTCCTCGCGCCGTATTACATCCAAAGGGGTGGGAGGGTGGGCATCCTGGACTCCAGGACGGTCCAGGAGGAGCAGGCTGGTCAGGGGACCAGGGCGTAGCAGGTTGTGGGCGTGGCCACGGCGGAGCTGTCGGACCCTCGGGCGTCCAGGGCGGAGCTGTCGGACCCTCGGGCGTCCAGGGCGGAGCTGTCGGACCCTCGGGCGTCCAGGGCGGAGCTGTCGGACCCTCGGGCGTCCAGGGCGTTTTTTCAGGCCTCCGTGGGTCTTTGGCCGGCCACGGCGAAGGCGTATAGCCCCCCCCCCGAAAAAATTTTCTTGGGGAGAAGGACAGGCTCAGGGACAGACACCGGCCCAGGAACAGACACTGGCTCAGGCTCAGCAGCCGCTAGAACAATAACGGCCACAAAGACAGACACAAACACAGAAACCGGCTCAGGAACGGGAACAGACACCGGCTCAGGCTCAGTAGCCACTAGAACAGTAGCGGCCACAAGAACAGACACAAAAACAGAAACAAACATTGGCTCAGGAACAGCAGACACTGGCTCCGGCTCAGGAACAACAGACACTGGCTCCGGCTCAGGAACAGCAGACACTGGCTCCGGCTCTGGAACAGCAGACACTGGCTCCGGCTCAGGAACAGCAGACACTGGCTCCGGCTCAGGAACAGCAGACACTGGCTCTGGCTCTGGAACAGCAGACACTGGCTCCGGCTCAGGAACAGCAGACACTGGCTCCGGCTCAGGAACAGCAGACACTGGCTCCGGCTCAGGAACAGCAGACACTGGCTCCGGCTCTGGAACAGCAGACACTGGCTCCGGCTCTGGAACAGCAGACACTGGCTCCGGCTCAGGAACAACAGACACTGGCTCCGGCTCAGGAACAACAGACACTGGCTCCGGCTCAGGAACAACAGACACTGGCTCCGGCTCAGGAACAGCAGACACTGGCTCCGGCTCTGGAACAGCAGACACTGGCTCCGGAACAGCAGACACTGGCTCCGGAACAGCAGACACTGGCTCCGGCTCAGGAACAGCAGACACTGGCTCCGGCTCAGGAACAGCAGACACTGGCTCCGGCTCAGGAACAGCAGACACTGGCTCCGGCTCTGGAACAGCAGACACTGGCTCCGGCTCTGGAACAGCAGACACTGGCTCCGGCTCTGGAACAGCAGACACTGGCTCCGGCTCTGGAACAGCAGACACTGGCTCCGGCTCAGGAACAGCAGACACTGGCTCCGGCTCAGGAACAGCAGACACTGGCTCCGGCTCTGGAACAGCAGACACTGGCTCCGGCTCAGGAACAGCAGACACTGGCTCCGGCTCAGGAACAACAGACACTGGCTCCGGCTCAGGAACAACAGACACTGGCTCCGGCTCAGGAACAACAGACACTGGCTCCGGCTCAGGAACAGCAGACACTGGCTCCGGCTCTGGAACAGCAGACACTGGCTCCGGAACAGCAGACACTGGCTCCGGAACAGCAGACACTGGCTCCGGCTCAGGAACAGCAGACACTGGCTCCGGCTCAGGAACAGCAGACACTGGCTCCGGCTCAGGAACAGCAGACACTGGCTCCGGCTCTGGAACAGCAGACACTGGCTCCGGCTCTGGAACAGCAGACACTGGCTCCGGCTCTGGAACAGCAGACACTGGCTCCGGCTCTGGAACAGCAGACACTGGCTCCGGCTCTGGAACAGCAGACACTGGCTCCGGCTCTGGAACAGCAGACACTGGCTCCGGCTCTGGAACAGCAGACACTGGCTCCGGCTCAGGAACAGCAGACACTGGCTCCGGCTCAGGAACAGCAGACACTGGCTCCGGCTCTGGAACAGCAGACACTGGCTCCGGCTCAGGAACAGCAGACACTGGCTCCGGCTCAGGAACAGCAGACACTGGCTCCGGCTCTGAAACAGCAGACACTGGCTCCGGCTCTGGAACAGCAGACACTGGCTCCGGCTCAGGAACAGCAGACACTGGCTCCGGCTCAGGAACAGCAGACACTGGCTCCGGCTCTGGAACAGCAGACACTGGCTCCGGTTCAGGAACAGCAGACACTGGCTCCGGCTCAGGAACAGCAGACACTGGCTCCGGCTCAGGAACAGCAGACACTGGCTCCGGCTCAGGAACAGCAGACACTGGCTCCGGCTCAGGAACAGCAGACACTGGCTCCGGCTCAGGAACAGCAGACACTGGCTCCGGCTCAGGAACAGCAGACACTGGCTCCGGCTCAGGAACAGCAGACACTGGCTCCGGCTCAGGAACAACAGACACTGGCTCCGGCTCAGGAACAACAGACACTGGCTCCGGCTCAGGAACAACAGACACTGGCTCCGGCTCAGGAACAGCAGACACTGGCTCCGGCTCTGGAACAGCAGACACTGGCTCCGGAACAGCAGACACTGGCTCCGGAACAGCAGACACTGGCTCCGGCTCAGGAACAGCAGACACTGGCTCCGGCTCAGGAACAGCAGACACTGGCTCCGGCTCTGGAACAGCAGACACTGGCTCCGGCTCTGGAACAGCAGACACTGGCTCCGGCTCTGGAACAGCAGACACTGGCTCCGGCTCTGGAACAGCAGACACTGGCTCCGGCTCTGGAACAGCAGACACTGGCTCCGGCTCTGGAACAGCAGACACTGGCTCCGGCTCAGGAACAGCAGACACTGGCTCCGGCTCAGGAACAGCAGACACTGGCTCCGGCTCTGAAACAGCAGACACTGGCTCCGGCTCTGGAACAGCAGACACTGGCTCCGGCTCAGGAACAGCAGACACTGGCTCCGGCTCAGGAACAGCAGACACTGGCTCCGGCTCAGGAACAGCAGACACTGGCTCCGGTTCAGGAACAGCAGACACTGGCTCCGGCTCAGGAACAGCAGACACTGGCTCCGGCTCAGGAACAGCAGACACTGGCTCCGGCTCAGGAACAGCAGACACTGGCTCCGGCTCAGGAACAGCAGACACTGGCTCCGGCTCAGGAACAGCAGACACTGGCTCCGGCTCAGGAACAGCAGACACTGGCTCCGGCTCAGGAACAGCAGACACTGGCTCCGGCTCAGGAACAGCAGACACTGGCTCCGGCTCAGGAACAGCAGACACTGGCTCCGGCTCAGGAACAGCAGACACTGGCTCCGGCTCAGGAACAGCAGACACTGGCTCCGGCTCAGGAACAGCAGACACTGGCTCCGGCTCAGGAACAGCAGACACTGGCTCCGGCTCAGGAACAGCAGACACTGGCTCCGGCTCAGGAACAGCAGACACTGGCTCCGGCTCAGGAACAGCAGACACTGGCTCCGGCTCAGGAACAGCAGGCACTGGCTCCGGCTCAGGAACAGCAGACACTGGCTCCGGCTCTGGAACAGCAGACACTGGCTCCGGCTCTGGAACAGCAGACACTGGCTCCGGCTCTGGAACAGCAGACACTGGCTCCGGCTCTGGAACAGCAGACACTGGCTCCGGCTCTGGAACAGCAGACACTGGCTCCGGCTCAGGAACAGCAGACACTGGCTCCGGCTCAGGAACAGCAGACACTGGCTCCGGCTCTGGAACAGCAGACACTGGCTCCGGCTCAGGAACAGCAGACACTGGCTCCGGCTCAGGAACAGCAGACACTGGCTCCGGCTCAGGAACAGCAGACACTGGCTCCGGCTCAGGAACAGCAGACACTGGCTCCGGCTCAGGAACAGCAGACACTGGCTCCGGCTCAGGAACAGCAGACACTGGCTCCGGCTCAGGAACAGCAGACACTGGCTCCGGCTCAGGAACAGCAGGCGATGGGCTCAGGCTCTGGCGGGCAGGCGATGGGCTCAGGTGCTGGTGGGTAGGCGATGGGCTCAGGTTCTGGTGGGCTCGATCACCTCCTCTAATGTGACCGCCCGGGGTTCCCCTAAACCTAGCCAACCGAGTTCCCACGAACCGTTGACTCATCTTTGAATTTTTTACGGGTTGGTCGTTCTGTCAGGGTTGTTGCAGGATACTGAAGACAAGGGAACAGAATTTCAATGCAGCTGGTTTATTCGCAAACTCAGGTTACATGAAAACTCAGGAAAACAACCATACACCGACGACGACCAACAAACACTGAGGGAAAACACAGGGCTTAAATGAACAGGGACTAATAGGATAATTAACAGAACACAGGTGAAGGGAATTACTAATCAGACAGAGCGGGAAAACTAACAGGACTGAACCAAAATCACAAAAGACGGGGGTGAACAAGATCACAAAACTGAACTAACAACAGGACTAAACCAAAATCACAAATACAGGGTGAAACCAGATACCAAAAAAGAACTTAAACACATTGAAACATGACAGTTAGTATGTTTTTAAGATCAAAAATAGTCATAATTTAGAAATAAAAGGCATTTTTCCTAGCCTGATTTTAGTCTCTGATTTGAACGCTGTTTGAAGGGGCGTGTCTGCTGTGGATTCAGTGTAGCCAGCCACTGCTGTGATTGGCTGTGGGATTCAGTGTAACCGCCCACTGCTGTGATTGGCTGTGGGAGTCAGTGTAACCGCCCACTGCTGTGATTGGCTGTGGGAGTCAGTGTAACCGCCCACTGCTGTGATTGGCTGTGGGATTCAGTGTAACCGCCCACTGCTGTGATTGGCTGTGGGATTCAGTGTAACCGCCCACTGCTGTGATTGGCTGTGGGAGTCAGTGTAACCGCCCACTGCTGTGATTGGCTGTGGGATTCAGTGTAACCGCCCACTGCTGTGATTGGCTGTGGGAGTCAGTGTAACCGGCCGCCCACTGCTGTGATTGGCTGTGGGATTCAGTGTAACCGCCCACTGCTGTGATTGGCTGTGGGAGTCAGTGTAACCGCCCACAGCTGTGATTGGCTGTGGGATTCAGTGTAACCGCCCACTGCTGTGATTGGCTGTGGGATTCAGTGTAACCGCCCACTGCTGTGATTGGCTGTGGGAGTCAGTGTAACCGGCCGCCCACTGCTGTGATTGGCTGTGGGATTCAGTGTAACCGCCCACTGCTGTGATTGGCTGTGGGATTCAGTGTAACCGCCCACTGCTGTGATTGGCTGTGGGATTCAGTGTAACCGGCCGCCCACTGCTGTGATTGGCTGTGGGATTCAGTGTAACCGCCCACAGCTGTGATTGGCTGTGGGATTCAGTGTAACCGCCCACTGCTGTGATTGGCTGTGGGATTCAGTGTAACCGGCCGCCCACTGCTGTGATTGGCTGTGGGATTCAGTGTAACCGCCCACTGCTGTGATTGGCTGTGACATGAAATGTTGCCGTGATGAGCAGTGAGCAGCAGATGACAGTCTGTTGATCGCGAGAATGAAGATCTTATCATTGCAACGCAGTTTCTGCACTCTCTAATGCTTTCCCCAATGCAAACACGATGATGTTCATACAGTAAGAGCTTCGTTGTGCAGTAACGTGCGTCAATGATTTCATAACGAGTTTGGGAAGTGTCCAGATAAACTCGCGCTGTGTGGAAAGATTGTTCTTTGATCGCTTTCTGTATAGTTTGTTCACAATTTAAATAAGATTATTTTCATCCTACTAAAAGAAATTATGTGAAGTTGATATTTTAGTCACTGGCTTGACTTACTGATGCATAAACAGTATTGAACGATTTTGAGAGAAAGGTTACCTGACCTGTCTGAACTTGAACAATTAGGCTAACTTACACATCAGAAATTGTTGCTTGGAAGCTCGATCGATTTATTTTCAGACATTCATCGAGTTGAGGAAACAGTCGTCGGTGAAATGTTCGGACCATACACAACTTTGGGAACCTAGCTCATTTTCTCATGGGCGAGCCAAATTCTCCGGGCGGGCAAAGCAGAGAAGGAGGAGATTCAAGATCAGCGTGTCTGAGCTTTCATTTTCTCAAAGGCAGAGAAAGATAGCCAAAGCTCGGTTTACACCGATTGAAATTTCTAGCCACTGGGGGACCATATACAGGCTAGGGGAACTCATATTAATGTTAAAAACCTCAGAAAGTGAAAATTTCATGTCATGGGACCTTTAAAAACATATGAAATCCCAATGAGGAACTTCTGACACTTCTGAGTGACTCAAATGATTTGTGGAATCAGTTCAATGAAATGAACCAGGTCGCTCCTGTAAAAATGAAACTCTTCAATTGTAGTTAAGGTTTGTGTGTGTGTGTCTCAGGGAGAGAAGGACTGGCAGAAGTACGAGACGGCGCGCCGGCTGAAGAAGTGTGTGGAGCGGATCCGAGCGCAGTACCGGGAGGACTGGAGGAGTAAAGAGATGAGGATCAGGCAGAGAGCCGTCGCACTTTACTTCATTGACAAGGTCTTGCTTCATTGCACACATTCTGCTGTTTAAATCACTACATTTGAAAAGCACCTCTTCATCTGTTAAGGAAGGTTTCTGCAAACCAAACTGCAATGGTGAATCCTCATTAAAGTAAGATATAGTGGACATATCCTATCATTTCTTTCTTACAATATATAGCAGTGGTCCTCAATTGTTTTTTCTTCAGGACCCACTTGGTTGCCCAACACAAAACCAGTTATTAGTAAACGTGTCCTTAATCAAATGTTACTTTCACATTGACAAATTCATTAATATTGTTAAAGTAGGCTAATGTTAAAGTTTTTCCTCTTTGTCGCCATCTCTGTTCGATACAATGGCTTCTGCATTTTTGTTTTGCTATTCACTCCATTGTACCGAAATCGTACCGAACCGTGACGTCTGAACCGAGGTATGAACCGAACCGTGACTTCTGTGTACCGTTCCACCCCTACAAGTGCTGCGAGGGAAGGCTATAAATCTCCACCTCCAGCATCCTCACACGCAATACAGCCTACTAGCCGAGACTGTTCTTTATGTGTACAGATGTGTGTGTACAGATGTGTGTGTGTGTGTGTGTGTGTGTGTGTGTGTGTGTGTGTGTGTGTGTGTGTGTGTGTGTGTGTGGACAGATGTGTGTGTACAGATGTGTGTGTACAGATGTGTGTGTACAGATTGTGTGTGTACAGATTGTGTGTGTACAGATTGTGTGTGTACAGATTGTGTGTGTACAGATTGTGTGTGTACAGATGTGTGTGTACAGATGTGTGTGTACAGATGTGTGTGTACAGATGTGTGTGTACAGATGTGTGTGTACAGATGTGTGTGTGTGTGTGTGTGTGTGTGTGTGTGTGTGTGTGTGTGTGTGTGTGTGTGGACAGATGTGTGTGTACAGATGTGTGTGTACAGATGTGTGTGTACAGATTGTGTGTGTACAGATTGTGTGTGTACAGATGTGTGTGTACAGATGTGTGTGTACAGATGTGTGTGTACAGATGTGTGTGTACAGATTGTGTGTGTACAGATTGTGTGTGTACAGATGTGTGTGTACAGATGTGTGTGTACAGATGTGTGTGTACAGATGTGTGTGTACAGATTGTGTGTGTACAGATGTGTGTGTACAGATTGTGTGTGTACAGATGCGTGTGTACAGATTGTGTGTGTACAGATTGTGTGTGTACAGATTGTGTGTGTACAGATGTGTGTGTACAGATTGTGTGTGTACAGATGTGTGTGTGTACAGATGTGTGTGTACAGATTGTGTGTGTACAGATTGTGTGTGTACAGATGTGTGTGTACAGATGTGTGTGTACAGATGTGTGTGTACAGATGTGTGTGTACAGATGTGTGTGTACAGATGTGTGTGTACAGATTGTGTGTGTGTGTGTGTGTGTGTGTGTGTGTGGACAGATGTGTGTGTACAGATGTGTGTGTACAGATGTGTGTGTACAGATTGTGTGTGTGTGTGTGTGTGTGTGTGTGTGTGTGTGTGTGTGTGGACAGATGTGTGTGTACAGATGTGTGTGTACAGATGTGTGTGTACATATTGTGTGTGTGTGTGTGTGTGTGTGTGTGTGTGTGTGTGTGTGTGTGTGTGTGTGTGTGTGTGTGGACAGATGTGTGTGTACAGATGTGTGTGTAGAGATGTGTGTGTACAGATTGTGTGTGTACAGATTGTGTGTGTACAGATTGTGTGTGTACAGATGTGTGTGTACAGATGTGTGTGTACAGATGTGTGTGTACAGATTGTGTGTGTACAGATGTGTGTGTACAGATGTGTGTGTACAGATGTGTGTGTACAGATGTGTGTGTACAGATGTGTGTGTACAGATGTGTGTGTGTGTGTGTGTGTGTGTGTGTGTGGACAGATGTGTGTGTACAGATGTGTGTGTACAGATGTGTGTGTACAGATTGTGTGTGTACAGATGTGTGTGTACAGATGTGTGTGTACAGATGTGTGTGTACAGATGTGTGTGTACAGATGTGTGTGTACAGATGTGTGTGTACAGATGTGTGTGTACAGATTGTGTGTGTACAGATTGTGTGTGTACAGATGTGTGTGTACAGATGTGTGTGTACAGATGTGTGTGTACAGGTGTGTGTGTACAGATGTGTGTGTACAGATTGTGTGTGTACAGATTGTGTGTGTACAGATGCGTGTGTACAGATTGTGTGTGTACAGATTGTGTGTGTACAGATGCGTGTGTACAGATTGTGTGTGTACAGATTGTGTGTGTACAGATGTGTGTGTACAGATTGTGTGTGTACAGATTGTGTGTGTACAGATGCGTGTGTACAGATTGTGTGTGTACAGATTGTGTGTGTACAGATTGTGTGTGTACAGATGTGTGTGTACAGATTGTGTGTGTACAGATTGTGTGTACACAGATGTGTGTGTGTACAGATGTGTGTGTACAGATTGTGTGTGTACAGATGTGTGTGTACAGATGTGTGTGTACAGATTGTGTGTGTACAGATGTGTGTGTACAGATGTGTGTGTACAGATGTGTGTGTACAGATGTGTGTGTACAGATTGTGTGTGTACAGATTGTGTGTGTACAGATGTGTGTGTACAGATGTGTGTGTACAGATGTGTGTGTACAGATTGTGTGTGTACAGATGTGTGTGTACAGATTGTGTGTGTACAGATGCGTGTGTACAGATTGTGTGTGTACAGATTGTGTGTGTACAGATTGTGTGTGTACAGATGTGTGTGTACAGATTGTGTGTGTACAGATGTGTGTGTGTACAGATGTGTGTGTACAGATTGTGTGTGTACAGATTGTGTGTGTACAGATGTGTGTGTACAGATTGTGTGTGTACAGATTGTGTGTGTACAGATTGTGTGTGTACAGATGTGTGTGTACAGATTGTGTGTGTACAGATGTGTGTGTACAGATTGTGTGTGGACAGATTGTGTGTGTACAGATGTGTGTGTACAGATTGTGTGTGTACAGATGTGTGTGTACAGATTGTGTGTGTACAGATTGTGTGTGTACAGATGTGTGTGTACAGATTGTGTGTGTACAGATGTGTGTGTACAGATGTGTGTGTACAGATTGTGTGTGTACAGATTGTGTGTGTACAGATGTGTGTGTACAGATTGTGTGTGGACAGATGTGTGTGGACAGATTGTGTGTGTACAGATGTGTGTGTACAGATTGTGTGTGTACAGATGTGTGTGTACAGATGTGTGTGTACAGATTGTGTGTGTACAGATGTGTGTGTGTACAGATTGAGGCAGAGAGTTTTGAACACTGGCTGGTTGTGTACTTGCTCAAAAATTTATTTTGGATAATTTTTAACCCAAAAAAAGCTACGGACTGCAGCTTTAATTAAAATATATATATTTTTTATATATATATATAAAATATTACTAATTATACTAATAATAAATTAAACATTGATATCTGCTGACAATATTTTGTCAAAACATTTATGATATATTAACATGAACATGAACATAACCATGAACTTGACTTGGAAACATAAACTTCACCAAACAGCAGTTAGAGGGAACAACATTAACACACAACAAAGAACATGAGGGCTATATAGGCCCAGTCCCAATACTCACTTGAGCCCTAAGGCCTTCCTGGAAGTGGACACCTGTTGAAAGTGCACTTAGCGGAGTAAGTGTGCAAGGGCCCGAAGCTGTGAAGAGCAGAATTGGGACAGTTTTGCACACATCACAATCTACGTCACTTCTGTTGTGATCAGGGGAGTAAACACCGTTCATTTGGCTAATGTGTGTGCTGTGCTGCTTATAATAGCTGTCGCATGACACAATCCTTTGAATGAAAAAATGTATATCTTTTTTTACTCTTAGCTCCCAACCTTTCTGTTAATGTTATTAATATTAAATTAGTTTTTGGCTAAGATAAATTGTGATAACTGATAAGATAAATTGTGATTGAGGTTTACCTGAGATTATACTGCCTTACCTCACAGCGATTCGAAACAATTTTAATTATGTTATTATGGAAATTGATATGAAATTCTTCCCATCCCATACATGAAAAAATACATGACGTGTTGGTGATATATAGGGTATATATTAAAATAGTCTTACACAGGTTATATGAAATAAAATGACACAACCCTGTCTCTTTTTGTTACATTTTAGTTTTATTGATCAATAATAGCCATTATTAAAGTATAAGTAGCCTAAAAAGTATAAGAAGCTATATAAGTCAAGAAATAAAGCAAGTTAAAAGATTCAGTCAAACATAAGTCAATAGGCTAATGTTACAACGTTACCGTTAAATAGCCTAAATATATAAAATTATGAAACTTCACTTTGCCCTCAGCCAAAATGATTTGCCAGGGAACAAATCATAGATTAATGAAACCAAAGATCGCCCGTTAGATATACACAAGCCGATTTATAGCTCATGTTTAACCACTAGACACAGACCCAGCGGGAAACGTCAGAATGACTAGCCGAGGTAAGGCTGTTCCAGCTGGGGTACATGAGCGCTGAGCGCCCGCTGATCCCTGGAACTCCGAAAACGTCAGATAAAAATTTTTAAATAGGCGTTATCTTTATAAATAAACCACAGATTTGAGCTTTAAACAACTATATTCTCGACTGAAAAACTCTTAAAACTACATTTCGTGACACAATAACACTAATATTTTTAAATTTCGCGGCCTTGAAAAACACTTCACCACACCGGCTTCCTTTATCTTCGGAGTTTCCGCTCCCGAACAGCAGCACCATAGCAACCGTTCTCCCCCATTGGTTAGCTGTTCGAAACGTCACAACACTACAAGGATTCTGGGTAATAGCCCACAGCAAAGTGAGGTCTGATGCACACTTGCGAAAAGGGTGCATTAAGTGCCCTTACGATCACCCCTGGAGAACACATTAGAGGATCGGGACA
Source organism: Rhinichthys osculus (assembly GCA_029959095.1). NCBI lineage: Eukaryota > Metazoa > Chordata > Actinopteri > Cypriniformes > Leuciscidae > Rhinichthys > Rhinichthys osculus. The sequence goes on from JARWKJ010000021.1 coordinate 31,491,092, forward strand.
CCCTACGGCCTTGCACCCCTTAGCGAGAACGCACATTTGAGGGGCACAAGTGCGGATATTGGGACAGGGCCATACTGTACACACAATGACTAATGACTAACAAGTAACACCTGTGAACAAAACGACAATGAACCAATGAGAAACCAGCTGATTAAACAAGAACCAATGAGAATATAACATATGAACCAAGGGAAGCACATGACGGGATAAGGGAAGCACATGACAAACAGGAACCATAAATATGAAAACTACAAATTAAAAGACCTGAAAATAAAATAAAACGCAAACCAACCTGACAATTATTTACATTTAGCATGGTTATTTTATTTGCAACTCATCAGAACAGACCTTCAACCTTCCAACCTGATATACCCAGGGGTGCACGTCACTTTCTTTGGTCTAGTTCTCAACGGAGTAGCTCTTTTCTCTCGAACATTGTAGATGATGATGATGAAGAAGGTTTTTTAATTTAATTTACTTTTATTAACATTAATGACACAGACAACTGCAGGAATATTAGGCTGCTGTCACTTTAAGATCGAATGCACGGACCAAACATACTGACACACATCCGGTTTCTTTCTCAACTTTAGATAACCAAGAGAATGCTTGTCGAGACCGTATTTTGACATCATTTTGTGTGTATGTGTCCGTTCAAGCGCAAGTAAATGCGAAAGAGGAATCAATTCAGTGTTGTTGTCTGAAACTCGTCTCTCTCTGTGTGTGTGTGTGTGTGTGTTGCAGCTGGCTCTGAGGGCTGGTAATGAGAAGGACGAGGGCGAGACGGCTGATACGGTGGGCTGCTGCTCTCTGCGCGTCGAGCACATCAAGCTCTACCCTCAGCTCGACCGGCAGGACTTCGTGGTGGAGTTCGACTTCCTGGGGAAAGACTCCATCCGTTACTACAACACAATCCCCGTGGAGAAAAGAGTGAGAGAGACACATTGTTGATGTGTGACTCTGGATTATGGGGACGGAGGGAATGTTTTTTAATGTTTATAACTAACAAGTATATATCATTTTTGTTGTGTTAGGTCTTTAAAAACCTACAGTTATTTCTTGAAAACAAGCAGTCGGAAGACGATCTGTTTGACCGGCTCAACGTAAGACATTTCCCCATGAACATCATCATTCCTGGTGTGCATCTTTAGAGCCTGACGTATTAAAGAATAGTCAGAAAAATCTCTTTTTTATGTACATTTATTGAACCTTTAGGCAAAATATTTAAAAAGAAGGTTTACATATGTGTTTTTTGTTGAGTGTCATATTTGAGACATCAGGCTTTTATGGCTCACATATACAGTGAGAAGTAGTTATTTTAATTAGTAAAGGAGTTTGTGGCAGTTGCTGATATATATATTGTGAAAATGTAAGATGAAATTCTGAAAGGTTGTAATGTAAATCAGTGAGATTTTCATAATAGTATAGCAGATACAAAATGCATATAAAATGCAGTCGTCTCTCTATATCTCTAAATTGTCTTAGTTGATATTTAAAAGCTTAGTTTTATGATTAATGTTCTGTAGTTTTTAAACATATAATGCAATACAATGATGATTGAGAGATTCAACAAATTAAAGTTTTGGTCATGTTGATCATTTAAAGGCCATAGCACCAAATATGATACAGTAGGTTTATGGGGTCAATGTGACATGCGCTGTCTGCTGTTCCTCAGACATCAATCCTGAATAAACATCTCCAGGAGTTGATGGATGGGTTGACGGCGAAAGTGTTTCGCACTTACAACGCGTCCATTACCCTCCAACAGCAGCTCAAAGAACTGACCAGCCGTGAGTCTCTCTCCTCGTTTCCACATCTGTGATCAGAATATCTCAACAATTTAGCAGTTTCGCTGTTTAAATATTGTATTTAAATGACTTCATGCTGATTGTTACAGCTGATGAGAACATCCCTGAGAAGATCCTGTCGTATAACAGAGCGAACCGAGCCGTGGCTCTTCTCTGTAACCACCAGAGGGCGCCGCCCAAAACCTTTGAGAAATCCATGCAGAATTTGCAGATCAAGGTGAGAGGGATTCAAAATCACGAGTATTCGGGACTATTTTGTCTGTCATCAGTAAAGGGAAACCTTTTGTGCAACGGTATCATATTGTTCTGTAGATAGACGAGAAAAAGAAACAGCTCTCTGCTGCCAAGAAGGAGCATAAAGCAGCCAAAGCCGACGCCAAGACGCTTCGCGATGAGAAAAGTAAAAAGTAAGCAAGCTTCGTCTGGCAGTCTGTTTTTAAGTCTTTTGTTTTCATTTAATTGAATCGAAATGGAAACTGATCTAATACGTATTAACGGCGCAGGCAATGAAAAGTGTGCAATGTTGTATCAGAGCCATGATTAAACGTGTGTGTGTGTGTGTGTTCTTCTTCGAGGGCGGTGGAGATGAAGAAGAAAGCGGTGGAGAGGATCTCCGAACAGCTCCTGAAGCTGGAGGTTCAGGCCACAGACCGCGAGGAGAATAAACAGATCGCATTAGGCACGTCTAAACTCAACTACCTGGACCCACGCATCTCAGTCGCCTGGTAAGAGGAAGAGCCTCTGTGTGCCTTCATAGTGACTTCGCCAAGTAGGACTTGATTCTAGTAGTCTGACTTTTACTTTAGTGGTTGTAGTGTAGATTAGGCCTGTAGCGGCGCGTCGATGACGTCGACGCTTCGACGTCAAAAATTCGTCTACGTCATATTTTTTTGTCGACGCTTCTTTATTTATTTATGTATTTATTTTTTTGCACCGTTCCCGGCGGTACAGCTCGCCACACACACAAACATTGCAGAATCGAGGACGAAACAGCAACCTCTTCACAGAATTCACAACAAAGCCATGCAAAAGTCCCAACAAAAGAAAAAGTCCTAAAAAACCCCAGCTCGCACTAAATCATCGAAGGTATGGGAATACTTCAAATTTAGTCCCAAACGTAAAGGTGTCGTTATTTGCGCTCTTTGTCAAATGGAGTTGACATCCCAAGTCTCCCGCATATTAATAGCGGCTCCCTGATGACCGCAAATTAGTTAAAATCTCCCGGAATCTAGAGCTCGCGAGCTCCAAACAGTGTAGCGCGCGCAGCGAGGGAGAGAGCGAGAGACCTTGCGCGTGTGTGTGCAAATGTGCGTGTGTGCCTTATGAAGCGCATGTAAACCCCACCCCCGTCAACAAAACCGAAAAATCAGTCCGGATGTTTTTTATGAGCACTGAAAACATTAAAATGAGCACCACATCCAAGTGTGATAGGGCTCATTTGAGTAGCCTACCAAACATTTTACAGTGTAGATACTCTGTAAGAACCAGATCAAAATTGTTGTTCATTGAATGTGCACTCCTGCAATTTCCATGTTACAAAAAAGAATCGTTCAATTAGTCGTTAGATTAGTCGACTAATCGATAAAATAATCGACAGACTAATCGTTTAATTAATAATCGTTTACCCCAGCCCTAGTGTAGATATACTGTAGGTTGCTTATGTCTCTTCTGAGTCCTTTCGAGGGGAAAAACATGCAGGCAGGAACAATGGGCTCTGGCAGTTTTCCTCTTGTTTGTGATGTCCGTGGATGGGAAACGGTGGTGGTTTAGGCCCAAGAAGGGTTGACCTTTACCCATACTAAATGTGCGTTTGTGAAAGAGATTTCCGTCAGCCATGGTCTCTTGTTTACCACTTTCGTCCGTCCACAGGTGCAAGAAATGGAGAGTCTCCATTGAGAAGATCTACAACAAAACGCAGCGAGAGAAGTTTGCCTGGGCTATCGACATGGCAGATGAGGACTTTGAGTTTTAGAGTTTATTTTATATTGTTGATGAATTGTCTATAAAAGGTGTTTATCACGATTTAATCGTATTTTTGCTTGTGATTTGATCAGTTAAAGGGTTAGTTCAACCCAAAATTAAAACTCTGTCAGTAATGACTCTCCCTCATGTTGTTCAATCCCGTAAGTCTTTCGTTCATCTTCAGAACACAAATGAAGATATTTCTGATTAAATCTGAGAGCTGGATCACTCCTCCATAGGCTTCTTAAGGGATTGAAACTGGCCGGCCCAGAAAAGTTATTAAAGACATCGTTAAAATAGTCCGAGTGACGACAGTGGCTCAATCTTAAGTTTATCAAGCGACGAGAATACTTTTTGTGCGCAAAAAACAAACAACGACTTTATTCAACTATTCATTTCCTTCCCTTGGGCCTCGAGATGGCTCACGTAGTGTAGGGTTTTTTGCGCACAGAAAGTATTCTCGTCGCTTGATAAACTTAAGGTTGAGCCACTGTAGTCACTCGGACTATTTTAACGATGTCTTTACTAACTTTTGGGCCGGCCAGTTTCGATCCCTTAGAAGCCTATGGAGGAGTGATCCAGCGCTCAGATTTAATCAAAAATATCTTAATGTGTGTCCAGAAGATGAACGAAAGTCTTACGGGGTTGAACAACATGAGGGAGAGTAATTACTGACAGAGTTTACATTTTGGGTTGAACTAACCCTTTAAGGATAGATGAATTTAAAGTAAAACACAAGCCGATAGTTTCTCTCAAAATAAGGCTGCATATTAGTTGAGTGGTTATTTGTTTAACTTAAGCTATTTGAAAACAAAAGGGGGCCTGTTACTGAGCCTTGCTGAACACCACTTCTTTTCACAAGAAAAGCTGCCAGTGTTTCATACCATGCCTTCAGTTTTAGCCTTTAGATATATTGATGAATTGTATATTGTAATATAATTTTTAATAGTCCTTAAGTGAAATAAGAAATGCGTAAAGAAAAATCATGTAAATAGATGTTTTAGCTGGCATATATAAAGATAAACAATCAGAGGCACGAATGTCATGCTGAGGCAATGCAAACAAATGTGAATGTCTTTCTTTGTTATTTTTGCGCTTTGCATTTAGTTTTAATATTTCTATCAGGGATGTACATTTTGTTTTTTTAAGTGTGTAAAGAGCTGTATTTTAACAAAAGAATGTGTCACTTTTCGTTATAGTGATTATATTCCTGCGTATCCTGTTTAGCACTGTCCGTCCTTTTTATTGTGTCGTTTCATTTCTGTGCGTTTTCTGTGGAATAACAGTTTCTCGTGAAAGTAACATTATTTATATGTTGCACAACCCTATTTATATTAAGCTTATGTAAAATGTATTAAAAAAATGATTCCAATTAAATTATGAATCCATAAATTATTCAGAAAAAGTCCATGATATCCACTGTCAATGGGAAAATGTATGTCTGGCCACTTTGATGTTGTTATCGAAATCTGTTATTCTTTTTATTAAATTAAAAGGTAATTAATAGCCTTGTAAAGCCCTGCTTACAGTTTTTAAGAAGATCATACTGTAAATATGAGACGCAGTTGGTCTTTTTAACATTTTACCCTAAGTTTTCAACCATGTTTTATTTTATACTGCCGTAGCAAATTAGCTCTAAAGAAATATTAATAATCAATCTTAACTTATAATTGATTCTGAATATTTAGATCAGTTAATAGAATTAACTTAATGTAGTAAAATGAATATTACAATCAATCCACCTGTTCGTCCTGTGAACAGTGCTATTTGTTTATTAATTCTAAGAAATGTACATTTCCGGGGAAGGGAAATTTCTTTCTTACTGTACTAAGAGCCTGTAGCCAAAATCTAAATCGTAAAATAAACTTTGTTGGAAAGATCCATTTAACTATCTTCAGAACACCTCATTAAATGTATACTTGCATGGCCTTTGCAGTGAAACATTTCGTGAAGTTCCTGAAGAAGGATTTTAATGGTCCCATCATGAGTCTCAATCGATTTCTTCGGCGTTTAATGAAGAATTGGTGATGAACTTGCGTGGTTGGTTTGACTCTGTTCCCATGGCTGGAGTGCAGATTGTGGCCGGCCGGAGAGCAAACAGGAGAAGGGAGGAAGTCGGAAGAGCTGCGATGGTCTTCTTCTGCGTTGAATGAAGATATTGTGCCACACTCCTGATCCCGTCCTTGATTCTGTTGTGTCAAGGCCTGCTGCCCTGGGGTCTGGGACGTAGTAGCCGAACGTGCCGAGAAGGCCAAGAGAGGGAAGGGCTTGTGTAGAGGCCATTTAAAGCCTGAGAAAGGTCCCACCTCTCAGGGTTGGCTCGACCAATAAGAAAGGGGGAATTTCCAAGCGGGAAATTCCTCTGTTGGGAGGATTTATGACTCTGTCTCAGGTGTGGTTAGACATAGGCCTTGCTGTTTTTGTCCATTTATACTCGGATAGATATCACAAACACACACTGCATTCTATGAGAAGGTGATGTACACTAAAGTGTGAGACATTAAATGAGGATTAATTAGAAATGAGACACGGCACAGTTGGGTTACATTGACTGTTGGTTCTACTATCATAAAATACATAGTATCAAAGACACAATAGTACACAAGACAGTAAATCCTTCACAGTGTCCTGGGGTGCATGTTCATTTACAGATCGCTTCGTCCATAAATGAATGCAGGAAAGTCTGTTTTAAGGGCTGTGGGTCTTTTCTATGGCCTCTGCTTTTTCCACGTGACCACATTTTTAACAGCAATAAAACAATCTTTTCTGATAGAAGTCATGGTAACCAAGACCCATCTTGCCCTTCTTGGGGCCATGGGACCATAGTTCCCAGAGTGAGTTTTTAACATTATTTGTTAAATATTACAAATAATTGTGTCTGATTTGTCTCAGTCGTTACACTGCCGTTTTAAAAAATAAGAGAGAAAAAACCCCATACAAATCCTAGCTTTTCCAGGCATTTTTGTAAAGGTTATATGTGAGATTAAGCACACCATAAAACACATCCTCACTGTTCTTACCTTGTAAGCTTGAATGCTGGTTTTGCTTCGCATCAGTGTAGAAAGACAACAGTTTACACAGTCGTTTTGTGAAGGTCATGCAATCGTACATTAACCCTTAAGATAAACCAAAGTTTAGTTTAAGATTGATTTTTAAGTCCGTCTGTGTATATAGATGTTGTTTACAGTGTGGTCATCATTTATGACAGCGAAATGTAAATGTAATATGGAACTTAAATGATATTGAGTCTTAAATGCTAAATATATGATGCTTAAAGTCCCCGTGAACCGGAAGTTGCAAACGACTTTTCTCCAGTGTTGTGACGTATTTCCGAGAGAAACGGAATACTAAATGAGGCAAAGTGGTGGGCGTGGCTTTTTCCCCAACTAGCACCTGATTGGATCTAGAAAAGTAGGTGATTTCATTCAGCCTGTCTACTGTCAGTTGGAGGGGCGTGGTTACGGATGTTAAGAAACCGTGAAACCTACGTCATCAGGGAAGGTCCTCCAACGCAGAGGGGAGGGGAAATTTCAGATTTTGATTAAAGATTACGAAGCCAAAAAAATTTTTGTGTGGATTGACTTGCATGGATGAATTGTTCACCACAAAACCATCAATTTAGGCAAACAAAGTAAGTATGGTTAATTTTGAATTCATGGGGACTTTAAAGAGGTGCCATTGGTTAGTTATTTTGCTGACAGTAGTTGAGAAATATGAAGCATAAAGGACAGATTTATATGTATGCAGAATAGCTTCAGCTAAAGAGGGATTTTCTTGTTGAAACCTTCGTTCATTTAGCCTTGTAAACCTGTAATAAAGGTTTTCAGGTCACATCCTCCGTGCCTTGCTCTGAATGTGTGAATGCAGCGATCTGCATCTGTGGCTTTGGTTTATAACCTCTTCCTATGTGGGCATTGTGCAATTGCATGCGTCTTTACTGTGACATTATGCTGCGCACCAGTTTTGATTTGCAGAACATTGTGTTCTGTGAGAAAACTAAGAAAAAAATAGGTTATGGTTTTAAGAGTTTCAGGATCAGAAATCTATTGGCCAAGTCAAACTAATAACCAATTTCACTTGGGTTTAAAATGAAAATTTTCACTCGCCAGCCAATTTGCTACTAAATGTTCAAGACACCGGCCATTCAGAAACTCTACTAGCCAAAACATAAATATCAGAAATACACCAGATTATCAAAATCGCTGCTTAGATTTAAATATATTTAGTTGGGTGAGTTTTATGTCCCCATGAAACAATACTGCATATTTGACATGAAATGTAAATAAAAAATAAATAAAACAAAACTTGACAGACAAATTTACCCAATAATATTTTCCGAACTTCACTTTGAAATAAAAGTTAGTTATATATTTCTAGATTAGCAATTACATTAGCGAATTTACTTATTCTCTTTGACAAAAATAAATTAAATTAAATGTGTTTGTCCCACAAACTCCAGTCCACCCAGTGACTTACACTGACTTACACATATGCCCTAAATCACATGACTTGCTAGGCATGACATCATTTCCTTAGTGGGAAAGCAACTAGTCATTATTACTCATGAAGGTTTTTTTGGCTGATTTTATGTTGGATATTGAGTCTCTTAAATGTATAGATAATAAGAAATGCATTGATACAATTGTATTTGCCAAAGAATTGAAGATAATTGAACAGTGAAGAATTATATGATGTTTCTCTTTTTCTTCAATACTGATTACTGGTTTGTAACTTTCTCGTAGCTATTATATTATCCAAATAGTTAAACTTAGCCCCTTTATATTTAAATTTTATTTTTTATATATTTCTTTTCATTTTTTCTTTATATTATAGTTTAGTCTCTTACTTATTTATGTTAAACTAACTTTGGAAATTCTTGGATTGTTGTCTTTTTGGATGTCATGTTATTGTTTGTTTGTTATGTCTAATGTCTAAAAAAAAAGAAAAAAGTCATTTTTACTCATACATTTTCTCTCTTTTTCTAGAAGACTAACTTATAGCGTAATTTATAACATGTCCACTCTGTTGTGTCAATTTACATTGGACATAAAAATCTTGTTTTTTTTATATAGATTTTATAGCTTAAAGGAACACGCCAACTTTTTGGGACTTTAGCTTCCGATGACGTCACATTTCTCCCGTAACTCCCAAGGGGGTAATCCATCGACCGGAAGTTGAAGCCGGCCGGGTGCCGCCATCTTGTAGCAGAACTTCACTTGCGTTAGCATTTCCATTGACTCCCATTCATTTTGGCGTCACTTTGACAGCGAATAACTTTACATCTGAGGCGTTTAAAGACTCCATTTGTCCATTATTTATTTCTAAAGAAACATGACAATGTATAAAGGTCTCCATTACCTTCTATGTTAGATTATGGCCCGGTAGAAACAGATTTAGTAAAAATAGGCTAACGATTGCGTCATAACCACTCGACTCTCTGTCGCCCTGTACAGAAATGACCGTACAGACAGGAGGAGAAGCTCGCAGGCAATCGGGGGGACGTCCCGTCAAGGGAGAAGTCAAGTCAAGTCACCTTTATTTATATAGCGCTTTTTACAATACAGATTGTATCAAAGCGCTTCACAGTGATAACATGAAAACAATATAACAAAGTTTGTTTCTAAAAGAAATTGCGTCAATGTCCACCTTAAGTAAGGCAGATCAATAATATTATTGAATATTAAATGTCCCCAACTAAGCAAGCCAAAAGCCAAGGCAACAGTGGCAAGGAACAAACTCCATCAGGGACAGAATGGAGAAAAAAACCTTGGGAGAAACCAGACTCAGTCGGGGGGCCAGTTCTCCTCTGGCCAATGAAGGAACAGTGCATGATTCGGGCAGAATTACAAGTCAGATTGGATCGGAACATTTAGAGTATTTTTTGGAAGTCCAAGTAATCACGCCGGTCTTAAGACGAGTAGTTGAGGATCAGTGCCGTCCACCATAGAGAGTCCATATCGCCCGTGTTGAGTCGTCACTTCACAGGCTTTGTGATTGGAGCATCTGAAGTCTCCGTGAGAGGCTGGATACAAACTGGAGCTGAAGAACGCCATTTTCTCGGGACTCGCGTCCCGAGATAACAGCAGAAAAGCAAAAAGGGAAAATAATTAGCGTAGCTGCTATTCATATTGATGATTTCCATAGCACAGTCGTAAATGATAAAACATGAAGACAGTGACTCTTGCATCCCAAAATCACCCCCCCTCCGTCCCCCACTCAACTCAGCCCAGCTTACTGACCTCTACGTCCCTCCTGCTGCTGAGACCTAACCACAATCTCACAATCTCTCCGCAACCCAACCATACGCGCCAACCCGTTGACTAAGGCTGTCGAGCCCCACTGGTGCGTGAATAGGCAGTTTCAGTGGACAACGGTTCCGTATGGCATACTACCTACCGCAACACAATATCTGCCCAACCACCCGTCATTCACGCAATATACACAGGAACGTAATGACTGTAAATACTATGCAACCTATACAGATAACCTACAGTCAAGTTTTATAGTATTAAATGCATTTGATCTGATTCAGCAGTGGTATAAAAGGTTAGCATTATGTAAATGCTTGGCTAAAGAGATGTGTCTTTAATCTAGTTTTAAACTGGGAGAGCGAGTCAGAGCCTCGAACAATATCAGGAAGGCTATTCCAGAGTTTAGGAGCTAAATGTGAGAACCCCCTCCCTCCTTGAGTGGACTTGGATATCCTAGGAATGACTAGGGAGAAGCCCATAGATAATGAGTCCATAAAAGCAACGGGATACTTACTCCTGCTCACTCACGCCAAAGAACTCTTTGCTCAAGTTCCCCGTCTCTGCAAGATTAACGTTGGCAATTTTCACGCACAGCTACTAGAAGATTAACGTCTGTCAGACAGGTTGCTCACATCATCAAGCTTAGTTTGAGTCGGTTTGAGTCTGCGCGTCAGGAACAGAAGTGCTCAGAATTTGCTAAAAATGGGCTTCAACTGTCTCAACTGAGTTCCAATGAGATGCTCTGTCCACTTCTTATACTGTCTATGGTAACTCCTTACGGCACCATCTTGTGTGTCAAGTGGCTCAAGCGTTTGTGTTACGGAGCATTAAGGTAACACTTTACAATAAGGTTCATTAGTTTTCTCTCTATATAGCGCTTTCACAATACAGATTGTATCAAAGCTGCTTTACAGTATCAATCAAAAGTTAACATTAGTTAATGTATTAACTTAGAATGAATGAGTGAATGAATGAAATCTTTATTTCGAACAATTCATAAAAATAATAATAAAATAAATAAATAAAGACAGCAATACGTATGAAGTATCCATAAAAAAAATTATTATTATTATTTTTATTTTATTTATTTTTTTAGCATAATAATCAACCTGTTCGAAAAGGGATAGGTAGAAGCCCTAGGCTTATCAAGACCTACCCCCAGTAACTACCCAAACCAATTCACAATCAGACAAGATAAATCTAACATAACGTTTTAAATAATACAAAAAAAATACCTGCTAAATTAAAGTAATACTTTATCTTAATATTAAGATAATGAAAGAATAAAATAAAAGCATAAACAAGAAACATGATCAAACTGCATTTCCAACCATAATGAAATATCATTCACCCTCTTCACTTCTGTACTTATCAAAAATAAAACTTTTATACCGTTTTTTGAATTGCAACATACCGGTAGTTATAAGTGGGAAAAGACTCATGCTAAACATTAAATCGATAAATTCGTCTGTAAGTTTATGCTTATTAGGATTTAAGAGATCTATATTAAAATCCGGACAAATGAACACCACTTTTTGATTATTCTTAGTAAATAGACTTTCCATACTGTTCATGAACATTTCGATATTTGAACCAGGGGCTCTGTATACACAACTTACAATTACATTTTTTTCTTTTTTTCCAAATTAATGTATGGTCTTATATCTAACTCTGGGGGATACGGTGAATAAGCTAAAGTCCCAAAAAGTTGGCGTGTTCCTTTAAAATTTCTGGTAAACGTTAATCTTTTGCTACTATGTTGTTCTTTCCTACCTAGTGATGGGCTTCATAGGCTTATAAGGTCCATCCTGTAAAAAATGTCATGTTACAGGGTGGGTAAATGTCGTATGTTATATGTTCCCATGAACATTTGATCAGAATTATTAGGTTATACTTGAGTTTAAGGCCTGAGCTTGACCAGAGTGTTTTCTGATCTAAAGTAAAATAATTTTTTAAATTAAATTATTAAAAACCTGTTCAGTCCAAAATCCACCAAACAGTAGCAATGACCGATTTATTATTAAATTTGAAATAAAATATTAATAAAACTTAATTCCCAATGAAGTTTCATAACTTCCAAATACAGCTCCCTCAGAATGAATGTTTAATGGTAAATAAATACATTGAAGTTTGGTGGACAAGATGTCAATTCGTAAAGTCAATTCATTAAGTTTTCTCACAAAAGTCAGCGTATTAAAGCCTCTCCTCCATTGACATCCATCAAAAAAGCCAACCTGTTCTCACTCGTTTCATTTCAGACCCGGGTTTAATATGGAAATAAGTAGAGATTGCTGCGACTCTTGTCTTTTGACTCATTAGTCTTGATCAGACAAGCAAAATAAAATAAAAAAGAATATAAAAATGCTAAATAATATATATCTTAACTAGTCAATATGTAATGAGCTTGTGTGACAACAATGTAGTATACAAATTTTTAAAACATTTCTCGTTCTATAATGCATAGTTTCATTTGATATTTTTAACGGTGTTCTTGTACAGTAGCCTTGTATTCCTCTCTGTACAAAGCCATACTACATAGTTTCATGTCAGAAAAAGAAGGCAGGACACAGTAAATACTGAACAGGGCAACTAGTATTCCCTTCTGAACATATACTGCATACTGTTTCACATGCTTTATACACAACATATTTGGCATTACACAGTGCATACTGTGCAGTATAACGTAATCAGTATATGCTAATATTGTATTCACTATTCACCTGTCCATGCAATTCATACAGACAATTCAAATACTGAGCATAGTATTTAATATATATTTTATATATACACTCACCGGCCACTTTATTAGGTACCCCATGCTAGTAACGGGTTGGACCCCCTTTTGCCTTCAGAACTGCCTCAATTCTTCGTGGCATAGATTCAACAAGGTGCTGGAAGCATTCCTCAGGGACTTTGGTCCATATTGACATGATGGCATCACACAGTTGCCGCAGATTTGTCGGCTGCACATCCATGATGCGAATCTCCCGTTCCACCACATCCCAAAGATGCTCTATTGGGTTGAGATCTGGTGACTGTGGGGGCCATTTTAGTACAGTGAACTCATTGTCATGTTCAAGAAACCAATTTGAAATGATTAGAGCTTTGTGACATGGTGGAAGTAGCCATCAGAGGATGGGTACATGGTGGCCATAAAGGGATGGACATGGTCAGAAACAATGCTCAGGTAGGCCGTGGCATTTAAACGATGCCCAATTGGCACTAAGGGGCCTAAAGTGTGCCAGGAAAACATCCCCCACACCATTACACCACCACCACCAGCCTGCACAGTGGTAACAAGGCATGATGGATCCATGTTCTCATTCTGTTTACGCCAAATTCTGACTCGAACATCTGAATGTCTCAACAGAAATCGAGACTCATCAGACCAGGCAACATTTTTCCAGTCTTCAACTGTTCAATTTTGGTGAGCTCTTGCAAATTGTAGCCTCTTTTTCCTATTTGTAGTGGAGATGAGTGGTACCCGGTGGGGTCTTCTGCTGTTGTAGCCCATCCGCCTCAAGGTTGTGCGTGTTGTGGCTTCACAAATGCTTTGCTGCATACCTCGGTTGTAACGAGTGGTTATTTCAGTCACTGTTGCCCTTCTATCAGCTCGAACCAGTCTGGCCATTCTCCTCTGACCTCTGGCATCAACAAGGCATTTCCGCCCACAGAACTGCCGCTCACTGGATGTTTTTTCTTTTTCGGACCATTCTCTGTAAACCCTAGAGATGGTTGTGCGTGAAAATCCCAGTAGATTAGCAGTTTCTGAAATACTCAGACCAGCCCTTCTGGCACCAACAATCATGCCACGTTTAAAGTCACTCAAATCAACTTTCTTCCCCATACTGATGCTCGGTTTGAACTGCAGGAGATTGTCTTGACCATGTCTACATGCCTAAATGCACTGAGTTGCCGCCATGTGATTGGCTGCTTAGAAATTAAGTGTTAACGAGCAGTTGGACAGGTGTACCTAATAAAGTGGCCGGTGAGTGTATATATATATTGCAGCAATGGTAAGTGTGGTATTGTAGTACAGCTATTCCAAAGAGCCATAATGCATACTATTTCACACATTTAAAAAAATATTATGTACCACAACGTACATACTGAACAGTAAGCAACTGTTTCACATATTTTTTACACAAAATAGTAGGCATATAGTGCATACTGTGCATTATATAGTAAACAGTATACTTGTATTGCATGCCCCAAACATCCGAAATCGCATACTTCCCTACTTCCCTAGGTGAAAAAATGTGACAAAATAAGTATGTCTGAATTCACAGTACTCATAAAAGAGTTGGTAAAAAGTACCTGGATGACCTGCTTCTTCTGGTGAGATACTGAAGTGTGCATACGATGGACACTTTACTGTCCCATCAGGCCACGGGAGAGGATTTTGAAGCAACGCTGGTAAGGTCACATGATAATGACAACCTGGCGGATGTAGGACGTCCAGATTATATTTATACTACACACATTCATACTATCTAGAACATACCCTTTTAGCGGTTGTGAAGTAATTACTCAAATACATCCTCAAGAGATTTCGGACGCAGCCTTTGGTCACCTGATATCCAGTTCATACAGAAAATTCAAATCTTGTGCATATATACTAGCAGGAAGTGTAAATGTGGTGTTTCCATAGTATGCAATTACAAACAGCCAGGATGCATACTATTTCACACACTTATATTGTACAATATTATGCAGTACATAGTAAAGAGTAAGCAACTAGAATTTTGGACATAGCCATACTGACTACAGTACAGTGTATACTGTGCAGTTTATAGTAAGCAGTATGCTAGTATTGTATTTCCAAACTGGGTCAACGGTTTATCAGGTTCATACTGAAAATTCAGATACTGTGCTTATAGCTATACACCGAAAGCATATGTGAGGTACAGTAGCCTTGTATTTTTTTCTGAACAGCCACAATGCATACTGTCTGTTTTACACACTTTAAGATAAGTGGAATTTCATTCAGGACATATCCATTCTGCTAGTATTGTATTTCCAAACATTGTCTAATACAGGGTATCCGGTTCATTCATACTGAAAATACTTTGCTTAGCTTATAGCTATACACACATACACAGTCTAGTATGCGATTCTAAACATCCACAATATCTGTTTTACACACTTTAGGATAAGTAGTATTTGATTCAGGACATAGCCATACTGAATGCTCTGTCTGCTGTCACATACATATTTTACACTTAATAGTAGGCAGTAGTGTATATTGTTAAAAGTGCTATATAAATGAAGGTGACTTGACTTGTGCGGTTTATGCTAATATTGTATTTCCAAACATTGTCTGGGTCAACGGTGTATCTGGTTCATACTGAATTACTGTGCTTAGCTGGGCATTTCTCAGATTAAGGGCCAAATTGGGTTGCTGCAATTTTGAAAATTAAAATCCCAAATTTGACTAATTGGTATACATCAAATTATCAGTCCTTAAGTCAGGTACAACAACGTTATTAGCTTGGTTGAGACCATAAGATAAGGGAATTTATGATTTTTTGCCATTTTTTTAACTATGTCAAGTAAATGTGTCATTACCATCACATCATCGAATATATATATAAAAAATAAAACTTAAATGATAAATCAGTGCTTTTAAAACATTTTGTGACATATAGTCATTTAAGTATCTACATTTCTGATTCATCAATCTACCCTGGCTTGGAATATAAGCTTATTTTAAGTGAATGCCATATATCAAAACTTTTTTAATACAGTGATATTTTAGACTGTCCAACATTGTCAGATATATATAATTGTAGGATGTTTTTGTAATTTACACATAATTTATTGGCAAAAATATGTATGGTGATGGTGATGACATTGCCGTTCTGGTAATGACAGTTTGTTGCGGTGATGACAAATCACTGATCATAACCTATTGTAATTTAAGAGCCTAAGTGACTTCAGACCAAAAAAAAAAAAAAAAAAAACAAACACCAGCTATTAATTGGTTTAAACATCATAGTTTAATCTGATTATGAAAGACCAAACAGGAACTGTGTGTATCTGCTGTCATCACCATCACAAGCTGTAATGTGCTGGTAATGACTGTGCTGGTAATGACCTTTTTTTGTCAAAAAAACTAGCCTTGCTTGCAAAGATGATGACTAAGCAAGTGTAGCTAGCTTTCTGCATGTAATGTACACCATTTTAACTATTAAAGTGATAAAAATAATCCAAAAATGTTGAAAAAAAAAACTCCAGAAATACAACACATATGGTAATGACGCATAATAAGTGTACATGCCCAACACAAAAAATAAAGAGTAGATTTACTTAATTTTCTGGACATCAAGGCATTAGTCTTGCAGCTTGAAATCCATGCGCTCCACTATGCTATTAGGTTACCATGGCTACCAAATAAACTTTTGATGAAAAAACAGTTAAAAAGTGCCTTTATGCAGAGCGTGTTGGTAATGACAGCTAAACCGTCCATGTGACAGGTAGAAATTAAGCAAAATAAAGTACAAAATGCATATATATGCTTAATCTGTGCATGTAGTTTATTAGTTCAGGAAACATTTAATTCATATGCATATTTTTTTTTAATTAATTTGTGATAAATAATGTTTGAGATATGGCACGACATGTGAAAACTCTGGTGGCGGACAACACCAAAACACAGATATTGTACCACAAAACACCAATAAAATGTGTTAAAATCATTAGTAAGAGCAGCCATAAAAAAAGTCTAGGCTTGTTTTTGTTTATACTAATTAGTGGTGCTAAAATGTATTAGATTTAATTCGTTTTTAATAGAATTACGCCCTGTGGACAGAAATAGGCCCGAATTCTGGGAAATACCCAGCTATACACACAGAAAGCGTAAGTGCGTTATTGTAGTATGCTATTGTAAACAGCCACAATGCACGGTCTGTTCTACTCTGAGACAAGTATGCAGTGCGCAGTGCGCTGTCGGCGGGGAAAGTGCGCGCTGTGTCTTTAAGAGGCCGTGCTCTCTCGGTGTGCTGCTGCTGTAGGGATCGGCTGATGGGGGAAGGGCTCTCAGTCTCTCACACACTCCGATCTCTCATGGCGGAGAGCAGATCATCTCTTACACACACTCGCGAGGCTCGATCACACACACCGCGAGGATCCGCCAAACCCGCGTCTGATCGCGAGCCCGGACGACATGCGCGCCGCTGAGATTGCACACACACTCGCTGTTGTGATTCTGCTTTTCTTGAGCGCCAGAGAGAGCCAGCTGCATTCACACACGGTGAGACAAAACAAACCTGTGTTATTATTATTACCATCATCATCATCATCATCATCATCGTCGGAATATAGATCCTCCGATCTTTCTATCGTCTGATTTCTATATTTAAACAATTTAAGAATGTGCGTTTTTGAAAGTATTAATAATAGAGTATCAGTGTTTTTGTTTTGTTTGCATTGGACGCATCAGCATTAAATATATTTTATTTAGGCTAACTAAATAGTATTAGATTAGATCAACTCAATCTAATCTATTTAAACATACTAGACTTGCGTTTTACATATGAGGGATAATGATTTGCTGTAAATGTATAATAATAATAAATGAATAATAATACTAACACTAATTTATCAATTTAGCTGCTCACCATTTCTATGGTCTATAATGTTTGTCTATATAAACGCCAATAAGTCCAACTTAAATGGACACATGTAAATGCATCATACAGCAGGCCTCTGTCTCTGTGTGTGTGTGTGTGTGTGTGTGTGTTTTCATAACCAATGTATATAGTGTGTGCATTTCTGCTGCTGCTGTGCCGTAATGTTGTTCCGTGATGCACATTTCTCTCCTGGTTTTCCAGGGTGTCCTCCTCAGGCCCGGGAGGCTGTGAGTTATTCTGAGAGGAACTGAAGAACAAACAGGGGAAATGGCTGCGACCGCGGGCTTCTCCTCCAATGGACCTGTACCCTGGACGCTGAGCGACACCGAGGTGAACAATCTCTACCGGGACCTCGAGCTGGGCACCGTACTCACGCTCTTTTACTCCAAAAAGTCTCAAAGACCCGAGAGGAGGACGTTTCAAGTCAAGCTTGAGACCAGACAGATCATCTGGACCAGAGGAACGGATAAAATCGAGGGCGAAAGTAAGTTACGCCTTGTTTCTGGGTGCTTAACTCCAGATTGGTAAATCAGTGCTCGGCATTATGGGTTCAGAAAAGGCTACTTGGTGTGGTATTTGCATGTTTCATAACCACATTTTTGGTCCCCAGAGCCATTAGCTAACACTATTTCCATTTAATGTGGTTGATGCCGTATTTATAAAAGCGTATTCAACCAAACCTAATGACTGCCTGAATTACACAAACCTGCACTGCCAACGCTTTCATTCTGCTTATTCAACAGTCTATTTTGAGTTTTCCTGGTGGAAAGGACAGGGGTTTTGACTGCTACACGTTATGTATGTCTGGTTTCTGTGTAGGCATGTATTTGAGCTTTGGGTCGTGGAGTATTAGATGCGTCTTCAGCTCTGCTTCTTTGTTTGTTTTGGTTCTGGACTGTTCTGGCCCGTGTGTGTGAGCACAGATCTAACAGTAGTGGGGCAGGCCCATCTGTGCTGCTGTTTTCCTGCGGCGGGATGTCTTACACACAGCTGCGCTCTGCTCCGGATGCACCAGACACACTAAACGCACGAGAAGAAACACCCAACGAGCCTCGCCGCGGTGTAATCGCGCGTCTGCAGTTTCTTAAAGCCGGTGCTTAGTTGGGCCACTGTGTGTAAGGGTATAATAAACCGATTGTTTGTTGGAGTAATCGATGTTTATTGGATGGGTTTTATTTGACCGATTGTGTGTTATGAAGCATACGTTGTTCACCTTTTTCTGTCTCGGTGAGAGCTTTCATCCTCACAGGAAACGTGTTGCTTTAGGTGTGCAGGAGCGTAGTGAGATCGAGCCGGGTTCCTACGCTCATGGAGAACCTGGAAATGTTTTAAAACAAAAAGTGTGACTTCCAGCTCTGAAGAAGTCATGAATATTTTTTTGTTGGAAAGAATGGAAATTCATGGCTTTAGAGAATATACGTTTTGTTAGTTATTAGGGATGCGCCGATATGAATTTTGGCCGATATCGAAAGCCGATAACCGTTATATTGGCCGTTAAATCTAAATCCAAAGTTTTATATCATATCTGAGAGCTTGATTTCAACAACAAGAGTCTCACCATTAAAAGCCGTGTCCCAAACACACAATTATAATGTTCTATTTATTTTTACTGCCTGTTTTATTTTTTTTTTATATGTTTTAATGTATCTGTGTTGTAGGTTTATGTCATGTTGTGGTCAACAATGTTCTAAGGATGTCCTGCCTCTTAGACTGTAAAACCAGTTTACCTACGGGTATTAATAAAGTAACCTAACCTAACCTTCTTATACTTTTATGGCTTTAGAGAATATCAGTTTTGTTGGTTATGCTTCGGTCTAAAATATTAAATCGTTTTGAAGTTACTTGCATTGAGTGCAGTCTCCACAAGCCACATCCATTAACCAAAAACACATTGGTCAAATCATAGTGATGCACTGAGAAAGGTTTTGGTAATTTGGATAATTGGGTAACTGAACTTAAGCTGCTCAGGGTGTCGTGTTCTCAGGTTATGAATTAATCCAGTCTTAATAAAGTTACGGTTATTTTACATATTGCTGCTCTTGTATCTTGTATTTTTGGTCACGTGCCAATTGTTGATATGTTTACCTGTTGTAACACAACACAAAAGCAGAGCTAGTTTAATCTCACCGGTTTGGCTTCCGGACAAAACCTGAAATTCACATTTAGTTTTTTGGACGAATGTTTTCGATGTACTGCTTGTTGAAAGGGATGGGAGGTATGCATGGTATTGGGGAATATATGCATTTATTAGTTAATCAACCACTACTGGTGAAGGTTTGGTGGCCATTTCGTGTTTTTCAAAGGTGACTCAGCTTATTTTTGGATTCGTTATCCTAATAGTGATCTTAAACCCTCCTCTCAGACGTCATGGTAATGTTGTGCCCACACCTTCGTGTTTTCAAAGGCACTTCTGTTGATGGACACGGGTGACGGGTCTTTAGAAATCTCTTTATTTGCAGGTTGGGATTATGAAAGAAGAGATGTTCTGGAATGCTGTTTAACTGTGTGGATCAGTTGAAAGAAACCATTTAAAGCATGTCTTATCGATATGACCGTTTAAGTCCTAGACTGCGTAGAGGTGACGGGCTTGTTGAGATGTCAGGCGTGACGTGCTTGGTTTGGTCTTCATGCTCAAGTGATCGTACTCTTATATTCTCCTTTATTTTGTCTGATTATCAGTGCGCTGCTCTTTATCAGCCGGCCAGATAAGCTCAGTTACGAATGTTTCGGTTGGTTGATAAGCCGGGCTGGGTCCACACCAAAACTTTCCCACAACTCCCAACCCAGTTCACCCTCAGACCAAGAGTTCAATAAAGCGCTCTGTCCTTGTTGGGACAAATTGTGCTAATGAATCACGCTTCGAGAAGTGCCCGTGAGTTTCAAATGTGATGTTTTGACGGGTTGTTGTTGGATGTTCTCGTGGCAGAGGTCTCTTAAGGTGTGTGTGTGTGTGTGTGTCTGCGCTCTTCTGTTGTGTGTTTGCGAGACAGGAAGACTCTTGGTTGTGCCGTGCACTCTTGTGTTTCCTGCTGCCCTGTTTGGAATTGTTAAGCGGTTCTCTTGCACCCAGTCTGAGCTCCTATCTCAGGCCAACTGCCTTTGTCCTGTGTGTGTGTGTATGTGTGTGTGTGTGTGTGTTTGCCTCAGAGAGCGGCTTCCTCCGCAGGACTCTTGTGTTTGTACTCTCCAACTTTACCATATAAAAAGAAACAGATGGAGCAAATATGGACACTGGTATCTGGCCCCGCTCAGGTCATATTTATTGGGTGAAATGCAAGTACTTTGTTCTTGTAAATTCTGGTGAGTTCAGTTTATCGGGGGGGAAATCTTTAAAGAGAAACTGACTCCTGCACTAATGGATTTGGATTTGGGTCAGAAAGTAGAGGTTTCAGTGGTGTTCGACTTGACCCAGAGCAGTGTACTTGAGTTTAAGCGTTAGTCCTGGTTCAGGGAGACGGGACAGCTGTGCCGAAAGCTACACAATGCTACGACAGAAACGCGCCCGTAACCCCACACCCCGACAGCCAGACCTTTCACCAACGATTCGCCACACCCTTTACTCCGATTTGCCGGAGTGACTGGTATGACTATTAAATAATCATGTGGTAATGCACATTTTTAGATCATTTGTTAGTTTTAGGTCATCTCACTTGATTTATTTGGATGCAAACTAGAGATGCCCGATTAATAGTAAAAAGTTCGCGATCTCTTTCCTAAATGTCAACGATTTGGCTGGGACTATTAAACCCTTGACCGGTACGATCAATTGTTTCTTATATCACAGAAGTACTGGGATTACAGTTTCGGGAATTAAACATTGGCTACAGTTGCGATCAAAATGGAGGGAATCACCTTTTGAAAGTAACGAGGTTTCAGATAAAGATTGAATCGATTACATCGTTACGCCGGCAGGTGGCGACGAGAGAATCATTCATTCTTCAAAAACGCTGAGTCATCCAGTAATGAAACGAGTCTTGAACGAGGTTACGAGCGAGTCATTGAATCATTCATTCAAACTGATTGAAAAACAACAACCATTAATTCAAATTAATAAAAACATTTTTTTGTTTAGTTGTCTGTTCAGAATAGTGAACATGATTCCTATTTTAAACAAATCATGATTCTCAATTTCTCAAGGAATCGTGCACTAGTGGTTGAAGTCTGATTTTATGGTCTTATATTTGATTTATTCTGCATCTCTGATCCTTAAAGGAGCTGTATGTAAGAAATTTATTTCAATTAATCATAAATGGTCCTGATATGTCACTAGACATTAAGAAATCATGTACATTTCAAATACTTATATCACTGACAACAGTAGTCCGGCCAGGATATTGCCATTTAAAAAGTGAAGTTGCAGCCCTCAACTGATGTTGATGTTGTCATGTTGTGTTTTGGTCTGATGCTCCTCCCTCCACCTATCTACCAATCACGAAGTCAGTAGTGTTGCGGCATCCGGGTTGCCAGCTCTGCTCTAGTTACCACAGCTGCAGCTCGTCACGTTCCTGCGGGATCCTGCAGCCGATCTGGCAACCTCGAGTCAGAGAGGAGGGGGAGGGGATACACCACTCTACAGTAATTTGAAAGTGATTGCAGTACCAGTTTTGGCCACAATCTTACATACAGCTCCTTTAAGTTTGACTAGTGTCTTTATTGGCCTAATTAAGGACATTTTTAATTAACAGAGATTTCTTAAATATTTCTCAAGGGTGGTTAGCCTGTGTCCGTCAAACAAAATGACGCTGCACCCGAAAGCACAAGCTTTGTATCAGGTTATATGTTGAAATTAAAAGATCTAAAAGCAAGCAAGATCTTTCTGCAGATCCAAACTGAGTAAATGTTTTTTTTTCTTCTTAAAATAAACGTAACTTTGCCTGCATGCATGTCGCCTTGAGCGATGGTCAGCGTGCTGGTTCAGCTAATAGTGTATTTCAGCAAATATTCACCTTTCTAAAAACATCCACCAGACTGTTAGGACTGTAGATATATTTTGCTTTTGGGCAGTTATTTAAAATGTATTTAGTTTAGTAGGACATGTGGTCTACTTCAGAGTCTGATCCAACGCTTGCGTTTTTTGAGATCACTGGCTGGTTTCGTAAATGGACCGAACAAATCTGGATTCCTAATATGTACCAAAAACCTTCTTCCCATAACGTTGGGGAATTTGCCTAAAAAGGAGGCATGTCATAGACCGTTCAGTGTGTTGGTTTGGCTTTTCGGGCTGGTGTGTGTTTTTGTAAGTTTACTAATGAGGTTTAGAAACGATGTTTTGGAATTAAATCAGGAGGATTCCTACTTGTGATATTCTCCTGAAGTCATTTATGAACCCTCGACTTGGTTCTCGGCTTCGTCGGCTGTGAACGTGACTCCAATATGAATTTAAGATAAAATTGATATTTGTTTGATTTAAGACAATGTGTATTCGGATACAAAAATGTAAATGTCCTTTTGAATTTAAGATGTGTCGGAAGTAGGATACTAAATTATAATGAGCATTTTATATGGGTGTAATATAGCCTATATTTTCAGTGCTTGGTAGATTATACTTGCACATTTTAGTCAGTAACTGATTCCAAAGTACATGATAGAAATTGTAGTAATGTAATCCATTACATATTTGCGGTAATATAATCGGACTACTTTTTGATTACTTTTAGATTACTTTTGAGCTAACTTGTTTATTTCATTGATTTACATTTATTATCTTGTACCATAGTGATATAAAAATACAAAGAGAAAGAAAATATGTTCTATTATTTATCAACAACATAAAATGCATTAAATATTAATAATAGTTGCATGGGGGTTTGTGAGTTTAATGAAACGCTATTATGCATTTAAATCATACACATGTCAAATTAAAAGAAATAATTGAAAAATCAAAACAATCTAAATAAAACGCTTACTAAAAAAGATTAAATATTTTGTTTACCTGCATGTCATGTGACCATGAGAGAACCGTGCACTTAAAGGTGCTTGTGTAATTTTGTTGGACTGTATTAAAGCATAAAAATGCCACGTTCACATGCTTGTTTCTCCTATAAACAACCGCCTGTTATTGTACCTTGAAATCTCTGTTTGTGTTTTGGTCTGTGTGATCCCGCCCACTGCCAGTGTACCCAATGTTTTTTCGACAATAAATGAATTATGAATAATTTACTGCCGTTGTGAGAATAACATGTAGGCTAATCAATAAAAACGTAACTGTAGTAGTCTGATTAGGAGTGTTTTAAAATGTATTATAATCTAATTCAAGGACTACAGCGGATAGTCCGGAGAGTCACCGGTACTTTTCTTCCCATTCTCCAAGAACTGGACTGGCACAATCACTCCGGCCCGCTCAGATCCAGGCCACATCTTCATGAACGGTGACCGCCTGGTCGACAGCCAGACACACGAAACAGTTAAATTCCCCTCTGGCCAATACAACACACTATTAGACTCGTATTTATAAAACCATACCTCTTATTCACATTCCTTTGCATTGTATTTAACTATACCTGTACATGCATATTTAGTCTATTTTGTATATTGTCTATTTGTATATTTTTGAATGAAATTATTTTACTTTTATTATCGGCCTTATCGCTGTCATTCTGTCTGTACACTGGAAGCTTCTGTCACCGAGACACAATCCTCGTATGTGTAATCATGCAATAAATCTCATACTGATTCTGAATTACAGGTATTTAAGTTTCAGTAATCCATATTAATCAGTTTCTACTATTCCTCCTCGCTCAAGCGCACGCATAAAGCTCGCCGCAAAGCACCAGCAAAAGTAGCCTGATGATTATGAATGTGTCGGAAAAAATAGAAAGGAGACATTTAGTCTTGGTGGTTTCTGTGTCAGTGTCGGCTGCAAAGATGAAGCGCTTTAGAGAGAAATGCACCTTTCATACGGATTACATAATCAGAGTATTTGAATTGGTTGGTTTAAAAGTAGTCATTTCAAGCTTTCTATAGATAGATATATTTGTCTGTGAGGCAAGTAGCCTATATACGCTGAGTTTCGGTTCATTTATGTGACGCACTTCAGTTCACAGAGACCGAGACGGCAGAAATCCACTTTTACTGAAGTACACAAATTAAAGGAACACTCTGACTTTTTGGGACTTTAGCCTATTCACCGTATCCCCCAGAGTTAGATGAGTCCATACATACCTTTTTCATCTCCGTGCGTGCCGTAACTCTGTCTGACGCACCCACCGCTAGCCTAGCTTAGCACAAAGACTGGATGTAAATGGTTGCAGCTAGCATACTAATCCAAATAAGTGACAAAATAACGCAAACATTTTCCTATTTACATGTTGTGATTTGTATAGTCACAGAGTGTACAAAAAACAAAGTCACATGAGACACAGACATATTTTAACCGTATAAATACTGGGAACTATATTCTCTGAAGGCGAAGCACTGCTACTTGGGCGGAGTGATAACCGCAGCACCTGAGACGCGCCCGTGGTGAGGAGTGAGGACTTGGAGCAGAGAGCAGTGTTGCCAACTTAGCGCCTTTGTCGCTATTTTTAGCGACTTTTCAGACCCCTTCACCGACATTTTTTCAAAAAAGCGACTAGCGACAATTTTAGCGACTTCTTGGACAAACCTCAGTAACCTTCAAATGTTGCCAGTACTGTCCTGCGAGCGCGAGGTCTTGCTTTCTCCCTGTCGTCACTCTCTCTAGCTGCGTCTCCTCTGTTCAGTGATTGGCTGAGAGGAGCGCACGGCCGCTGACAGACGCGAATGAGCAGTGTTTTTCCACGGACTTATCACTTATCTGCTTTTCTTTGTTTTATTTTTAAAGAATTTAGTTTGACCATTTTATTTTTATTTATTTTCTTGTGCTTATTACTTGTAACACTCACTATCACAGAGGTTAGTTCATCCGGTTCCCTAACTCTCTCAATTCAGATAATGTTCCACATACATAGGCCTATAAAAAATGTAATAATTCACTACTTGTTGTCTGACAACAACAAAAATAGGAAATGAGAACAGCTTTATTCGACATTCGGCTATATTATATTAAATAGAGCATTAATTTAGAGAGAAAATTTACTAGGCTGACAGAACGCAAGTACGACGCGATGACGTAATTAATATGCTAATTGACGTATGACGTCATCTAGCGAGTTTTAGGGAAGGCCTTAGCTACTTTCCTTTGAAAATAGTTGGCAACACTGGCAGAGAGCGCATCTCAGGTGCTGGCAGGGTCCGAAATTAACACCCGCCAAGCGCCAAATGCGGATAGATTTTCCGTTTGGCGAGTAAATCTCAAAAGGCTATCCGCCCCACTGTCGGGTGAATGTTCATACCAAAATAGTAATGTAACTTGTTAACGTTAGCGAGTCCTCTTATCGATGCTCCTGCTCCAAAGCAAATTTTTGTCCCGCCATAGTCTTAATTGATCTGTGAGTAATGTAGACGACAGTAGTGCGTGTGACAGGGCGCAACTGAAGCACGAGCAGAGAGAGACCCCGGTCCCGGTCGCGCGCGCACTCTTTCTAGCGCTGTCTTGCTCTCTCTCTCTCCTTGTCACATATTAATCAAAATAAATCGACACGATGGTAAATGGTCGGAAGACCATAGTTTCATGTGGAGCATTCGGATATATTTTTTCCTGAATTACCGCTGGGTGTGAATTGTGCTAAAATACCTTATCTTCTCTGAAGCGTTCCGCACTTTAAATAAACGAAAAAACCTATCCAGTGATTAAATGTTTTCTGTTGACACAAATCTTGTGGGATGTCCTTGCTGCCGTGATAATCACACAACGCGAACACATCCGATCATGACTCATTTGAACCGATTCATTTTAATGAATGGTTAAAACCATAGATATCATATGATGTCTATGGTTAAAACAACTGAGATTTCCAGTCCTTCAGTTACTGATCGGATCAGTCAGAGTAAATGGAGTAAAAAAAAAAAATAGGCAGAGTAAAACTAAATATTTTTTTGAAATAATTATAATATATTATTATTATTGCATATATTTTATTAAATTTACAATTAATACATTTAATTTGTACAGAACTATTTTCATAGAGGCACCACCACAAAAATATTATTTTAATGTGTGTAAATTGTGTAATATGTGTGTAAATAAAAGTAAAAATGGAAAATAATATAGTATATAATAATATATATATAATAATATAGCCTATATATAAATTAATGTATATGTGACACAAAAAGGCTGTTTATTATTTTGTCCGGTAAAAAATATGCTTGGCTGGTGGATTTTTTCATCTACCAGTCCCCGTGGCAGGTGAGCCAAAAAGTTAATTTCGGACCCTGGGTGCTGCGGTTATCACTCCGCCCAAGCAGCAGTGCTTCGCCTTCAGAGAATATAGTTCCCAGTATTTATACGGTTAAAATATGTCTGTGTCTCATGTGACTTTGTTTTTTGTACACTCTGTGACTATACAAATCACAACATGTAAATCGAAAAATGTTTGCGTTATTTTGTCACTTATTTGGATTAGTATGCTAGCTGGAGCCATTTACTTCCAGTCTTTGTGCTAAGCTAGGCTAGCGGTGGGTGCGTCAGCCAGAGTTACGGCACGCACGGAGATGAAAAAGGTATGTATGGACTTATCTAACTCTGGGGGATACGGTGAAGAAGCTAAAGTCCCAAAAAGTCGGAGCTTTCCTTTAAAGTAGTTTTCACAGTTTGGAATGATGTATTAATCTTATATGTATGGCCATAAACGACGGAGTATTTTAAGTAGTTTCCGCTGTTGTCAGGAAGAAATGAAGTGCCGTACTTCAGCTTCAACACTGCACACTTAGATGTGCGGCTAATAACAGTAGCGCACATTTATCTAGGTTCATGTTAGAACGAGCGGTTCCATGTAAAGTTGCTACTTCTACGTTGCATATGATAAGGCATATTTGAGGTCGATGGATGATTTTGACACACTGTAATTACCACAAGGACCCGCCGTTAACGATCTGTCCCTCACGGACTGCGTGACGTCACTTCCTGTAGAGTTTTTTTTTCTTTCTCTGCGACTAACCGACTAATACAATTTTGGACATAAATTGTAATACATTTTGATGAAAATGAGATGAGGGGGAAAACATCACATCATAGCACAAAATCAGGCTTTGTTAAAATCTTGAAGAATGTTGTTATTATTATTAGTATTAGTATGATTTTTAAACGGTCAATGTCATGAAGCAATAATAGAATGCTATGCATTGGGTTTTATTAATCTGTTGAGTGCTCTTGTGGTGTGGTTTTCAAAACCTACTTATTTCCCTTTAATGGAAATAATGTCTTTCAGAAATATTTTGACATATTTAAATAATAAATACTTTTGAGTTTTTCAGCCATAGCGACAGCCCTAATCAATACAATATTATAATAAAATCACTATATTAGATTATATTGGCACAACTGTACACTCTGGGGTTTTCAGAGCGATGCCACTGAATAACTATTTTTGGTTCTTCAAAGAACCTTTCAATGATCAGTTCTTAAAATAACCTTTTTTTTTCCCGTATGAAGAACATCGAAAGAACAATGTTTCACTAAAGAACCTTTCGTCCAATGGAACATGAATGTTAAAGGTTCTTCAGAGAACCATCATGTGTTAAAAATGGTTAAAACCTACAAAATTGTTTCTGTAGTCACACAGTACCACAATAAATAAATATCATAACAGGTCAGCTTTATGTATACTGCTCTTTACACATTACAGATTGTTGCAAAGCAGCTTCACGTTGATGAACATGAAAATAATCATCAGTTCTGCGGTAAAGCAGCTCTACAGAAGACAATGGTGTCATTGTTCAGTTTTAATTCAGGTCAATAACTGTGTAAAGTTCATCATTTATGAGATCAGTTCAATTCTACAGAAGACTGCATCATGACTACATCATAATAAATTAATTTAAGTCTCGCATACAAATCTTTCATAATATTCTGTCTGTATGTTTGGATAAATTAATAAAACAGAACAGTGGTGTTGTAGTAACCATATGACTGGGTTATAAGAAATCTTCCAGAATCTGGTCAAATCTTGAGCTGCATGGAGAACTACACACACACACACACACACACACACACACACACTCCAGATCTCTTCTGTTATATCCGACAGACAGTGTGAACAAGATGTTTTTAGAGAAATATACCAATATAAAAATATATTTATGCCGTGGTCTGCCAGTGTTTGCTGTGTTTATGACGTGAGGTTACGAGGAAATTGATGTTACTAAAGATATTCATTCAGTTTCTTATGCAACGACACCTGCGTTTCTCTTGCATATCTCTGTCAGAACAGCACAGGATGAGTGCGGTTAGAGTGAGGAGAAACAGGAGTGTGTGTTCATCACACACACACACACCTCACAGACTCTCTTTCTGCTGAGACTTACAGGCAAAGTGCAAATTACCCTCCCGCCTTCCAATAGGTAAATGAAGAATTTACCAGCCATAAATATCTCTTACCGATAAAAGCGGTTTTGATATTCAGTCATGTCACTTACAAGATTCAGAATCAGATTATCCCGAGTTTGGCTTATATTGCCCCTATATATATATATATATATTTATTTTTTATGTGCGAGTGGAATAACTTGTTTTATTTACTTATCAAAGGCAACTTTTCTTATTATTTGGCAAAATTTTTTATGATCTGTCCTGAATTATTATAAAATTGCTTGAATGTTTAAACTGGTAAAACTGAAAAAAGTCGTGAAAATGATAAACGTTAGTTACGATGCAATGCTGGCCCGATTGTGCAAGTGAATCATGTCCCGACTGCTAAACACGAGTGTGTATCGACGCCTGCAGCGCTTGACGCTTGCCTTGTGCAGAGAGAGAGAGAGACGCAGCACCGCGAGCCCTGAATATGGAAAACATCGATTCGTGGCCGTTGAGACTCGATTTTGAATCGACCACATTTTAAAAAAACGATTAATCGAAAAATCGATTTTTTTGCCCAGCCCTAATATTATTTTATCAGTACTGGGCTCGGAGTGTACATGGGTGCGCTACTTTGTACTGTGTGTGTGTGTGTGTGTGGATGACCATTTTGAAAAACCCTGAAAGTATAATCTTGTATTTGTCATTTATCATTGTTTATGTTAGGTATAGGCAGACATGTCATAAGCATTAATAGATTTTCTTGAGAAATATGAGATGAAACATAAGAAAGGTTCACTTCTGTACCACACATGCAATCCTCACACTGTTAGTACTGCGCTGTGTGTCGTATGCAGGTAATGTCGTTCCTTTCTTTGTTGTTGCAGTAAGTGGCCTGAAATAGCTTTTCTTTGTTTGCATTAATGCATTAGGTAAAGTATTTAAATACTGAATCTAACTGTTGTTAAATTGTTGATGGAATTATTGAACTAATTGTTCAAAAGGTTTTTGTGTGTGTGAAAGAATTGAATGTTTTATTCAGCAAAAGGCATTAAATTGATCCAAAGCTGACATTTATATTGCTACAAAAGTCTCACATTTGAACATTTATTCACATAGAAAACAGTTATTTTAAAGGTTTCACTACATTACTGTAATTTTTACCTTAGGTTTGATCAAATAAATGCAGGTTTGGTGAGAATCAGACAAAAAATCATTTTAAACTGTAGTGTGTAGTGATTCACACCCCTAGTTGTTGAAGATACATTGATGCAAATCTAAGACATTGGCGAAAACATCTTTCATGTTTCCGAGCACCTTAACCCTTGTGGTAAAAGCCATCAGACATGTATGATTGACTGAAGTCTGTCTCTTGTGTCCCCTTCAGTTGATATCCGGGAGATTAAGGAGATCCGTACGGGGCAGAAGTCCCGGGACTTTGAGCGGTATGTGGAGGACTCGTCTGCGCGGCCCGACCAGGCCCACTGCTTCGTCATCCTCTACGGGACGGAGTTTCGGCTCAAAGCGCTCAGTCTGGCGGGTGAGCGTCCAGAGAAACCCACTGGCAGAGAGCAATGAAAGCGTATTACACACACACACACACTCATGCTTGTGTTCCTCTGCCTGTGTCCCGCAGCGACCTCAGACGAGGAGATGGTCATGTGGGTGAAGGGTTTGAACTGGCTGGTGTCGGATACGTTACGCTCCACCACACCCCTGCAGATAGAAAGGTGACCTTTGACCTCTACGTGCCCCTCTCCCAGTAGATATTGACTGGTGTTAACCATTAAGCTCTGGGTTCACATGTCAAGTGTAACGAGTGCCTAAAGAGTGACGTCACAGCCTTGTAGGAACACTAACCTGGAAGACAAAACCACTTAGTGTACTTGCAGAAGAAAGTACTGGGTAAAATAAGGTAACCACATGGGTTAGGTTTAGTACCCAGTTATTGTATATAGTATGTACATGGGGAACAGGACCGTAGAATAAAGTCCTGCTGATCACAGAAGTACTGGGATAAAAGGTCATCCGGGGACTTTTTGCCTCTTTTATGAGTACTGTGAATTCAGACATACTACTTTTGTCACATACTGTTTTTCACTTACTATATAGCAGGGAAGGATGCGATTTCAGATGCTGCCTAATTCCAGTAACGAAACACGTGAAGTCTTTGAGCGAGTCATTGAATCATTCATTCAAGAGATTCATTCAAAAACACTGATTCATCCAGTAATGAATCAAGTGAGTCTTCGAGCGAGTCATTGAATCGTTCATTCAAGAGATTCATTCAAAAACACTGATTCATCCAGTAACGAAACATGTGAAGTCTTTGAGCGAGTCATTGAATCATTCATTCAAGAGATTCATTCAAAAACACTGATTCATCCAGTAATGAAACAAGTGAGTCTTCGAACGAGTCATTGAATCGTTCATTCAAGAGACTCATTCAAAAACACTGATTCATCCAGTAACGAAACATGTGAAGTCTTTGAGCGAGTCATTGAATCATTCATTCAAGAGATTCATTCAAAAACACTGATTCATCCAGTAATGAAACAAGTGAGTCTTTGAGCGAGTCATTGAATCGTTCATTCAAGAGATTCATTCAAAAACACTGATTCATCCAGTAACGAAACAAGTGAGTCTTCGAGCGAGTCATTGAATCATTCATTTAAGAGATTCATTCAAAAACACTGATTCATCCAGTAATGAAACAAGTGAAGTCTTTGAGCGAGTCATTGAATCATTCATTTAAGAGATTCTTTCAAAAACACTAATTCATCCAGTAACGAAACAAGTGAGTCTTCGAGCGAGTCATTGAATCATTCATTCAAGAGATTCATTCAAAAACACTGATTCATCCAGTAACGAAACAAGTGAGTCTTTGAGCGAGTCATTGAATCATTCGTTCAAGAGATTCATTCAAAAACACTGATTCATCCAGTAATGAAACAAGTGAGTCTTTGAGCGAGTCATTGAATCATTCATTCAAGAGATTCATTCAAAAACACTGATTCATCCAGTAACGAAACAAGTGAGTCTTTGAGCGAGTCATTGAATCGTTCATTCAAGAGATTCATTCAAAAACACTGATTCATCCAGTAACGAAACAAATGAATTCTTTGAGCGAGTCATTGCATCATTCTTTTAAGAGATTCATTCAAAAACACTGATTCATCCAGTAATGAAACAAGTGAAGTCTTTGAGCGAGTCATTGAAACATTCATTCAAGAGATTCATTCAAAAGCACTGATTCATCCAGTAACGAAACAAGTGAGTCTTCGAGCGAGTCATTGAATCATTCATTTAAGAGATTCATTCAAAAACACTGATTCATCCAGTAATGAAACAAGTGAAGTCTTTGAGCGAGTCATTGAATCATTCATTTAAGAGATTCTTTCAAAAACACTGATTCATCCAGTAATGAAACAAGTGAGTCTTCGAGCAAGTCATTGAATCATTCATTCAAGAGATTCATTCAAAAACACTGATTCATCCAGTAATGAAACAAGTGAGTCTTTGAGCGAGTCATTCAATCATTCATTCAAGAGATTCATTCAAAAACACTGATTCATCCAGTAATGAAACAAGTGAATTATTTGGTCATTGAATCATTCATTCAAGAGATTCATTCAAAAACACTGTTTCATCCAGTAATGAAACAAGTGAGTCTTTGAGCGAGTCATTGAATCGTTCATTCAAGAGATTCATTCAAAAACACTGATTCATCCAGTAACGAAACATGTGAAGTCTTTGAGCGAGTCATTGAATCATTCATTCAAGAGATTCTTTCAAAAACACTGATTCATCCAGTAATGAAACAAGTGAGTCTTTGAGCGAGTCATTGAATCGTTCATTCAAGAGATTCATTCAAAAACACTGATTCATCTAGTAACGAAACATGTGAAGTCTTTGAGCGAGTCATTGAATCATTCATTCAAGAGATTCATTCAAAAACACTGATTCATCCAGTAATGAAACAAGTGAAGTCTTTGAGCGAGTCATTGAATCATTCACTCAAGAGATTCATTCAAAAACACTGATTCATCCAGTAATAAAACAAGTGAGTCTTTGAGCGAGTCATTGAATCGTTCATTCAAGAGATTCATTCAAAAACACTGATTTATCTAGTAATGAAACATGTGATGTCTTTGAGCGAGTCGTTGAATCATTCATTTAAGAGATTCATTCAAAAACACTGATTCATCCAGTAACGAAACAAGTGAAGTCTTTGAGCGAGTCATTGAATTGTTCATTCAAGAGATTCATTCAAAAACACTGATTCATCTAGTAACGAAACATGTGAAGTCTTTGAGCGAGTCATTGAATTGTTCATTCAAGAGATTCATTCAAAAACACTGATTCATCTAGTAACGAAACATGTGAAGTCTTTGAGCGAGTCATTGAATCATTCATTCAAGAGATTCATTCAAAAACACTGATTCATCCAGTAACAAAACAAGTGAGTCTTTGAGCGAGTCATTCAATCATTCATTCAAGAGATTCATTCAAAAACACTGATTCATCCAGTAATGAAACAAGTGAGTCTTTGAGCGAGTCGTTGAATCATTCATTCAAGAGATTCATTCAAAAACACTGATTCATCTAGTAATGAAACAAGTGAGTCTTTGAGCGAGTCGTCGAATCATTCATTCAAGAGATTCATTCAAAAACACTGATTCATTCAGTAACGAAACAAGTGAGTCTTTGAGCGAGTCGTTGAATCATTCTTTTAAGAGATTCATTCAAAAACACTGATTCATCCAGTAATGAAACAAGTGAAGTCTTTGAGTGAGTCATTGAATCATTCATTCAAGAGATTCATTCAAAAACACTGATTCATCCAGTAACGAAACAAGTGAATTATTTGGTCATTGAATCATTCATTCATAATAAAAAAAAAACAATATAATTGTTAAGAATGAAATATTTTGTAAATAGACTGCAGCGATTCACATTTTGTCAGAACCTCTAGTAAATTGCAGGTTATTTTGTTTAGTTGTCTGTTCAGAATCGTGGGAAAATCGCAATCTTTAGTTAGAGACGAAAAAATCCTGCGTTTCAGATAATCCCGAATCTTGCCGCTCTAATGTATTTCTAATAAGATGTACACTGAATTGATGTTTTAATATCAGTGTTTCGGTACATTAAGGCAGTTTAAGAGTTTAACTGTTTTTTTTTTTTGTGATTTTAATACTTGAATTGTGACATATTTCCTATGAAATGTAAAATCGACAGGCCTGTTCTGCACTTCTGTGGATGTTTTTTTCCTCCAGGTCTCTGCGACAGTCACGTGACTTAAAACTATAGATAATTGCTAATTTTAAAAAGTGGAAACAAAGTGTTGTATTAATACTTTTCCCTCTTTTATCCAGGTGGCTGAGAAAGCAGTTCTACGCGGTGGATCGCAACAGGGAAGACAGGTGTGTTACATGTCAGTGTCCTCAGTGTGATGGAGCGCCCGTAGCTCTCTGTAGAGGAACCGCTGTAGCGCACGCTCATGTTGAGGGGCACACACACTCAGATGGAGAGATGGTGTGTGTTTGAGATGTTTCTCTGACGTAGCGATTCTTATAATCTTAAGGGGAGAAATGGCTGACTCAGAGAGGTACCTGGCCTTATTAACACACACACACACACACACACACACACACACACACACACACACACACACACACACACACACATATCCTGTTGCAGGATGTGCCATCTCTGAGCTCTATTTACCCAACAGGAGTGTGTGTGTGTGTGTGTGTGAAGGTAAATACACAGCGAGCGAGTGAAAGACACTCGAGGTGTGTGAGGTGTCGTATTCAGGTGAAATGGTGGTCGTGTGTGTCGTAGGGGTGGAACGGTACATGTATTCGTATCGAACCGAAACGGTACGGGCGTCACGGTTCGGTGCACGAATTTACACGGAGAATACACGGTATAAAAATAAATAAAACTCGCGTGCAAATTAATTAATGTAATGCGGAACTACTGTTAGATACGCGGGTTCTTTAGGGACACATAATCTGTAGCATCGGCTTAGCTCTGAACGCGCGTTCACTTCAAACGTTGGCTTTATACGCGCGTCATATTCGCTTTGGACTAGCGTCGAACTAGACGATTGCGATGACGAGAGAGAGAGAGAGAGAGAGAGAGAGAGAGAGAGAGAGAGAGAGAGAGAGAGAGAGAGAGAGAGAGAGAGAGAGAGAGAGAGAGAGAGAGAGAGAGAGAGAGAGAGAGAGAGAGAGAGAGAGAGAGAGAGAGAGAGAGAGAGAGAGAGAGAGAGAGAGAGAGAGAGAGAGAGAGAGAGAGAGAGAGAGACGCGCGCGATCGAACAGTGGAAACATAAAAACATACTCCGTCATTTTGTTCATAGAGATGATAAGTAAACCTGCCAAGTGTTTACTTATACCGGTATTTGTGTACACTCGCAATCAAACACAACATTGTGCTTTTGTAACACTGTAAACTCTTGTCAAACTGTAACCTACAACTGTCACCCAACCAAAATCACACACACACACACACACACACACACACACTGTTTTCAAAGCAAAACATTCATCATATTGCATTGGTTTTCATTTCTTACACATTCTACATTGATTTAAAAAAGAAAATCAAATGTGTTTTTAATGGTAGTAGGCTATTATTTTATACAGAAATCAATTATTTATAATTCAGAAGAGAATAATGTTACATTGTCAATTAATAATGTTAATTAAAATTAAGGAAAACAAATATATTGATCTGAAATATAGCAAAATAATTTTAAATTAATTCAGTTACAATTACCAAACATCGCAAGGTCTTTTTGTCTTTTTATTAATTTAATTAATAAACTAATTATATAAAACTATTGTCAGTGCACTACAAATAAACTGGTTCTATGCCTTTATTAATAAAACTTATTTAAAAAATACAATGCCTTCTGGATTTTTGTTTTGCTTTTCCCTCCATTGTACCGAAATCGTACCGAACCGTGACTTCTGTGTACCGTTCCAGCCCTAGTGTGTCGTACTGCTTCATATTTCTGTGGAAACCGTGATAAATATTTTTTGGGATTCTTTGTTGAACAGAAAGAATAGCATTTTAAATATAAATATTTTGTAACATTGTCTTTTTACGGTCACTTTTAATGGGTATAAAAGTGTTAATGTCTTTGATAAGAGTCGTACTGACCCCACACTTCTGAACAGTGGTGTGTAACACACACAGCAGGCGTAGATGTGCACATGTATACATAAACCACATGACCGTATGTACATCATACATGCATGTAATAACTTTTGAGCAATAAATGTTTTTGCTGATTATATCGTGAGAAGTAGCCGAGAGGAATGAGACGGGTCGATGTAAGCGCGGCTGAAACGAGCGTCCTCATGTGAAGCCCGTTCAGACCCACATTCCCAAACTCTGTGTGTTCTCCGGCAGGATTTCCTGCAAGGATCTGAAGAGTATGCTGTGTCAGGTCAACTACAGGGTTCCCAATATGAGGTTCTTACGGGAGAAGCTTCCGGTAACTTCCCTCCACTCACTTCTCATATTAGTGTAGAATTAATTGTTTAGTCACCTTTATTTATATAGTGCTTTTTAGGTGATTATTATTGTATAATGTTTATATGCCATGTGATTTGATTTTTTTGGTGACACCGTTAACTGCAGTTACATCACTGGATATTGTGTATTTGTTTACTCCATGTTAACACATATGTAATTACAGGATATGTTTGTGTTTTATTAATATTAATATCGGATGTGGTTTCTTGGTTAGGACGGAGAGCTGAGGAATGGAGATGTGTCGTATTGTCATTTCGCCCAGCTGTACCGCAGCCTGATGTTTGATGCACAGAAATCGGTGAGTTCACGTTAATGTGTGTGTGTGTGTGTGTGTGTTGGTGGAGGCGAACCCCTCCTCAGAGCCACTCAAGCCCCGTCAGTTCGCCCCGCTTCTCAAATGGCCTTCGCGTCAATACTGGCCCTTTTAAAAAGCCACAAGATCTATCGGCTAAAAGCCATTAGGCCACACACACACACACACACACACACACACACACACAGCACTGATGACCCTTGCACTCAGAGGGGTGTGTGTGTGTGTGTAGGTTGAATCACTTGAGTAGATGTTTGCCGTCTCATCAGTTGATTAGCATCTGGCGGGTCTGCACATGTAGAGCTGCAGATGTTTTTACCGTGGTGTTTTACTGTAGTGCTGCAGATGTTTTTACCGCGGTGTTTTACTGTAGAGCTGCAGATGTTTTACCGTGGTGTTTTACTGTAGAGCTGCAGCTGTTTTTACCGCGGTGTTTTACTGTAGAGCTGCAGATGTTTTTACCGTGGTGTTTTACTGTAGAGCTGCAGATGTTTTTACCGCGGTGTTTTACTGTAGAGCTGCAGATGTTTTTACCGTGGTGTTTTACTGTAGAGCTGCAGATGTTTTTACCGCGGTGTTTTACTGTAGAGCTGCAGATGTTTTACCGTGGTGTTTTACTGTAGAGCTGCAGATGTTTTTACCGCTGTGTTTTACTGTAGAGCTGCAGATGTTTTACTGTAGAGCTGCAGATGTTTTTACCGCGGTATTTTACTGTAGAGCTGCAGATGTTTTACCGTGGTGTTTTACTGTAGAGCTGCAGATGTTTTTACCGCGGTGTTTTACTGTAGAGCTGCAGATGTTTTACCGTGGTGTTTTACTGTAGAGCTGCAGATGTTTTTACCGCGGTGTTTTACTGTAGAGCTGCAGATGTTTTTACCGCGGTGTTTTACTGTAGAGCTGCGGATGTTTTTATCGCGGTGTTTTACTGTAGAGCTGCAGATGTTTTACTGTAGAGCTGCAGATGTTTTTACCGCTGTGTTTTACTGTAGAGCTGCAGATGTTTTTACCGCGGTGTTTTACTGTAGAGCTGCAGATGTTTTTACCGCGGTGTTTTACTGTAGAGCTGCAGATGTTTTACCGTGGTGTTTTACTGTAGAGCTGCAGATGTTTTACCGCTGTGTTTTACTGTAGAGCTGCGGATGTTTTTACCGCGGTGTTTTACTGTAGAGCTGCAGATGTTTTACCGTGGTGTTTTACTGTAGAGCTGCAGATGTTTTTACCGCTGTGTTTTACTGTAGTGCTGCAGATGTTTTTACCGTGGTGTTTTACTGTAGAGCTGCAGATGTTTTTACCGCTGTGTTTTACTGTAGAGCTGCAGATGTTTTTACCGCGGTGTTTTACTGTAGAGCTGCGGATGTTTTTACCGCGGTGTTTTACTGTAGAGCTGCAGATGTTTTACCGTGGTGTTTTACTGTAGAGCTGCAGATGTTTTACCGTGGTGTTTTACTGTAGAGCTGCAGATGTTTTTACCGTGGTGTTTTACTGTAGAGCTGCAGATGTTTTTACCGCGGTGTTTTACTGTAGAGCTGCAGATGTTTTTACCGCGGTGTTTTACTGTAGAGCTGCGGATGTTTTTACCGCGGTGTTTTACTGTAGAGCTGCAGATGTTTTACCGTGGTGTTTTACTGTAGAGCTGCAGAAGTTTTTACGGCTGTGTTTTACTGTAGAGCTGCAGAAGTTTTTACGGCTGTGTTTTACTCTAGAGCTGCGGATGTTTTTACCGCTGTGTTTTACTGTAGAGCTGCAGATGTTTTACCGCGGTGTTTTACTGTAGAGCTGCAGATGTTTTTACCGTGGTGTTTTACTGTAGAGCTGCAGATGTTTTTACCGTGGTGTTTTACTGTAGAGCTGCAGATGTTTTTACCGTGGTGTTTTACTGTAGAGCTGCAGATGTTTTACCGTGGTGTTTTACTATAGAGCTGCGGATGTTTTTACCGCTGTGTTTTACTGTAGAGCTCTAGATGTTTTTACCGCGGTGTTTTACTGTAGAGCTGCGGATGTTTTTACCGCGGTGTTTTACTGTAGAGCTGCAGATGTTTTACCGTGGTGTTTTACTGTAGAGCTGCAGATGTTTTTACCGCTGTGTTTTACTGTAGAGCTGCAGATGTTTTTACCGCGGTGTTTTACTGTAGAGCTGCAGATGTTTTACCGTGGTGTTTTACTGTAGAGCTGCAGATGTTTTTACCGCTGTGTTTTACTGTAGAGCTCTAGATGTTTTTACCGCAGTGTTTTACTGTAGAGCTGCGGATGTTTTTACCGCGGTGTTTTACTGTAGAGCTGCAGATGTTTTACCGTGGTGTTTTACTGTAGAGCTGCAGATGTTTTTACCGCTGTGTTTTACTGTAGAGCTGCAGATGTTTTTACCGCGGTGTTTTACTGTAGAGCTGCAGATGTTTTACCGTGGTGTTTTACTGTAGAGCTGCAGATGTTTTTACCGCTGTGTTTTACTGTAGAGCTGCAGATGTTTTTACCGCGGTGTTTTACTGTAGAGCTGCGGATGTTTTTACCGCGGTGTTTTACTGTAGAGCTGCAGATGTTTTACCGTGGTGTTTTACTGTAGAGCTGCGGATGTTTTACCGTGGTGTTTTACTGTAGAGCTGCGGATGTTTTTACCGTGGTGTTTTACTGTAGAGCTGCAGATGTTTTTACCGTGGTGTTTTACTGTAGAGCTGCAGATGTTTTTACCGCGGTGTTTTACTGTAGAGCTGCAGATGTTTTTACCGCTGTGTTTTACTGTAGAGCTGCAGATGTTTTTACCGCGGTGTTTTACTGTAGAGCTGCGGATGTTTTTACCGCGGTGTTTTACTGTAGAGCTGCGGATGTTTTACCGTGGTGTTTTACTGTAGAGCTGCAGATGTTTTTACCGCGGTGTTTTACTGTAGAGCTGCAGATGTTTTACCGTGGTGTTTTACTGTAGAGCTGCAGATGTTTTTACCGCTGTGTTTTACTGTAGTGCTGCAGATGTTTTTACCGTGGTGTTTCTGTAGAGCTGCAGATGTTTTACCACTGTGTTTTACTGTAGAGCTGCAGATGTTTTACCGCGGTGTTTTACTGTAGAGCTGCAGATGTTTTTACCGTGGTGTTTTACTGTAGAGCTGCAGATGTTTTTACC
The DNA here is from genome assembly GCA_029959095.1 of Rhinichthys osculus. Lineage (NCBI taxonomy): Eukaryota > Metazoa > Chordata > Actinopteri > Cypriniformes > Leuciscidae > Rhinichthys > Rhinichthys osculus. The sequence goes on from JARWKJ010000021.1 coordinate 31,531,094, forward strand.
GCGGTGTTTTACTGTAGTGCTGCAGATGTTTTTACCGTGGTGTTTTACTGTAGAGCTGCAGATGTTTTTACCGTGGTGTTTTACTGTAGTGCTGCAGATGTTTTTACCGTGGTGTTTTACTGTAGAGCTGCAGATGTTTTTACCGCGGTGTTTTACTGTAGAGCTGCAGATGTTTTTACCGCGGTGTTTTACTGTAGAGCTGCAGATGTTTTTACCGTGGTGTTTTACTGTAGAGCTGCAGATGTTTTTACCGTGGTGTTTTACTGTAGAGCTGCAGATGTTTTTACCGCGGTGTTTTACTGTAGAGCTGCAGATGTTTTACCGCGGTGTTTTACTGTAGAGCTGCAGATGTTTTACTGTAGTGTTTTACTGTAGATCTGCAGATGTTTTACCGCGGTGTTTTACTGTAGATCTGCAGATGTTTTACCGCGGTGTTTTACTGTAGAGCTGCAGATGTTTTACTGCGGTGTTTTACTGTACCGGAGCTGAAATGGCTACAGTTACAAGATCGGGTATTAATTGTATTATTCACATAACAAGCTCTTTTTTTCTTCTGTTTATTTATAGATGGAGATTCCACTGCTACAAAGGTATTCACTCGTGTTTTTAAGATAAAGAATTTATGAATGACATGAATGATCATTTACAACACATTTAACTTTCAGAATTTATTTGTTAGGATTTGATTGAACTATTTAAGTGTAGTTATTAAATTAAACGTATGAATTGTGCATAAAAAGACCTATTAGTAAATGCTCATTTATTATAGTTTTTTAATGCATTTAAATGGTTATCAGACATCCTAGATCATGTGTTGGGTTTCCAGACATGAGGCCATAACACGGATCTGTGTGTTTGACAGGTTTATTGAGAGACCGGAACAGGAGATCTCACTGGAGGACTTCCAGAACTTCCTAATTGAACATCAGAAGGTTAGATATGTGTTTATTCACTGTATTGCTCGAACCAAACCAGCCGTCACCGTATCTACACATTAATTGGATGCATATTTTTTGCATAGTAGAGTGGGTTGTTGAGGGAAGAGAATCTGTACTTCAGATGTTTGGTAATAACCGTTCCAAATAAATATATGTGTGTGTGTGTGTGTGTGTCCTCAGGAGCTTTGGGCCACAGACAATAACAAGGTGCAGGAGTTCATGTTCCACTACCTGAAGGATCCTCTGCGAGAGATCGAGCAGCCGTACTATCATCAAGACGAGGTGAACTTTACATTGACATTTATGAATCTGGCAAACGCATTCTTGCAAAGTGACTAGTGCGTTTACTCAGCATGTGCGTTCCCAGGGAATCAAACCCATAACAGTGGCGTTGCAAGCGCACGCTTTACCCACATCACCACTTCCTGCTTCGCTGCAGTATCGTGTGACCTCAGATTTGCTTGTTTGATATGTTAATCCGCCTCTTCTTTACTTAATTCGTTGCTAATGAATTTCCTGTTCTATTATTTGCAAGTATTTAAATTAAGTATTTGTATTCAACTTTCCTGAGAAAGATGTCATCTTGTTTAAACTTTGAATTATTTCGTAACGTGATTATAATCTTTGCATATAGTTAATATTGAAAGAAAATGTTTATAAAAAAATTATGTTTGACACGCATTCCTCATTTATTTTAGTAAATAATTGGAGTAGCTATTTTACACACACATCATAAAGGTGTCTACAAAGTAAAGCATAAATTCAGCATCTTTTTTAGAAAATGAAAATCGGAAAGAGCATTTCCTGGTTCATGTTCCTTTTACTGATAAGAACCCCTTGTTGTATTTTGCACTCTTTCAAGAAAACTGGAGCGCTAAAGCGGTTGTGTAGTTTGGTGTTGTTCAGGTCTACATCAGCTGTGCAGAGCTCTGTCTTCAGTTTCAGCATGCTGACGTTAACTTGTCTTGTGGTTCTCAGTTCCTCACGTATCTGTTCTCTAAAGAGAACACTATCTGGGACTCGCAGCTCGATCAGGTGCGGCCAGAGGACATGAACAACCCCCTGTCCCACTACTGGATCTCCTCGTCCCACAACACGTGAGTAGAGGCGTGGCTCTGCTCCCCGTGAGCTGCTCACCGAAGCACATTTCAGTATGAGAACAGTTCTGATTAAACTGACACTTATAAGAGGCTGTGTGTTTATTAATGTTCTCTCTATAAGGGTATCTAGTAACTAGTGGTCTAAAGATAACGTCCATCCTTTTTTATTTTGTAGTTCATCCATTGGTTAGATGGATAGATAGTTAGTTCGTAAGTGTATAATCCCACTCAAAGAACCAAAATGTTAGATGATGGGGAAAAGGTTGGTTGGTTGTTTAGTTGGTGCATAAAATGAATCCCCTTCAATGAATCAAAACACCCTGTTAGATCAGGGGTGTCCTGGCCTGCTCCTGGAGGGCCTTAGTTAGTTAGTTAGTTAGTTAGTTAGTAACAAAATGTTAGATGATAGGAAAAAGGTTGGTTGGTTAGTTATTTTGGTTCTTTGATGGAGAATCACACCACCCAACTAACTAACCAACCCAACATCTTTTTCCATCATCTAACATTTTGTTTCTAACAACTAACTAACCAATGAACTAACTATCCAAACCTTCCCCCATCATCTAATAGTTGGGTAGTGTGATTCTCCATCAAAGACTAAAAAAAATAGATGATGGGGGATTGGTTAGTTTGTTGTTAGAAACAAAATGTAAGATGATTGGGAAACGGTTGGTTAGTTGGTTGGTTAGTTGGTTGTTAGAAACAAAATCTTAGATAATGGGGAAGGGTTGGTTGGTTGGTTGGTTAGTTAGTTGAGTAGTGTGATTCTCCATCAAAGAACCAACATATTAGATAATGGGTGAAGGTTTGGTTAGTTGTTAGAAACAAAATGTTAGATGATAGGGGAAGGATTGGTTGGTTGATTAGTTTGTTGGTTACTAAGTGTATACAATCAGTCCCCCTCAAAGAAAAGAAGGTTTGACCAGGGCGTCCAGACCTGCACCTGGAGGGCCAGTGTTAGTTAGTTATGTAGTTAGTTACGTAGTTAGAAACAAAATCTTAGAAGATAGGACAAGGGTTGGTTGGTTAGTTATTTTGGTTCTTTGATGGAGAACCACACCACCCAACTAACTAACCAACCCTTTTTCCATCATCTAACATTTTGTTTCTAACAACTAACTAACCAATGAACTAACTAACCAAACCTTCCCCCATCATCTAATAGTTGGGGAGTGTGATTCTCCATCAAAGACTAAAAAAAAATAGATGATGGGGGATTGGTTAGTTTGTTAGTTGTTAGAGACAAAATGTAAGATGATTGGGAAACGGTTGGTTAGTTGGTTGTTAGAAACAAAATCTTAGATAATGGGGAAGGGTTGGTTGGTTGGTTGGTTAGTTGAGTAGTGTGATTCTCCATCAAATAACCAACATATTAGATAATGGGTGAAGGTTTGGTTAGTTAGTTGTTAGAAACAAAATGTTAGATGATAGGGGAAGGATTGGTTGGTTGATTAGTTTGTTGGTTACTAAGTGTATACAATCAGTCCCCCTCAAAGAAAAGAAGGTTTGACCAGGGCGTCCAGACCTGCACCTGGAGGGCCAGTGTTAGTTAGTTACGTAGTTAGTTACGTAGTTAGTTACGTAGTTAGAAACAAAATCTTAGATGATAGGAAAAGGGTTGGTTGGTTAGTTATTTTGGTTCTTTGATGGAGAACCACACCACCCAACTAACCAAACCAACCCTTTTTCCATCATCTAACATTTTGTTTCTAATCACACTACCCAACTAACTATTAGATGATGGGGGAAGGTTTGGTTAGTTAGTTAGTTGTTAGAAACAAAATGATTGGGAAATAGTTGGTTAGTTAGTTAGTTGTTAGAAACAAAATCTTAGATAATGAGGAAGGGTTGGTTGGTTAGTTAGTTGGGTAGTGTGATTCTCCATTAAAGAACCAAAATATTAGATAATGGGGGAAGGTTTGGTTAGTTGTTAGAAACAAAATGTTAGATGATAGGGGAAGGATTGGTTGGTTGATTAGTTTGTTGGTTAGTAAGTGAGTCCCCCTCAAAGAAAAGAAGGTTTAATCAGTGGTGTCCAGACCTGCTCCTGGAGGGCCAGCGTCCCGTGACTCTATTAGCAGGATTACACACCCTGTGCTAGAGGAGGATGGTTGGGTTGGGTGTCTAGTTAGTTAGTGTATAAAATGATTCTCCCTTAAAGAGCCAAAATGTAAGATGATGGGGAAGGGTTTGGTCAGTTGGTTGGTTAGAGTATAGATTCAATCACCCTCTAAATAGTCAAAATGTTGGATGGGGAAAGAGTTAGTTTGTTGGTTAGATGTTTAGTTAGTTTTAGTTTTGTTTATTTATTTGTTTGTTTATTAGTTTTAGTTGGTTGGTTAGAGTATAAGTTAATCAACCTCAAAGAGGCTAAATGTTATAAGGGCAGGAGTTGGTTAGTTAGGTAGTTGGTTAGTTAGGTAGTTGGTTAGTTAGGTAGTTGGTTAGTTAGGTAGTTGGTTAGTTAGGTAGTTGGTTAGTTAGGTAGTTGGTTGGTTGGTTGGTTGGTTGGTTAGTTAGTTAGTTAGGTGGTTGGTTGGTTAGTTGGTTACGTAGTTGGTTAGTTGGTTGGTTGGTTAGTTAGGCAGTTGGTTGGTTGGTTGGTTAGTTAGGTAGTTGGTTGGTTGATTAGTTTGTTGGTTGGTTGGTTAGTTAGGCAGTTGGTTAGTTGGTTGGTTGGTTGGTTGGTTGGTTGGTTAGTTAGAAAGTTAGTTGGTTGGTTAGTAAGGTAGTTGGTTAGTTGGTTAGCTAGTTAGGTGGTTGGTTGGTTAGTTGGTTAGGTCAGGGGTTCTCAAACATTTTGGAGCCAGGGACCCCTTACAGGGGAAAAACATTTCCATGGACCCCGTCATATTTATAACAGTGATTGAGCACAAAGTTAATGTGGGAGCTGCTAATCAAATATTTTTGCACAAATGCGGTCTCCACCCAGGGTCCTATGCAGGAATTTCTAAATAGCCTACTGAGGTCCCAAAAGTGATCTTGCTAGGGGGGTTGGGGGGCATGCCCCCCTGAGGGATTTTTGATGTTCTTGATCTGCACATGTGCATTTTAAGGTGTTTTAAGGCCCACAAATTGGATAACTATAGCTTTAAAAGCATGTCAGTGGGCAGTGGCATACATTATTTTGTCAAGATGACAGTTTAAATTTTACAATGAATGATCCAAATGGAAATGCAGAATGTATATGATTATTGTTTACAGGCTATATCAAAACTCAATCACATATTCCAAACAGGAATGGCCTTAAATGAGAAATGTTTCAAGGATTATTCTGTACAAAAAAATAATTTACAAACATAAGTGTCTACTTTGTATTATTTGATGTTAAATGCATTATATAAGTCACTTTGGAATAAATAGCATGTTTTCAGATGATAAAGAAAACACGACTTATAGTCCGGAAAAAACGGTAGGCTGTTATAAATTATTTCGCGGACCCCCTGGCTATAGTTCACGGACCACTAGGGGGTCCACGGACCCCACTTTGAGAACCACTGGGTTAGGTAGTTGGTTGGTTGGTTAGTTAGTTGGTTGGTTGGTTAGTTAGGCAGTTGGTTGGTTGGTTGGTTAGTTAGGTAGTTGGTTAGCTAGTTAGGTGGTTGGTTGGTTAGTTGGTTAGGTAGTTGGTTAGTTGGTTGGTTAGTTAGTTAGGTAGTTGGTTAGGTGGTTGGTTGGTTGGTTAGTTAAGTAGTTGGTGGTTAGTTAAGTAGTTGGTTAGTTAAGTAGTTGGTTAGTTAAGTAGTTGGTTAGTTAGGTAGTTGGTTGGTTAGTTAGGCAGTTGGTTGGTTGGTTGGTTGGTTAGGTAGTTGGTTAGTTAGGTAGTTGGTTGGTTAGTTAGGCAGTTGGTTGGTTGGTTGGTTAGGTAGTTGGCTGGTTGGTTAGTTAGGTAGTAGGTTAGTTGGTTGGTTGGTTAGTTAGGTAGTTAGATGTTTGGTTGGTTGGTTGGTTGGTTGGTTGGTTGGTTGGTTGGTTAGGTAGTTGGTTGGTTGGTTAGTTAGTTAGGTAGTTGGTTAGTTGGTTGGCTGGTTAGTTAGGTAGTTGGATGTTTGGTTGGTTGGTTAGTTAGCACAGTACAACTTTCTCTAAGATGTCACAATATTACCATTATGCATAATCTTACACAAAAGCACAGACCTTTATGTTCAAAGGACTATTTTTCTGGAGTGTTTTGGTGGTTGTGGATGGTGTGGTCCTCGTTGATGGGTGTCTGTTAGATGACATCACTGGAGTAGAGGTCTGAATGAAACTCATGCACACACACAGCAACTAGAATTTAAAACCCTGATGAACAAGGCTCAGTAAAATGTTGAATAGATGCGCCACATCAGGTGTACTGTACACACAATATCTCTTCTCTTAGCGCTCTGAACTCTTTCATTATGGGACGAGGTTCGCACAGGACTCATAAAAGTGATTTTAGCCAATATAGTTGGTCTAGCTAATCTATCATTATATTGACCTATTAAAAGTAGATTATTATTGGTTATGATTTTCACTGGAATTACTACTTGTGCTTATTTTATGCTTATCGTTTATTTTAATGATAATCTTTGAGAGATTTTACAATAAGCAAATCAGATACCGCTTAAGAGTTTATTTCATGTGTTGAAAATCACATTAATGTAGAAACCCGTTTCCACCTCAGATTAAAAAAGGTGAATGTGACTATTTCTTGCTATTGTTACTTAATATCTTTCGAATTTTAATGCTGTATCCAGTAGTCTAGTTATCAGTGTATGTGTGTGTATATATATACTGTTTACTTTAACACAGAGTGTAGTGTGTATCTGTCAGTAACCTGCAGACCTTGAATAGAAACGCATGTCTGACATCAGCGGCTGAATCTAAAAAAGCCAGATGACGAGTGGACAGATTTCTACATCACTTCATATATGATATTTCAGACGGGTGAAGTGTTACTATGTTGTGTGGTGTCTTTCAATCAGGACTGATTTGAAATATTAGTATTTAGCTGTTTGCGGTTTGTTTCTCTCATGGTGTTTAACCGGTATAGCTAGATTATAAAGCCATTAGGTGGTTCAAAGAGAACCGGATAAAGACTGACAGAATGGAAAGAATTTTTGAACGTGTTTGTACAGCGTGTGTTTATAAGCTGTAATAAAGGTGAAAGGGTCGCTGATGCTGGCGTGTGAGGTGTGATGTGTGTATGGAGTAATGCAGACAGGTCTGACTCTGACGTGTGTGTGTGTTGGTATTTTTAGCTATCTGACGGGGGACCAGTTTTCCAGCGAGTCGTCTCTGGAGGCGTACGCCCGCTGTCTGCGGATGGGCTGCAGATGCATCGAGTGTAAGTCACAGCGCAACTCTATTATTAGCAATGATCAACGCTTCATATACAAATAGATTCTAAAATATTACCTTTCCAGAAACGAACATGCTGAAAATACAGTTTTGCAATGGTTGCATTGAACAATATATCATAAATACTTTCTCCCAGTTGTAAACTAGCAGGCTACAACAGTATGACACGATGCATGCATTTATATTAATGAATTGGTAAATAAAATAAAATAAAGAATATCCTCCAGTTTTAGTGTCCTAGGTTAGTAAAAAATCTGATTTGTTTATTTTTTTTGGTTGGTAAGTTGATATGGGTTGTTTGTTTTTGTTGTTCCGATTTGTTTTTCTTTTTTTTTTTTTTTTTTTTTTTTTAAATCTTTTTCTGGATTTACTGGGTACGCACAATAGCGATAAACAAACAAAAAGCACAGAAATCCATAACAATTAAATGATGCTTTTATTTATTTTTGTTTGATTTATTTATTTTAGGAGCTGAAATTTGTCTAATTTGAGATTAGAACTATTATTTCTTTTATAACTCTAACCGTAGGAGACTAGCATAGCAAGATCTGTTGTTTTATGATTTGTGGCATAATAAAATGAATAACTATACTCCAGTTTTAGCGTCCTCCTGTGCTCTGGGGTACAAATAAATAAATTAATATAAAATCTAAAGTGAATGGATTTGTTTGTTAGTTTAGGTTGGTTTGTTTATTTTTTATTTTTGTTCCTTATTGATTTGTAATTAATTTTCTAAATTTGACAAATGTATATAATAAAAATAAACAATCAAACTAACATAAAACTGTATAACAATTCAATTGTATTTTATTTTTGCTTATTTTAGTTTTTGTAAACTATAAATATTTATCGTAACTACAACTATAAGACTAGACTTGTTAGACTCTAGTCTTTATTTCAACTGAATAATGTTTACTATTGTCTTTTAGAGCTACTTTACAGCAGGATTGAATTATGTTTTCATCATATTTTCCATATTTATCCCAATAAAGCTGTTTTAAAACAATATGTATTGTATAAAGTGCTCTGTGAATAAAGGTGACTTGCAAGTTTTATAATAGTGGCATGTTGTTGTGTTTCTGGCAGCAGTTATAATGTGTGTGTGTGTGTGTGTGTGTGTTGCAGTGGACTGCTGGGACGGTCCTGATGGGATGCCTGTCATCTACCACGGCCACACCCTCACCACCAAGATCAAGTTCAACGATGTGCTTCAGACCATCAAAGAGCATGCCTTCGTCACGTCTGAGTGAGTGTCACATGACGTCTGCGCTCGCGTGATGATCAGATGTGGTCATCTATTCAAGAACGTGCGGTAATCAGGTTGCGTTGCTTGTGTTTGCATGCAGCTATCCCATCATCCTCTCCATCGAGGACCACTGCAGTATTGTCCAGCAGAGAAACATGGCCAGCTTCTTTAGGAAAGTGTTTGGAGACATGCTCCTGATCAAAGCGGTGGACATCTCCGCGGACGGCCTGCCCTCGCCCAATCAGCTCAAGAGGAAGATCCTCATCAAGGTGAGGCTCATTGGTCATGTGGCAGGAGACTGTGTGTTTGGCCACTCCAGACAGCTTGATTGTTGAATTGATGTGTCCAGCACAAGAAACTAGCCGAGGGAAGTGCGTACGAGGAGGTGTCGTCTTCAACGCCGTACTCGGAGAACGACATCAGCAACTCCATCAAGAACGGCATCCTGTACCTGGAGGACCCCATCAACCACGTGAGACCCTCTCCCTCCACTCTTACGGGACAGGTGAATCTGTTGCTGATGATCTCGTGATGAATGTGCACTGGTGTCGTCCTCACAGGAGTGGTACCCTCACTTCTTCGTCCTGACCAGCAATAAGATCTATTATTCTGAGGAGACGTCAAGTAATCAAGGGAACGAGGACGAGGAGGAGCACAGAGAGGTACAGCTAGATTCAGAATACGGTCCTTACAGTCGGAAACACTTTAAAGTGTTCACTTTGTCACAGTGTCGTTAGTGTGTATGTACATGAACAATGAGGGTTCGAGTTAAGGTTGGGACTGAGCTTCCTGGGCCGAGAAATTCACTTTTATTTGTCGGATGACGCAAAGCACGTGACTTTTGACAGTCGGATCGGCAGAGGGTTATTAATAGAGCCGTTATTGTACGAGAAGGTTTATTATGAACATTGTATCGTACTTCGTCTACTCTTCAAAAGGCATTATGGTAGAAATGGAGCACTATGGCAACAGCTTTCTTTCTAACAGCTTGCCCACTTAATATTAGGTGTGTAATTTATATAATGAGATATTTATATAATTGATTATTTTGGATATCAGGTACAATACATGGCAAATTTTCTCAAGGAAAACAAATCTCTTAACTAATGCTGTAAACTGGGAGTCAGTTGTAGCCTATAGGCTTCATTAGCCGACTATAATATTGAAGGTAAAAATTACCCGATTTGTACACAAACACTTAAATTACACTTTTATTTATTTTTATAATAATAAAGTTATATGAAATATAAACATTTACATGGTGGCTGTCATAAAAACTTGCCAGATTTATTCAAACAACATGCATTAAATATCGAAGAACATTAAAAATTATAATGAATATGTAATATGGTGCATATATTTAGCAAAATGCTCCTCTTTAGAGTTAATTTTTCTAGTTGACTAACGAGTTTATGGTCACATATGGTTTTTCTGAGGTAAATGTGACGTTACATGACATTGTTTACAAGCGGTTTTACTGACGTCTTTCCACGGTTGAAACACTGATTGAGCGATTCCATGTGAAAGATACGGATGTCGATAAGTTGTACTCTATCTTTAACACACTTTCAGACGCTCATTAATGTTTATTTGGCGCTGTAACTGGTATTATTAAGGCGGAAGAGGAGATCATGTGCTTCTCTTGAGCTGAGCCAGAGCGATCTCACGCCACAGCGCCAAAACGGTATTTATGTTTTTGAATTTCGTAAGAAAATGGACGTCATTTGAAATCTGAGACTTTATTTAGTATCAATAGTAACAAAGCACAAAGGTTATTGCGATGTATTGGATGGGATGAGCGCTACAATGTTCCATTCATTCATCAACTGAAAACAGGATGACTAATCGATTCTTGGGATTTAAGAATCGATATCGGTTCGTAAAAATGAGAATCGATTAATATCGAGAAATCGATGTTTTTTTTACCCAGCCCTAATAACTCCACTTTAAACAGACCCATATCACCAGACCTGTCTCTACACCTCAATAGCAGCACAAGTGTTGTGATGGAAGTACATACTGTAGTAGTTAAAGACTCTTGATATAAAGTGTGATCACCTTCCCCCCCAACATTAGCAAGGTCATTATGATCTTTTTTTAGCTGTACATTTGAAACACAACTTGATGATGCTTTGAGCCATCCTTAAACTTGTTGTAGCGTCAGCTCTGTTTAACACCGTCCAAATAAAATCCCCAGGTTTCTGTCTGGGACTTTCTATAACTCTGTTTCCCCAGAAGTTCCTGTGCTGCTTTCGATTCAGTCATTTATTAAATTTGTTGCCCAGGTTAATGCTCAAAATACTTTAATGTAGCTTCCTCAATGCTGATGAATATATTGTATCCCATTTGTTATTTTAACAAATGGTTAGTTTTGCTATAGAATAACACGCTCACTTTCACACAATTCACATTAGAGGTGGGCAATATGACCAAAATTTCATTTTATTTCCCTATAATGATATATACATCGCAATATAGTTATTTTGCTTTAAATAAGGTTTTTGTATGATATACATTTTTTTGATATCATTGAAATTTCATAATTCTCAATATCACAATTAAACTAGCCTACCCGAAAAACGTGTGTACATTAAATATACATTTATTCTAATTAAAGTTACTGAAGTCATTCAGTCAAAAGCAGTAAGTGATTTAATCTTTTTCTTTGATTGTCTAGTGAACATTAATGACAGGAATATTAGGCTGCTGTCACTTTAAGAGCGAATGCACGGATCTAATATACTGACACACATCTGGTTTCTCTCTCAACCGTTTACGTTCACTGAAGACGTGAATGTCTGTGTTTATGAGGATACTTGCAAAGGCATGGTCACTGACACATAAGTGTGTGTATTTAACTGTTCAAACTCAATTAGGCGGCAAAAAGCCCTCAGTTCAGTTCTCAGGCGAGCGTCGCTCAGAAACCATCGCGAGCTCATATAGCGGAAACGGTTCTCTTTTTAGCTGCTTATTGTGTGTCAACGGTTTAAGATCGCATGCACATTATAAGCATGCAAATGAGTGTGTGAAACCGCAATGGAGATGGTTGTCCAAAATTTCTACTGGTTGACATATTTATACCATTAATATTAATAATAATATTAATAGTAATAAAAAGTTGTTACATTTATATAGCGCTTTTCTCAACAGTCAAATCGCTCTACATATGAAGGGGGGAACACTAGCGCTGTCCCTTTACGTTCGAAAATCGATTGCACAATCGATCGGACCAACACAAGTTTCGAAAACGAAAATAGGGAATCGATTTTAACTGCTTTTTTTTTTTTTTTTTTTACCAAAAATGTGTTTTAGGAGGACAGATCAATACAGGACACAGAACATGTCGGATGCTGGAAAATATCAATGTCTTTTCTGTTAACCTAATGCTTTTTAATATTCGCTATTACTTCAATGCAAGTGAACAAGCGCGCCGTTATTTGTTGCGGAGTGACGTGTGTGTTCAGCCAGAAATGAGCAGATTCTGCAATACTCTGTATTTAATATATCATGAGGATCACGAGTTGCGTATTTGCGCTAAATCCGCACAGATTTGTCTCACACGAACTTCCCCAGCAAAGTGAGTAAACACAGAAACACGCCAGATTGGCTCGTGATTTGACAGCGTTTCCCGCCAAAGTTCATTTTTACCCGCATCTGGCGGGTCGTGGGTGTTAATCTCAATCCCTGAATGTTGCGCTTCTGTTTGTCATTGTGCTGAAACTTCACACCAATAAATCATCAGGAATATTGCTGACTTGTGCGTCTCAAGCGCCCTCTTTACGCTCGTCCTAATGCCTGTTAGGTGTCCGTGGATTTGCCTGTATTTGGTGTTGAAAATGGAAACGTCTTTAGACATGGAAAATCGATATTACAATACTTGTGTGTCAAAAATCGAACAGCATTTTTTCACAAAAGTGGCAGCCCTAGGGAACACCATTACCGTTATACACCAGCCACACCTAACTCCCGGTAAAAGGAAAGCAGTGGTGTCTGTGTGATTGAACGCCTGCGTCCTCGTGTTCTTCAGATCAGTAACGGCATGGACCAGCACGTGACGGAGAAGTGGTTTCACGGTAAGCTGGGAGCGGGACGTGACGGGCGTCAGATCGCGGAGCGTCTGCTGTCGGAGTATTGCCTGGAGACCGGCGCGCCCGACGGCTCCTTCCTGGTGCGCGAGAGCGAGACCTTCGTGGGAGACTACACGCTCTCCTTCTGGTAACCACAGCCGTTCCTCGGCATGCCCAGAGGAGCAGGTCACCCATCGTTTACTTGGAAACAGGAACGGCTGTATAGTAAAGGTTTCTGTTGTCCCCTCTCCCCAGGCGGTCCGGCCGCGTTCAGCACTGCAGGATTCACTCTCGCCAGGAAGCCGGCAGCCCCAAGTTCTACCTGACGGATAACCTGGTGTTCGACACTCTGTTTGCGCTCATCACACATTACCAGCAGGTTCCTCTGCGCTGCAACGAGTTCGAGATGAAGCTGACCGAGCCTGTGCCACAAACCAACGCTCACGAGAGCAAAGAGTGAGTCCCACACACACACACACACACACACATCTCAACTGAGGAATCATTTACTCACCCTTCAAGTTTTTCCAAACCTGTTTGAATTTCTTTCTTCTGCTGAACACAACAGATATTTTGAAGAATGTGGGTAAACAATCAGTTGATGGACCGCATTGACTGCCATGATATGCATAAACTGAACTGTCACTTTAAGAATAAGGATGTGAGAGTTTTGGTCAAGTATGATCACAAAGTATTATTTCATTTGTGACCTACAGTGATATTATCACATTATGATGTACAGTTCTGAGGATGGATAACAGTGGACTATCTTTCTACTAAACTTTTTGAAATAAGAGAACTTCTCAAAGAATAAGCAGCAAAATATGATAACATCTGCTTCGAATATGGGCCGAAACAATGATTGGGGGGAGAAAAAAAGTGCTTTGGAAAAGCCACAAGAAATGTTATATTTTATATGCATGGCCAATTACATTAAAATGGCCAATAAATAAGTTAAATGGTGTAAAAATAAATAGATTGAGCTCTTTTGAGTGTAATATATTATTTTGAGTGTAATACTGTTGATTATCTAAATGTATACAAGGACACCTTAAAATAAAGGGTTACACTTTATTGTAAGGTGTCATTGTTACAGTGTAATTATATATGTAAGTACCGAGTCATATTAATTACTCAGGGTTAGAGTAGGATTAGGTTGAGGGTTAGTTGCATGCAAGTATGCATAATTTACTGTTATTACTACGGTAAGTACATGTAACATATGAAACAAGGACAGTGTAAAATAAAGCGTCACCAAAAGTCGTCCTGCCTCCAAACTGGCCTCTCGTCTCGCAGGGAATACCCACAGTGGATGTGGAGCGGGGGTTTGCGTGTTTCCTGTCTTGTGTTTTCCCGGTCTAATTCCAGCATGTGTGTGTGTGTGTGTGTGTTTTGCGCGCAGGTGGTACCACGCGTGCCTGTCCCGCAGCCAGGCCGAGAACATGCTGATGAGAGTCCCGCGTGACGGGGCTTTCCTCGTCAGGAAGAGAACAGAAGTCAACTCTTTCGCCATTTCCTTCCGGTAAAATCCGCACTCCCGCTTTCATGTTTCTATCGCGTCCTTGTGTCTGTAGTTCTCCTCACTCTCGCTTGCTCTCTCAGGGCGGAGGGCAAGATAAAGCACTGCCGTGTGCAGCAGGAGGGACAGACGGTGGTCTTGGGCACTTCTGAGTTTGACAGTCTAGTAGATTTGATCAGTTACTATGAGAAACATCCACTGTACCGCAAGATGAAGCTGCGCTACCCCATCAACGAGGAAACCCTGGAGAAGATCGGCACTGCGGTGAGTGTGTCTGGAGTAACTTGCATCTCATCTAATCTCTGCTTAAAACCATAGTTTACCTTGCAAATGAATATTCTGTCATTTATTTATACCTTCATGTCGTTACAAACCTGCATGACTTTCTTCTGTGCAACACAAAAGAAGAAACCAGTTTTGAAACCAGACTGCATTGACTTCCATTTGTCCATTTGACTTTTCACAAAATATAATTTACGTTCCACAGAAGACAGATTGGCTCTGTTTACAGCTGGTGTTAAGATGTGTTTCGGTCGATCGGATCACTAGTGGACGACGCTAAACACAGGTGTAAACGGGTCTAAAATGTTTTGAGCTCGTCCACTTTCAGCCACTTCCAGAGGGAGAAAACACATTCGACCGGATTGCTTTAGTAGTGTAAACGCTCATGTGAGCGAATGTGTTCAAACAGCCACAAAAGACCGTCTTCTCTCCGTCTACTGACCTAATGCGTAACATTATGGGAAGAGCTCTAGACAGACGGGGTTTAAACTGTCGGCTGGAGACACAAGTTTGGTTTGAAGATGAAAAACATATCAAGCACAATGTTCTCTCGCCATTCCTGATCTCTAACACACACACACACACACACACACACACACACACACACACACACACACAGCGTTCGGCTGGTCTTGTGTCTCAGAGCAGAAACTAAAGCTGATTCTCTCCGTGTGTTTCCCGTCGTCTCCGGGCGCGTTCATGTGTAAATTACATGAGCTTATTTTATCCATTAGATCGAAAGATCTGAAAAGCCCATACATTTCCCCGCCCATAGTCCCTCCGCTTGAAGAAATCAGGACAGAAGTGGTGGAAAGTGGACAAAAGAGACGATTAAAACACCAGGAGTGAACGGGAATGTGTCTCCCTCGTCTACTTCGGTACAATATGCGTCACATGACTAAACGTGTCATAGTTTACACACAGTCCACACTACAACATGCAAACGCTGTTTCCAGTTTTATCCACATGGGAGAGCGTCTTCAAACGGCTTCAAAAAACACTAAAATCCTCTTAGGAAATGAGTTGAGAGAATTTTTTAAAGATACATTACATTTATTTACAAGTTCATAAGAGTGCAATTTTTGAAAAAATCTGAAGAAGTTCTCAAATATTTTCTTAGGAATAAAATGACAGAAGTTGGTGTTTTCTGAAAGAGCGTATATATATATATATATATATATATATATATATATATATATATACATACATACACTCACCTAAAGAATTATTAGGAACACCTGTTCAATTTCTCATTAATGCAATTATCTAATCAACCAATCACATGGCAGTTGCTTCAATGCATTTAGGGGTGTGGTCCTGGTCAAGACAATCTCCTGAACTCCAAACTGAATGTCAGAATGGGAAAGAAAGGTGATTTAAGCAATTTTGAGCGTGGCATGGTTGTTGGTGCCAGACGGGCCGGTCTGAGTATTTCACAATCTGCTCAGTTACTGGGATTTTCATGCACAACCATTTCTAGGGTTTACAAAGAATGGTGTGAAAAGGGAAAAACATCCAGTATGCGGCAGTCCTGTGGGCGGAAATGCCTTGTTGATGCTAGAGGTCAGAGGAGAATGGGCCGACTGATTCAAGCTGATAGAAGAGCAACTTTGACTGAAATAACCACTCGTTACAACCGAGGTATGCAGAAAAGCATTTGTGAAGCCACAACACGCACAACCTTGAGTCGGATGGGCTACAACAGCAGAAGATTCCACCGGGTACCACTCATCTCCACTACAAATAGGAAAAAGAGGCTACAATTTGCAAGAGCTCACCAAAATTTGACAGTTGAAGACTGGAAAAATGTTGCCTGGTCTGATGAGTCTCGATTTCTGTTGAGACATTCAGATGGTAGAGTCAGAATTTGGCGTAAACAGAATGAGAACATGGAACCATCATGCCTTGTTACCACTGTGCAGACTGGTGGTGGTGGTGTAATGGTGTGGGGGATGTTTTCTTGGCACACTTTAGGCCCCTTAGTGCCAATTGGGCATCGTTTAAATGCCACGGCCTACCTGAGCATTGTTTCTGACTTTACTGTCCCATGAGGCCACAGGAGAGCGACACCAGTGAGGAACGCTGTGTTTTTCTGCAGTGAGCGCATGGCAATACATCAATAACTCATAGGTGTCCATGTAAACGTAACTAGTGTCATGCTTTTTAAGGGAGTTAAAATAAATTATTTTATATCATTATTTTAAACGAGGCTGTCTCAAAGTGGTGCGCGCTGTTGTAGAAATATTCTGTTTTTCTAAAAAATAATGTTCTTAAGTTAGAAAATAAGAAATTAGAAATTCCTTCAGTCTTTCATGGGAACTGCCGTTCCATAATTTGCAAGGATGTCAGATTTACCTTTTAAGTGAACGTGCTCTCTCTCTCTCTCTGTGTGTGTGTGTGTGTGTGTGTGTGTGTGTGCAGGAGCCTGATTATGGTTCGCTGTACGAGGGCCGTAACCCTGGATTCTACGTGGAAGCCAATCAGATGCCCACGTTTAAGGTACCTGTGCTCTCTAGCTGCATGTAGACAGTGTTTCTCCTCGTGCTGGGTTTAGTGTGTGACACCTGTGTGTGTGTGTGTGTGTGTGTGTGTGTAGTGCACAGTACGAGCCATGTATGAATACAAAGCCCAGCGGGATGATGAACTTTCCTTTAATAAGAGCGCCATCATTCAAAATGTGGACAAACAGGAAGGAGGCTGGTGAGTTACCGTCTAAACACAGATGACAAATTAACAGCAAAAAAGCACCCTAACCCACATGAAAAAAAATATATACATATACATTACCTAATCTTTTCATCTTTGCTTTTGGTGTTGTCTTTTTGGTTTGTTCAGAAGCTACACATCAAGTTTATTAACTTCGAAACCATTTTCAAACTGGATTCCGGGGAAAAGTTTAGAGAAACGCAGTGTAAAAATGATAAAAAAAAGATTAAACTATTAAAATAATAAATTGATTAAATAAATACATTTTGATTTAAATCCACAGAAGATGATTAACGTGAATATAATTATAAAATGATTACATGTTCATTTGAATGATACATATAACAGCACACGACTACAGAGAGTAGACACAATGCCATGTAATAAATGTCTTTATACTTGAAAAATGTGAGTCTTTAAGTTTGCGCTCGGCTTCACAGGAACCAGAGGGCAGTGTATAAAGATACACTCAAGA
This sequence comes from Rhinichthys osculus, assembly GCA_029959095.1. NCBI lineage: Eukaryota > Metazoa > Chordata > Actinopteri > Cypriniformes > Leuciscidae > Rhinichthys > Rhinichthys osculus. The sequence continues at coordinate 31,548,752 of JARWKJ010000021.1, forward strand.
TACTCAAAATAATGCAGATACAGAAGTGATACTCGCACTGTGATAAATGTAAACTGAACTTAAAATAGGCATCAGCTGACCTGAGACTTAAAGTGGACATCAGTTTACTGGATAATATAAACTTGACGGACTGCTTCATTTCCACTTTAAGGCTCGTCCACACCAGCGGACGATATCGTTCCGCTTATTCATGCTCTTTATTTGAAGTTTTGTCGTCTGTCTGCCGCTTTCAATGCTGGAGCTCGTGATTCTGATTGGCTGCCGATGTTTTTATCGTTCATCAGCTGGAAAAAAATCGTTCTGAGAGTGATTCCATGATATTGTTTCACTGTGCCGCTATGGTTATAGATGTGGTGTGGACTCTGCTATTCTTTCATATTTAGAACGATTTGTAGAACTATATCTTTATCGTTCTCATCATCCTCGGTATGAATGTGACTTTACTCTTAACTATAGCGATTCTATGAGAATAGTGAAGTCCAAACCACCGTACGATAACGACAACGAGGAGCAATATCATGGAATCACTATCAGAACGATTATTTCCCACTGATGAACGATAAAAACACCGGCAGCCAATCAGAATCCCCTCGACTTTAAAGAGCTCGGGCATTTACAGTGTGCTTCTAATGAACAGAGCAATCTGTGTGTGTGTGTGTGTGTGTGTATGTGTGTGTGCTAATGCAGTTATAGATATTGTTCTTGTGAGCGGCTATTGTTGTCATGGGACATTTATTGTTGTCAGTGTTGGGAAAAGTTACTTTTAAAAGTAATGCATTACAATATGGTATTACTCCCTGATGTAAAAGGGTCAAACATTGCTATTTTATTTATTAGTTTTGACATTAATTGTCATGCTCTAAGTTTCTAAAACATTAATATCAAACTAGCCGGAGCCGATTTCACCTGCTTTTCCCGATGTGTGTGTTTATTAAGCCTGCCTGGACACTTCCCTCATTCAGTGTTGGTTTAGTTCACAGCAACACGAGGAACCTGAAAGTAAGCGTGTGTGTGTGTGTGTGTGTTCTCCTCCGCACAGGTGGAAGGGAGACTGCGCTGGCAAGAAGCAGCTGTGGTTCCCTGCCAATTACGTGGAGGAGATCAGCCCGTCGGCCGCGGAGCCTGACCGATCCGTGAGTGTGTGCTCCATCAGACGCGTGTGTGTGTTGTGTTGTGTTTCCTCACGTCGCTCTGTGCTGCAACCTTTAACCTCTCTCTTTAATCTCTCTCTCTCTCTCTCTCTCTCTCTCTCTCTCTCTCTCTCTCTCTCTCTCTCTCTCTCTCTCTCTCTCTCTCTCTCTCTCTCTCTCTCTCTCTCTCTCTCTCTCTCTCACACACACACACACGCTCACTCTCTCTCTCTCTCTCACGCACACACACACACACACACACACTCTCACTCACACTCTCTCTCTCTCTCTCTCTCTCTCTCTCTCTCTCTCTCTCTCTCTCTCTCACACACACACACACACACACACACACACACACACACACACACACACACACACACACACACACACTCACACACTCTCTCTCACACACTCTCTCTCTCTCTCTCTCTCTCTCTCTCTCTCTCTCTCTCTCTCTCTCTCTCTCTCTCTCACACACACACACACACACACACACACACACACACACACACACACACACACACACACACACACACACTCGCTCTCTCTCTCACACACTCTCTCTCTCTCTCTCTCTCTCTCTCTCTCTCACACACACACACACACACACACACACACACACACACACTCTCTCTCTCACACACTCGCTCTCTCTCTCACACACTCTCTCTCTCTCTCTCAGGCCACAGAGAACAGTCCTCTGGGAGATCTCCTGAGAGGAAGTGTGGACGTGTCTTCCTGTCAGATCGGTGAGTGTGTGTGTTCCTCTTCCCTGATACACACTCATCGTCAGATCACTGTTTGAGGTCCTTACAAAGAACAGCCATGATTAATGTGTTGTTTAGCTTTTTAGCTATAACATTTGATATATAATATTTCATATAATAATATGCTAAGTATATGGGTCATTCTACAGAATTGGTTCAAAGTCAGAGTTGGAAACATCTTGAATGTTTTTTTTTGTTTGTTTTTTACATATTTTGTGTGTATGCAAATTGTATAATATCTAAGGTTCATATTTCTAGTAAATGTGCAGTTAATTCTCATATTGTAGTTTCGGAAAGGTTTGGAATACCGGTATATATATTTTTTCCCTCTCCCCAAATAATAAATAATTGAATAAGAAGGGTTATATCAACCTATTAAGATTTTGTTTACATTTATCGTGTAACTATATTTTTTGCTATTTTATTAAAAAGTTTTCATAGGTTAATCAATAACAATGGCAAATTTAACAATATTGCAAGTGTAGTTTACGATATTTGTTGTGTTTTGAATCCAATCTTTCTTTGTAAAAGGCATGAAGTTAATCATACTGATTTTCAAACTTCAAATCACACTGAATATACATCGAACCAAACACTAGCATAACATCTTAGTTGATAATTCTATATACTTTATTCGTGACTGGTACATTACCATATAGAATTTTAACTTGCATAGCCTACTAAAACATACTGAAATAATAATGATTTGCATAACTACTAAAATTTAGTTTATTTCCCCCAAATAAAGGATTATGTGTTCCCTTTTGTCACAGCGTTTCAGTCGTGACTGTTTCGGTAGTGACCATTTTAGATGCGTGTGAGCCTAGCTCAGAGACATGGTTACACTCATAAAAACTACATTTTATGGAATAACACTCAAAAAAGTGTGCTTAATTGCTGAAATAAGGTGTTTTGCAGTGATGTTCCTTAAAGTTACACACAGATTTTCAGACTTTTGAACTCGTTCACCTCAGAAATGATGGGCCCTATCCACTCACCACGTAGCCGCGAATATTTCCTGATCAAAAATGTAGAAGTGTGGTTAAATCAGTCTCAGCCAATGGACTAAAACAGACACTTTTCTTCTTTTTTTTACATAATGTTTCACGAGTTACAAAAAAAATAATAAAAAAAATAGGAACTTCAATTTTTTAAATTATCTAAACGATATTTTTAAAAACAACAATGCAAAAATTACAACATCGACATTTATAAACATTTTCATAAGTTGAAATTTATGGTTTAGGGTTCGGGACGGCCTCCTCCCAGTTGAAAGTACCCAATAAATAATCATTTGATATACAGTAGTCAGCATTTGAAAGTGGATAAAAAAAAATCATCAAAGTTGTCCTAAGACAAGAACGGGTATTGTTCAAAATTCATGTATAACTTTGATGAAAGGTTTTGATCCACTTCAAATGCTGACTACTGTATATTAAGCTAACTGATATTTAAAATATGATTGTGGGTTTCATTAGATACCAGAAGGATCAGGAACAGACTTAAAAAATGCTTTAAATGCGTTTTTGGGGTTGTGGGACAGCAGTTTGCACCAGTTCTGGAGAATAGCCCATATATACACTGCCAGGCCAACACAACAACAAAAGCCACTATTTGTTTTATTTAAATAGGCAAATGCTTAAGAGTCTGTGATTGGATCATTATTGCAGTGATTATTATGTTTCTAGCATTTGACACCCGTTTTTCTTGAACGCGTTCCTGGTCGTATTGCGCAGGGATCAACAGTGCACTGTGTTATCCCACAGAGAGAGAATATTTGTGTTCATAATCTTTGATCAAAATGAATGAACCTACTGCCCCTCTAAAACAAATTTCATTACCAAAACCTGTTATTCTTCATCCTCCCCTCTCCAATCGCCTGCCATATAGAGGCTTTCGTGACCATACATTCAATTGATCCACCAAACCCTGCTGTTCACTTTCCCTCTCGTCGAGTAGCCAGTTTCACACAGGAATGTGTAGATTGCAGGGCTGTCTCACGTGTGTGTGTGTGTGTGTGTGTGTGTGTGTGTGTGTGTGTGTGTTGTAGTGGTGAAGACCGAAGGGAAGGGCAGCAGGCAGTTCGTCTTCTCTCTGGTCCCTGTGTCTTCGCCCCGCACCAGCCCAGTGCTGGACATCGCAGCGAGCTCGCAGGAGGAGCTGAAGGACTGGGTGGGGAAGATCCGCGAGGTCACCATGACCTCTGAAGCCAAGGTCAGCGCTTATCTCCTGTACAGGAACTGACCGTGAACACCTGTCACTAAATCTCTCCGCTATCTTAAAACAAACTTGAGCTTGAAACCCGTGTGGTCAGAGTTTATCTGGAAGAGTGATTGTGCTGCTGTTCCCACAGACTGTGAGAGAGCGTTTGATGTGAGTAACGGGTGTTTGTTCTGCTTCAGATTGAGGAGGGTAAAATGATGGAGAGGAGGAAGAAGATCGCGCTAGAGCTGTCGGACCTGGTCATCTACTGCCGCCCGGTTCCCTTCGATGAAGACAGTGAGACACTCTTCACACTCAAACTCATCGATGTTTTGTGGAAATGTGATGCTCCAGCTCATGTCATATCATGTCCAAACCAGGGCTATTACACAATAATAATAGATTGCTTTGATTATCTGAAGCGCGTAACATCAGTTAAATCACCATATGACATTTAGTACATATTTGACATATTTAGTAGTAGTGTTATTCAAAGCGTTTTAGATGGTTTATGCTTGTACAATGCGTTGAGTGTGGGAGAGGCGGAACGGTTTGAAAAGTTCTCCGTTACTTTACTACATTGAACTACTGTATCTATAATGTATAATAATTAGGGCTGTCAGTTAAACGCGTTATTAACGGCGTTAACGCAAACCCATTTTAACGGCGTTAATTTTTTTATCGTGCGATTAACGGTCTTTTTGGCCTAGCCAACTTTGTAGTTTTTTTTCACATGCTTTTGCAACAGGACACGGCATGTGCGGCGCTGCGCTATGAAACCCATTCATTTCAATGGCTTGCGCCGCGCGAGGACGTTTTAAAAGCGCAAGCGGATCTAGCTAGACCGGAAACAAAACAACAGGCACGCTGCACACACTTGTTTGGGCTTGCGAGCCGGATGCGCGAGCACGAATCTCTCTGCTCGAGTCGCGCGCTCTCAGATACACACTGCTCTTGTAAGAATTTTCTCTGGGCTCGCTCAGAGAATATGTGCCTGCACTTAAAACGTGTTCAGTGCAATCGCGAATCTCTCCTCTTCCCCAGCTAACAATTTTAGGTTATAAGAACGTTTTCATAATGTTCCCATTAAGTTATAAAAACGTTATTTCTGAATGTTATAGGAACGTTCAAAACGTCCAGTTTTGAGTGGATGACGAGCGCGAGACGCCGAAATGGTGCCAATAAGATTCTGAATGAAAAGTTTACTTTTAAAAAGTTGCCAAATGGTTCAATTGACAAGACCAAAGTGATCTGTGTTTTGTCGTTGTGAACTGATCATCATCGCAGCACGTCCAGTTGGAAACACCACTTGATGATGGCCAAGCACACACACACACACACACACACACACAGCTGATGCGAATTCTCTGCCCGCTCGTCAATATCAGGACCTCGTCAGTATTTATTTCACCCTTTTACTGATGGACAGTGTTACATTGTGTGAGAGATTATTTGCTCCAAGTGATAATGTTTTAGTGTGAAATTGAACAGTATATGCCAATATTGTTTTCAATAAAAAACATTTGCACAAAGCAAGCCGATCCACTTTTCCATGTTGATAAGAGCATTAAAATGAGAAAAAATAATGGGACAAAAAGAAATCAAGAGACATTTAGAATAGATAAAAATGTGCGATTAAATGCGATTAATCGCGATTAAATATTTTAATCGTTTGACAGCACTAATAATATTGCAATGGGGGAATATTTGTGGATCCTGATGATGATAATAGTAAAACGATGATAATATTGTTTTAATGATAATAAAGTAATAATAATTAAAAAATTGATCGCTGCTTTATTTTGGCTTAAAATATCGCAATAGTATCGTCAGTGTTATTATCATGATTTGCATCGAATAGTGACACGAGTGTATCGTTACACCCCTAAAACACTGCAAAAACGAAGCCGGCCGATCCTCAAAAACGTCCCGCCGTTACCCGACCGTCGGCTTTAGGAACAGGGTTGGGAAACACTTCTTAAATATACAATCCCACGCAACTCCTCAACGTAAACCTTCTGTCTCCTACAGAAATTGGGACGGAGCGGGCCTGTTTCCGGGACATGTCCTCGTTTCCTGAGACCAAAGCGGAGAAGTACGTGAACCGCATCAAGGGGAAGAAGTTCCTGCAGTATAATCGTCTCCAGCTGTCCCGCATCTACCCGCGCGGCCAGCGCCTGGACTCCTCCAACTACGACCCGCTGCCCATGTGGCTGTGTGGCAGTCAGCTGGTGGCCCTCAACTTCCAGACCGCAGGTGCGTGCAGGGCCCCCGCGCTCAGCCCGTCTCGCGGGCGTCCCGTCGGCTAACCGTGTGACCGTCTCTCTGCAGATAAGCCGATGCAGATGAACCAGGCTCTCTTCATGCTGAACGGCAGGAGCGGGTACGTGCTGCAGCCGCCCATCATGAGGGATGACACCTTTGATCCCTTTGACCGGCACTCTCTGAGAGCGGTGGAGCCGATCACGCTGAGCATCGAGGTACTAATGCACCCCAACACTAGGACAGACTGAGGGCGTATTCACACCTGTCTTGTTTGGTTCGATTGAAGCGAACTCAAGTTGGTTCCGGATCTTTTGGGCAGGTGTGAATGCAGCAATGGCACTCGGGTAACCGGACCAAGACCCAGCTGAAGAGGTGGTCTTGGTCCGGATCCAAACGAACTCTTTTCTTTTAATTTTATTTCCATTACTTTCACATAGTGTCACCATAGAGTGTCACCATGTTTAAAGCAACCAGAAGCCAAGCACATCCTCAAAGCAAAAATGTTTGGTCTTTGAACCAAGTGGACACAGGTTATCTGCCAATGCCGATAAGTTGAAAGTAGAGTTGTCAAAAGTACCAACATAGGTACCAAGTCTGTACTGATATTTTAAAAATGTGAAGATGCCAGCATTTCCCTCTAGCATTTTGAGCACTGTTGAGCGGATTATTAAACACCTCTGACTGGCCATTGTGTTCACGCGCTCAACATATATGTTTCTGATTGGCCATTGTGTTCACGCGCTCAGCATGTATGTCTCTGATTGGCCGTTGTGTTCACGCGCTCAGCATGTATGTCTCTGATTGGCCATTGTGTTCACGCGCTCAGCATGTATGTCTCTGATTGGCCATTGTGTTCACGCGCTCAACATATATGTTTCTGATTGGCCATTGTGTTCACGGGCTCAGCATGTATGTCTCTGATTGGCCATTGTGTTCACGCGCTCAACATATATGTATCTGATTGGCCATTGTGTTCACGCGCTCAGCATGTATGTCTCTGATTGGCCGTTGTGTTCACGCGCTCAACATATTTGTCTCTGATTGGCCGTTGTGTTCACGCGCTCAACATATATGTTTCTGATTGGCCATTGTGTTCACGCGCTCAGCATGTATGTCTCTAATTGGCCATTGTGTTCACGCGTTCAACATATATGTTTCTGATTGGCCATTGTGTTCACGGGCTCAGCATGTATGTCTCTGATTGGCCATTGTGTTCATGCGCTCAGCATGTATGTCTCTGATTGGCCGTTGTGTTCACGCGCTCAACATGTATGTCTCTGATTGGCCGTTGTGTTCACGCGCTCAACATGTATGTCTCTGATTGGCCATTGTGTTCACGCACTCAGCATGTATGTCTCTGATTGGCCGTTGTTCACGCGCTCAACATGTATGTCTCTGATTGGCCGTTGTGTTCACGCGCTCAACATGTATGTCTCTGATTGGCCATTGTGTTCACGCGCTCAGCATGTATGTCTCTGATTGGCCATTGTGTTCACGCGCTCAGCATGTATGTCTCTGATTGGCCGTTGTGTTCACGCGCTCAACATATATGTCTCTAACTGGCCATTGTGTTCACGCGCTCAGCATGTATGTCTCTGATTGGCCATTGTGTTCATGCGCTCAGCATGTATGTCTCTGATTGGCCGTTGTGTTCACGCGCTCAGCATGTATGTCTCTGATTGGCCATTGTGTTCACGCGCTCAGCATGTATGTCTCTGATTGGCCATTGTGTTCACGCGCTCAACATGTATGTCTCTGATTGGCCATTGTGTTCACGGGCTCAGCATGTATGTCTCTGATTGGCCGTTGTGTTCACGCGCTCAACATATTTGTCTCTGATTGGCCGTTGTGTTCACGGGCTCAGCATGTATGTCTCTGATTGGCCGTTGTGTTCACGCGCTCAACATATTTGTCTCTGATTGGCCGTTGTGTTCACGCACCAATCAGAGGTGTTTAAAAACCTGTTCAACAGTGCTCAAAATCCTAGAGGGAAATGCTGGTATCATCACATAAATTGATACTTTTTAACAACTCTAGTTAAAAGTGATGAAATATCAGTTGCCAATGAAGGAAACTGAGCTTTTGTGTGTTTTAAGGTGTTGGGAGCACGCCACCTGCCCAAACACGGTCGAGGCATCGTGTGCCCTCTCATCGAGATTGAAGTTTGTGGAGCAGAATACGACAACGCCAAGCAGAGGACTGACTCTGAAGGTGAGGTGGACATGATCAAACGGTGTAGTGGTATGTGGGGTCACCTGGGATTACCGTAAAGTCGCTTTAAGCATCTAGAGTTCATCTGTACAAAAATATTGTCCTGTCTTACTCTCAGCGGACAACGGTCTGAACCCCACCTGGCCCAGGAAACCCTTCCGGTTCAACGTCTGCAACCCTTCTTTTGCATTCCTGCGCTTCGTGGTCTATGAAATCGACATGTTCAATGACCAGAACTTTCTTGCCCAGGCAACGTTCCCCATCAACTGCCTCAAAACAGGTACGGCTCCCAAATCATCCCAACCCAAATGGTCTAAATAATTCAGGGGTGTCCAGTCCAGCTCCCGGAGGTCCACTGTCCTGCAGAGTTTAGCACCGATCCCGATCTCGCCTGAATCAGCTGATCCAGGGCTTTAGGGCCATCACTAGAGCTCTAGGCAGGTGTGTTGGGGTTGAAGCTCGAAGGGTTAGTTCACCCAAAAATTTGCCCATGATTTACTCACCCTCAAGCCTTCCTAGGTGTATATGACATTCTTCTTTCAGATGAACACAGAGTTATGTTTAAAAAATGTAATAAAGGCCTTCTGAAGCGATGCGTTTGTGTAAGACAAATATCCATATTTAAAACAGAGAACGCTCTGTCACCTTTACGTTTAAAATTTGTTCTTACAGTCTCAAGGAGATTTAAATTTTTCAATCTCAATGATCTAGACAGAATATATACGGACAACAACTCAGAAAGGTATGGTGGTGCCACATTTTGTAGTGATATTGTAGTGAACCAAGGCTTTTAACCTTTTCAGAGTTGCAACTGCCAGGGGGGAATCTTTTAGTCGCTCGGACACTAAGTGGGAATTTGGGCCGAAAACTATAACCTCAGTTTTCTCTTCATTTAGTTTAAAAAAATTAGCTGCCAACCAATCTTTCACCTTCTAAATACAGGCTAATAGGTTACCGAAAGTATTACTATTTCACTGTTTTACAAAAAAATAAATCTGTAGGTCATCCGCGTAGCAGTGAAAAGACATATTGTGTTTCCGAAAAATAGAACCAAGAGGTAGCATATATATAAAGAGAATAATATAGGAGCTAAAATCGAACCCTGGGGAACCCCACACAATAACAGGGCCTTCCAGGACATGCAATCTTTTACACACACAGAAACAGATCTATCCGCAAGATATGAATTAAACCACTCGTCCACCATATCAAACGCAGCACAGAGATCAAGAATCATCAATACAGAGTTTTCCCCTTTGTCCAAAGTCAAGAGAATATCATTAAGCTGTCTCAGTGCTATGCCTTAAAACCAAATTGAAACACCTCAGTTCTGGAGTTCGACCACACGTGGTCTTGAAGTTGCTTAAAAACAACTCTTTCTAGCACCTTTGCTAAAAATGGCAGACTTGAAATTGGCCTAAAATTATTTGGGTCGTCCATAGAGAGGTGAGGGCGTTTTAACAAAGGAGACACAACAGCATGTTTAAAATCTGTTGTACAGATGCCCTGGCTAAGGCATTTGTTGATTAAGTTCAAGATATTAAGATTCCCGGTATCCGCGATCTGCTTAAATAGCCTAGGCGGCATGATGTCGTCTTTTGAAGAGGAAGGTTTTAAGTGTGTAATATCTGCTAAAGCAGATCGAGTCATAGGGTAAAAATCACTCCACTCCCTAGGGGAAGTCCATGGTGACGGAGAGGGAGCATCAGTCCCTACCTGTGGTATATGAGCACGGAGGTTCTCAACCTTCCCTTTGAAACATTTTTGAAACTCTTCACAGGTAATAGTTACGGAGTCCGGGTGCAAATTTTTGATAGGATTTATAGCCGCATTGTGTCAAATAACACTTTGGGATTATTTCCATTTTTTAAAATAGTCTCTGAATAAAATGTATGCTTAGGGTGGATATATTGGATAAAATATGGGTATTTTTCTTACACGAACGCATGTCTTCGTTTCAGAAGGCCTTTATTAACCCCCTGGAGCCGTGTGGAGCACTTTTATCATGGATAGATGCACTTTTATCATGGATAGATGCACTTTTATCATGGATAGATGCACTTTAATCATGGATAGATGCACTTTAATCATGGATAGATGCACTTTAATCATGGATAGATGCACTTTTATCATGGATAGATGCACTTTAATCATGGATAGATGCACTTTTATGATGGATAGATGCACTTTAATCACGGATAGATGCACTTTAATCATGGATAGATGCACTTTTATCATGGATAGATGCACTTTAATCATGGATAGATGCACTTTTATCATGGACAGATGCACTTTTATGATGGATAGATGCACTTTAATCATGGATAGATGCACTTTAATCATGGATAGATGCACTTTAATCATGGATAGATGCACTTTTATCATTGATGGATGCACTTTATCATGGATAGATGCACTTTTATGATGGATAGATGCACTTTTATGATGGCCAGATGCACTTTTATCATGGATAGATGCACTTTTATCATGGATAGATGCACTTTTATCATGGACAGATGCACTTTTATGATGGATAGATGCACTTTTATGATGGATAGATGCACTTTAATCATGGATAGATGCACTTTTATCATGGATAGATGCACTTTAATCATGGATAGATGCACTTTAATCATGGATAGATGCACTTTTATCATGGATAGATGCACTTTTATCATGGATAGATGCACTTTTATCATTGATGGATGCACTTTAATCATGGATAGATGCACTTTAATCATGGATAGATGCACTTTAATCATGGATAGATGCACTTTAATCATGGATAGATGCACTTTTATCATGGATAGATGCACTTTAATCATGGATAGATGCACTTTTATCATGGATAGATGCACTTTTATCATGGATAGATGCACTTTTATCATGGATAGATGCACTTTTATCATGGATAGATGCACTTTAATCATGGATAGATGCACTTTAATCATGGACAGATGCACTTTTATCATGGATAGATGCACTTTTATGATGGATAGATGCACTTTTATGATGGCCAGATACACTTTTATCATGGATAGATGCACTTTTATCATGGATAGATGCACTTTGATCATGGATAGATGCACTTTTATCATGGACAGATGCACTTTTATGATGGACAGATGCACTTTTATGATGGATAGATGCACTTTAATCATAGATAGATGCACTTTTATCATGGATAGATGCACTTTTATCATGGATAGATGCACTTTAATCATGGATAGATGCACTTTAATCATGGATAGATGCACTTTTATCATTGATGGATGCACTTTATCATGGATAGATGCACTTTTATCATGGATAGATGCACTTTAATCATGGATAGATGCACTTTTATCATTGATGGATGCACTTTATCATGGATAGATGCACTTTTATCATGGATAGATGCATGTTTATGATGGATAGATGCACTTTTATCATGGATAGATGCACTTTTATCATGGATAGATGCACTTTTATCATGGATAGATGCACTTTTATAATGGATAGATGCACTTTTATCATGGATAGATGCACTTTTATCATGGATAGATGCACTTTTATGATGATGGATAGATGCATGTTTATGATGGATAGATGCACTTTTATCATGGATAGATGCACTTTTATCATGGATAGATGCACTTTTATAATGGATAGATGCACTTTTATCATGGATAGATGCACTTTTATCATGGATAGATGCACTTTTATGATGATGGATAGATGCATGTTTATGATGGATAGATGCACTTTTATCATGGATAGATGCACTTTTATGGACTTCAAAACAGAAACAGCAATTCACTGCCATTATAAAGCTTGGGAGAGCCAGGACATTTTTTAATATAACTCCGGTTGTGTTCGTCTGAAAGAAGAATGTCATATACACCTAGGATGACTTGAGGGTGAGTAAATCGTGGGCTAATTTTCATTTTTGGGTGAACTATCCCTTTAAGTCTGCAGCAGGATTGGACACCCTGAAATGAGTGTGTCCTGTAAGGAATGTAAAACCCAATGCCGCTGCTGTGGTCTGCAGGCTACCGGTCGGTGCCGCTGAAGAACAGCTACAGTGAGGACCTGGAGTTGGCGTCCCTTCTGGTGCACATGGACGTCGTCAGAGGAAGGGTGGGCTATGAGATCATCGTATGTAGAAGCGCACCTCAGGATCCTCGTTCGGTAGGCTAAGTGAATGTGCTGTGTTGTAATGGCGATCTCTTTCCCCTCCAGCATGAGAACGGGGAGATGCTGAGCCCGTTCTCGGCGGCGGGGGCGATCGGCGTGGCCCTGCAGGCGGGCCGCGAGCGCACCGGGGACTCCAGCTCCGTGTCCTCCACCTCCTCCATGTCCCCTCTGCCCTCGTCTCCGGGGCAGGCCCTGGGGTATCGCGCTCGGGAGGGCTCGTTCGAGGCCCGCTACCAGTCCCCTCTGGATGACTTCAGAGTGTCCCAGGAGGCGCTGTTGGACCATGACAACAGGAGGTGTGTTCGCTTTAAAGAGCTTGCTTTCGAAAAAGATTTTGAATTGTCAAATAATACAGAGCATGTAGTCGCCATGAAGCGCACGTTGCGACAGACAGGGTTCATGCCAGGTGCTTAAAAAAGCAAGTAGTGCCTTTTGTAAGTCCTGGAAAACCCTTAAAAACACCCATATATATGAAAAGGTACTTGAGAAGTGCTTGAATTATTGAAAGAAAAAATATGTGAAATTAGTGCAATAATTGTATTGATAAAACAATAATAAATAATACAGAGCATGTAGCATGAAACGCACGTTGCATTTATAGAATATAGGCGGGTTAACAGATTAATATTGGATACATCACCAGAGAGAAGTCTGTCGTTTCACAGGAAGATCGAGTTTCGACATTTTGATAAATTGTGCGGCAAACATTTTTTTAAACTTGCATGAATGCATTATTCAGGATAAGATCAATGACATGCATTTAGCATGCAATTTTCATTTCATGCTGACTTTAAGATGATGAATAATATAGTTGTGGTAAATATTAGTTTGCGGTCCATGAGCTGGTCCACTTTGCAGCGTATCGTGGCCAAAAACGGCCACATCACAGGAACAGGCCTGTCAGTTGCTATTTCTGTTTGACGTTTGATGCAGATGAATCTGAAATCAGTGTTATTAGAGTAGATAATAGAGTGGTGCAGGTCTACAAAATCTGATTATTATTACTTGTTTTGTTAATCATGATAATCTCCACAAATTAACAACTTTTATGAATTATAAAGCCTAAATACAATCGTCAGAAGTCAAAAACTAAACATATGCTATTAAGGAGCTACACCACGGTCACATGACTTCAGCATCACTATCATTAGGCCTCCGACATATTCCAAAACATTTTCCCTGAAAGTTTGAGTTATAATAGTTTGCAAGAGTGTGACGTGTGCAACGGACGAGGTTAAAGCCAAATGGGAAAACCAACGAAATGCAAACATGAGGAAAAATGTGTTCTCGGTCAATCACGTCACGCTCAGTGTGTGAATCGGGCCTTAAAACGTGAAAATATCCAGAGCTCGTGTTCACCACAGACCTTATGTCAAGGATTTAACCAAAAACCCATTCAAAAAACTAGGTTTCGACCTCCAAAAATATGTCATCCCTGCACCACCCTATAGACCAGCACATTCAAATTATAACAGATTTCAGTAACACTTTATTTTACAGTGTCCTTGTTAAATGTTACATGTACTTACCGTAGTAATAACAGTAAATTATGCGTAATTACATGCAACGAACCCTCAACCAAATCATAATCCTACCCTAAACCTAAAGTGAGTACATGTAGTTGCTTAATATTACTCAATACTTAAATATATAACTACACTGTAACAATGACACCTTAAAATGGTGTAACCCAGATTTCTTTTGGTTTACTCGATGGCCTCTTCCTGTCTGAGTGGGTGGTTCATGTGGTGCAATGTTAGTGGTGATGATCATAAGTCGGGTTAAATGGTTGAATTGTAATGTCTCTTCCCTCACAGGCTCCGCAGGGCTCGCGTCAGCGCCGACAACCGCGCGTAAAGGTCCGGCTGAGCGCGCGACGGATGGACAGCGCAGACGCAAGGCCAGCGACACGAGCTGATGATGTCGAGGACTGCCGTAAAAACCCGTTTCTGTGGAAATCGTCATCGCCAGCGTTTTTGGACCGATCTCCCTCTCTCTGCGACTCTCTCCCGCTCGGGGCCGCGCGAGTGGCGGAGGGGCTCGCGGGCTGAATGGAGCCTTCGCTCACGGACAGAAATGAACAAATATCTGCTTCGCTACGATCTGAACCTGCGGCGCGGGGGACGGGGTGCTCCGACTCCGGGACACGCGGGGTTCAGGACTCAGTGGGGGCTGTATCATTCATCACTTTCAAACCGATTCCAGGTTAACATTTATGGAGTAATAATACTTTTGCTGACTCTGTCTCTGGCTTATATATAAATGTGTGTGTGTGTGTGCGCCCCATTTTGCTGTCAGTTAGAAAAGCGTTGCAGCTGATCTGCTCTCAAAGAGCCTCTCACTCCACATTTTTATTTCATTTCAGATCGATTATTTGTATTATTTAAACGTCTGTTTTAAACTTTCATGATGTTATTGTATTTTTTTTTTCTATACAAGTATGTTTCTAACATGAGGGCTTTGCCTTTTTAATTGCGTTTCTCGCGCTTTCTCTTCCCTCTCGATGGACTTGAGTGTTGGATGTGTTGTTGTTTTTTAGGTGGGCAGAAGGCAGATCTCATTGAAAGCCGTCGCTGTCTGAGCTTCAGGAAGACATTCTTAATCATTTAACTCAAGAACGGCCTTTATTTTGTTTTGAAATAAAGTTATGAAGTCAAAGAGTGAGCAGAGAGCAATATCGCTCTCCTGGTTTTATGTGTTTCCAGTCTGCACCGTTGGACGTTGATTCACAAACAGCTCAGGTGGGGTTTTTAGGCTATGAGAGCTTTGGAAATGTTGTACGTTTAGTTTACAGCGCAGAACTTGGACCATCTCATTTCAGAACATTTTATCCCTCTAAAATCATTTCTGTGATTTATCATGTACTCTGCCTCCACATTTTAGCTATTGAAATGTCTTGTTCCTGAAGGCTTTTTATTATGTATAGTCTAATCAGATCAAATAGGGAGGAAATGTTATGTATGATTTAGTACCTTTAGTCACGGTGTCTGTATAAAGAAAGCCAAAGGTAGACTGTGCACGGGGTGTACACAAGAAATTGGGACCAAATAAGTTTGTCTCGGCACACATGGTTAGTAGGACTCAATGATTTTTGGGATATGAATGTTTTTTGTTTCCCCCCTCTCCTCTACTGTGGATAAGAGCAAGGGCATTTTTGATCATTCCCTCTTTTGATGTATACCTTGTGCCAAGCGGTCATTTATTTTTGCATTATGCCATAGTATTGCCCTAACACAGCTTGTCGTTTATTAATAAACAGGCTAAGACTGCTAAACCTCAGTATTTACAGTTGATGTACAGTAAAAACAAGGCCATATTTATTGTAGCTCTGATAACAGTTTCATGCAGTTCTCTTGTTTCGCCAGTAGAGGTTGAGATGTTACTGATCGGCACACATACACATGCCATGTAGTTCTGAGAATCATTACAGAAGCCATTGTGATGCTGTGTTGCATTATTTTTCCCATCACTGATGCTTTACCTGGCTCTCCATTTGACCATGGGATCCAGGTGTGTTTTTATGGAGCAAGGTGACTATACAGAGGTTACGTGTGCTTTGCAGCCCCCTTTTTAGAAATTTTGTTTTTATTTTTTTGCCTTGTGGCTGTAAAGTTATGGCACTTTAGTCACAGTATTTATTTGGTTCTGTGCATCAAAGTCTAAAAGATGCTCCAGAAGTTTACTCCCAAAGTTATATTGTAACAATGTTGTATGTTCCTCTGATTGGGTATTTGCAGAAATGTTGATTACATTGAAGATTGGAGAAGAGGGGCATTTTAACTTGAAGGGATGAGTAACTGGCTTGCGTCTTTGGATGCATGCATAAATTCTGCCATTCCTCTTTTTTTCCTGTATCTGAAAAATGGCCATACACTAATCACAATCTAGAAAAATTACAGAAAGACACAGGGACTATAATCACATCCTGAGCTTTGAAAAAGAAAAGGCCAAACCCCTTCAGAGGGAAATCACTCAAGTTCACCTGCATTTATTCCTAATTTGCCAACATTCCCTCTATTAGTTTTTAGTGTTAAGTCCCTTTCCTTTCTTCTGCAGCCCTTCTCCAGTCTGTAAATTAGTTTCTGCGAATTCCTTGCATCATCTTTCATGTGCCTTGGTGTATGTATACATATATACATCAACGAAAGCTCCGCTGTTGGACATGTATGCCTTTTTCTGTGCTTTCTTGCGTCAGTGTTTTGTTACCAATGTTTTTATTTACAAACCAAGCCTGTTCTGTAATGTGCCTATGCTATATTGGAGGAAATATACATTTTAATTTTGCTTTTCATATGAAACATAATCAAGCCTGAGAATAAAATACTTATTCAACAATGAAAAGGTGATTTCTTTTTCCAAGCCTGAAAATCCATGACCATTTTTTATTAAATTTATTCTGCAAATAATACTTGTAAAAATCATACAAGCCTAAGCGTTCACACTGGTGAATCCGTTTTGTAATGATTTTACAGTTTTCTTTTACGTTCAATGACATTTCAGGGGGGAAGAAAGGTGCTGTGGTATTGATGCTCACCTACAGCACACAACTTAACCTCTGAGGTGCAATTATGTCAGTCATATTTTAAGAATTACAAAAGGGCTCAATGAGAGCTGTGCAGTTTACGCTTCGTACACCACCATTTCCATAAAAATGGCAATTCCTCTCCAGAAGACGTAGAAGGAAAGAAGTACCCATCCATGAATGTCTCACTTCACGAAGCCGAGGTCTGTTTTCCCCTCTAGTCTATCCAAATAGAAAAAGCAGCTGGTGAAGGGGTGTCTCCTGACCTTCAATAATCCACTCCATGTATTGAACAGTGGGACAGCTAGTAACTCTTGGGTGACAAAGAAAAAGTTCATTATAGAAGAAAGTTTTTTTTTTAGTAGAGGTGTCCCCCAGTGCTCCTGTTAAAGTTTCATCTGACATTTAAAAAAAAAAGCCTTCAATTAAAGGTCGCATGTGCTGTAATCCCATAGGCTGATATCTCTTCACATCCATTCATGCATCCACTCTCCTCTTCAGTCAGACTCTGCAAAAAACAACAGACAAGTATTAAACACAAGACTGACTTTATACAGGACAATCTGAAGGCCGATTCCTTTTTATCCCTTCAATTCACCCATCCTCAAATAAACTACAATGTAATTATTTTGATGGCTAAGTTGGCAGAAAATGAATCACCTTGTGTAGTATTTGTTGAGATTTCAATAGTTGACTTCGTGGTTTGATCCTTTGAGATCAGGCTGCTCTCTGACTCCTCCACCTTTACGTCTTCATGGTCTGGATCCGGCGATGTTACAGCAGCCTCCGTTGGGGTTGCAGATGATGACCCAGTTATCACACTTCCTGTGTCCTCAGACTTCCTTTCCTCCAATAAAAGTGGGGTCTTATTCGCAAACCACCGCCGGATCGACTCTTCACCTAGCCCACTTGACTTGGCCATCTCCTCCAACTTAGTCTCATCTAATTTACCATGCGTTTCTAGGTGCTCCTTTAGAACACTAATGTTAGCTTTCTGAAAGTCTTCCTCATCCACCATGGTCTGGTAACTCTCAAGCCACTTGAGCTGACCATTCTTCAGGACATAGCGGCAATCTCCAAACCAACGTACCACCTCTGGTCGTGGTAGGCCCGTTTTAGCTATCAGTTCATTGTACTGGGGACTACCGGGCCAGTGGGTGCGTGCAAAGACTTGCTTCAGCAGGTGGAGCTGTTCGGGTGTTTTCTTCCCTCGGTATGGGGAAGCCTGAGAAACAGTTGTCTGAGAGCTAGATTGTGGCATCTTGTTAGCTTCAATCAGTTGACTTCCCTCAGGCTCACCTTTTCCATTAGATTCAGTAACTTTCAGCATTTTGAGATTGATCTTGATAGGGTTAACTTTTGGCTCAGAGCCAGTCTCATCCCTCTGTTTCTCCTCTTTGACTCCTTGTGTTTCTATGGAGGAATCTTCAGCTTCATGCATCTCCTCGTTGCTAGTTTTTTCCTTTTGTATTCCATCCACCTCTTCCTCTCCCACAGCATCATCATCTTCCTTTTCCGCCTTCTCAGCTTCCTCTTTCTTCTTCTCTGCCGCTACTCTCCTTCGCCGCTCAGCAAACCAACCATGGATCTCACGGCGAGTCATCTTCGTTTCTGCTCTTAACCGGTCAACTTCTTCACTAGAAGGATCTTGGTCCTGTGCAAAGCTGGCTTCCAAAGCACGAACCTGGTGAGGCTCTCGCTCTTTGTACCGTATAGCGGTGAAATCTGGCGACGGGGGTCGTGGAGGACGCCGTGAGGGGGTTGGCGGTGATGGGGTCTGTGAGGGGCTGAGAGGGGACTGCTGGGGAGTTTTGGGCCTCTCTGGGGGTGTACTGTTTTCTGACAGGTCTACAGCAGCAAGTGTATCGAGTTGGGAAATGCTTCCACTAGCTGTAACAGTTTGACCACCGCCACTTGACCTTGAACCCTTCAGATTCCTGAAGTGATAGCGGCGGTCACTGAACCATTTCCGTACCTCACGCACAGACAGACCAGTTAGGCTTATAAGTCTGTCTACTTCCTCTTGATTGGGAAATTGGCTAACAAGGAAGCTCTCCTTTAGGGCTGCCAGCTGTCCCTGGGACTTTTTGGTTTTGTTGAAGCTGGGATCCAGGAAGTTAGAGGAGGAGAACATGCGAGAGTTCATAGAGATAGGACATGGGGAGTCAGATTTACTTGGTATTGTGCTATCTGTTGCAGTTGTAGATCCCAAGGTAGTGGTTGGAGTGGTACTGGCAGATGAATTATTGCTCTTGCTGTTAATGTTGCTTTTAGCCTCAGAATTACCTTTACCCTCACTTTTCACAATATTACTATTGCTTTGAACGCAAGTGCCATTAGTACCTGCTGTATTGACCTTAACGTTGCTGTTGCTATTTGACTTTGCAGTGCTACTACCACCAACACTGATTACACTAGCCTGGCTACATAAGCTGCTGGTACTACTAATACTGCTTGAACTGCTAACACTAGCACTGCTGCTACTACTGCAATTTCCACTACTACTGCTACCAACAGTGCCTAAAACCATGCTGATTCCTTTATCAGCCACCAGGGCTGCAGCGGGCCTAGCCTGCATCATAGGCTTCGCAGCAGCCTGATGTTTGGGTGTGACCGCTAGTGCAACAGGGGCTCTGCTGACCTGAATCCCATTAGCCATCATCGGTTGGGTGACAATCACCCCTCCTTGCCCAACCAGGCTACCTTGTAAGATGTGAGGGATGGCAGTTGTGCCCAGAACTGTGATAGTTGGCTGAGTAGCAGTGTGGTGGGTCTGACGTTGCTGCTGGCCATTGGAAGGCGCTGCCTGTATGATTGTATTGAACATTTTTCTGCGGGCATCTTCTATTTCCTCAGGAGACCAGCTGATTCCTTGCTTTAGCCTCTGTGCTGTGAACCAGATCTTGATCTGCTCTTCGGGATACCTGGTGACTACAGTAAGGTAGCAAAGCTCAGCCTTGGTTGGATAAGGGAACTTGCTAAAGGATGTCTTTAAGAAACTGCTATTGTCCATGGATGCATTATAGGTAGGAATGCTGCTGAGAGGGATCATCACTTTTGGAAGATTCTTAGTACTTGATGAAGGGGAGTGGGATAAGGAGACGGAAGCAGAGTGTTGGATGAGACTTGTGTTCTGCACAACAGACACAACTTGTGTAACAGCCGTCTTCAGCATGGGTAAAGCCCCAGAGCCATTAACAATCTGTATGGCTGATGGCATAGAAACTTTGCTGGCTGTTCCACTGTGAACAATAGTGGGCACATGGGTGACTGTAACTGCAGGAGAGTCATTTTTGCCCACCGCTTTAGTAATAGAGGGCGGAGGGTCATCAGAGGCAGGGTGAGAAACAACAATCCTTTTGAGTTCTGATTTACCCTTCAGCATTTTCATGATTGGTGTCTTGGTGATGGATATCTCAGTCTCTTTAGAGCTAGTGCTTTCACATGGTTCCATGCAAAGTCTCTGCTCTACAATAATCCTGCTGTCCTTCTTTTTGAGCTGAAGTGTGGTGGCTATTGTACTGGGATGGACACGGGCATTGTGCAGAGCTAAGCCCTCAAATTTTGCAGCACTTATCCCGCAATCCACACAAAGAAAACGAGGGTCAATGCGGAAATCTGGGTGCCCGCTGTAGACATGATCAAGGAAAAGATTTAGGTCCTGGGTCTCAAAGTTACATGGCATACAAGTGTAAATGCCGCCATCTTTATGGAGATCACCTGCTTCTTGGCCAGAGGACTCACCCGAACTTTCACTGCCTTTTGCACTTGCTTCCTCTCTGAAGGAAAAGCCAATGTCCTTGGTTGGAGGGGACAGTCGGTCCCGTTGAAAGTCGTCCTGCAGATGCATGGTTTTTATAGGAATCATGCATGGAACGGTGGACTTCCTCTTGCTAGCCATGGTTCTTGTCTAATTAGTCTCCAGTGAGATTCCTGATTCCTTATGGTTATCCGCTCTTATAAAACATCCGCTGATAACTTGGTGATGGACATGATCATCAGTCCATTATAAGTATTCTGTGTCCTTATTGGCAATGTGTATCAAGCATCAGAACATCAATCTGTAAAGACAAAAAACAATAGCATTTAACAACCACAGATTTCAAAATCAATTTAGTTATTATACTTATTTAAAGATTGGTCAATATGCAGTTTTTATTTGTCTTTCTCACTGAAAGAGAAGGGCTGCTTTTATGCCAGTCTCTGATGACTGAGCCTCTTTTAAACAACCTTTTACAGCCTCTCATTCTGTTTACAGCGACTTCTCACACCCATCCCCACTCTGAAAAGTTTTTCACTTTTGTAGTTTAAGTAAAGGGCATACTATCAATCAAACCTGCTTGATCTGATCATACCAAAAATGTCAGAAAAACATTAATTTCAATATGTATGAACATCCAAACAATTAAGTTTAACAGTGTATTCACCAAAAAAAAAAAAAAAAACTCAGTAAAAAACCCACTCCCAGTTCATTTCTTCTTCTAATGGCTCGTTAGCAACTGCTAGAAATATAGGCCACTTCTCTCAAATTCACTAATCTTTGACTGCAGCAAGCAAGCAGGGCAGCACAGTTTCCTAGCTGCAAGTTAACCCTAGGGATGGCCCGATACCATTTTTTTTTCAAACCGATACGAGTACGAGTATTTACATTTGTGTACTTGCCGATACCGAGTACCGATACCGATATTTCTACCGGACTACCGCAAAAGTAATAGGCTCCCAGAAAAGAAGACGACTATTTTAGAACACAGGTCAGAAGAATGTTTTTATTTTCTTCTCTGCTTGTTTTAACGAGTCTAAAAAAATAATAAAAAATTGTAAAATAATAAATGTATTAACGTGCCACTGTTAATTTAACATAAAAGCAAGCAGGCTACTGCGTGCATGGTCTGGCATGACTGAATGCACGCAAAGTGCGCACCCTTAATAAATCCTAAAAGCTGACAGTTCATCGCGATCTCACACATCTCTGTTATTATCAATGAAGCTGACTGCACAATCAATCTTTCATAATATCCACACTTTGTTTGTTATAATTAGAGGATTTGCCAGCATACAGAATTCAGCACCGAACAAAAAAGTCCGTTTTGAGCAGTGAGGGGAGTCTATCTTAAATGCTTCTGATTGGCCATTGCGTTCAAGAAATCAACACATATGTCTGTGATTGGCTGTAAATCGTTTCTATTTTGTTGTAGTTGTTCTTGTTGCTTTTCTGCAAGAGATGAATAAAAATCTATTAGTTTTTATGTTTTATTCATAGATATTTCTAGTTTGCGGGAGTCCCGCGAATCGTTTTATTCTCCCGCACCCGCACACACAGAGTGATTGCATTAGCTACCGCCCGCGCGCTCGGCCATCAGATCTATGATGCGTCTTCAGATGTTTAATTAGATTGCTGGTGTTAAACGATGTACTTTCTTTCCCTCCTCTCGACACCTTAGCTGAACATAACTCACAGTCTGCCTTGCTGTTGTCATCATCCCTTATCTTGAAATGAGCCCAAACCGCCGACATTATAGGCTACTTTCCTATGCCTCAGTTCACCTCGACAAAGCACTCGCGGCGGCCAGTTTCGTTTTGCAAAATGTACGTGGTATCGGTGCGTGGTATCGGTGAATTTTTATGAGTACGAGTACGAGTATATGAGGACAGTATCGGCCCGATGCCAGTATCGGTATCGGGCCATCCCTACCTCAAAGGGAAAGGGGTTTTTGACACATCATAATAAGAGAGGTGCACATCTATACCAATGAGAACATGTTTCCAATAAGAGAATACTGTAGAGCGATCTATGAGAGATAACCAAGCTGAAAAGTCTTCACTGGTGTCTAAATACACGCTCAGCGCCTCGTTGCGCTCATGGCGTTTAAAAAACGCGGCGCTCCCATTGAAAACAATTGAAAACGTACGCCAGGCGCGAGTAAAAACGCTTTGGTGGACACACGGCCTAAGACTCTGTTACCTTGGCAACCAGCAGTAACAATCAGTTACACTACAAACAGACGAAAGAAAACATAGACGACTGTCCACCATATATATTCACCATTTCAGTGTGTTCAAGTTTCTCTTGGGGTCCTCCTGCCGTTTTTGAATATTTCTTTTTTGGTATCTTGTAGCATGTTTTGTATCTTTTCTGTACGTCTTTAACGCTCCGCTCAACGGTCGGATTAACGCTGTTAACTGTCGCCGCATTTTTTTCAAATTAAACATTTCTTCTCGTTACTACATTCTCTGCTAAATTTCCCGAGTAAAATGTCCTTGTAACTGTTACACTCCTCCTCCAACCAACACATATCTTCCGCTGGGGTAAACTGCACTGAGCGGTTGAATGCGCTTACTCCATCCGCCATGTTTTTTGTTTTGAAAAGTGTCTTAGTTTACCCAGAATGCATTGCAGTGTAGTCCTACTTATACTCTTTGATATAGTCAGAGTCCTTTGTGACTATCTACAATATCTAAGCCATAGTCAAACTCTACCTTTGTGAAACCCTGATCTTACCTTTCATATCCAGCTGGGCTCAACAGACAATGTTGTTTAAATTTGTTTGTCTCTGAAAAATAGACGTTTGTTTGTTTCTGAAATGTTTCTGACACTATATATATAGAACACACATTTAGAAACTATTTTGACCATTTAGGAATTTTTATTTTTATTTATTTTACAAAGTACCACTGCTGCCCAGATGAAAATGTATAACCATTACAAAAAAGCATTGTCCGGACCTCTGCTGGGAAGGAAATATAGAGACTGGATCTCTTGAAACTCTATTCCTCTGGTTTAGTCTGTCAGCATGGTCTAGTTTGCCCCTGCTGGCAGATGCAGTAACTACACTATCTGTACCCAAAACATATTAATCTCCATTGATGGCCATTCAACAGCAATCATGTATTATGGCTATATACAACTTAAAACAAGCAACATATAAAAATCACTCTGATTTTGTTTTAATTTAGATGATGTTTTTCCAGGGCCCAACTTGGAAGGCTCTTCAAAATAGACTTTTTTACTCAAGCTTTTTTCTCTGTCTGATGTTGTTAAGGTCACAGTACCAGGACTTCACAAGCAACTATCTTGTGGTGCCATCGCCATCATACACTTTTCCTGCAGCTTCAGAGAGATCAGTCATGGCTCAGGTGATCGTTCTGAGGCTAAATCACGTACTTCAAGGCGATTGTGTGTTTGTCATCCTCGCAAAGGAACACACTGCCACGCATCTCCTGTTTTTCCCAGATGGAAATGCCCTTCATTGTGGCTTGCCGCGTTGCCATTGAGTGTTGCATGAGGGGCACGGCCCTGCCAACGCTGCCGGGTCAGATAACCAACACAAAGGGGTTGTGCGGTGGGCGGGCCTGACATCCTTCATGTGGGTCAGACCCTGAGGACGAGAAGACGTGTGGGGGCAGGGCGAGGAAGTTTGGGCCGAGGTGCGAGCATGTGTGTGTGTGTGTGTACACGTGTTGGGAAGTTGGGGAGGGGCCATTGTCGCAGGAAGCAGTGAGGTGTTTCAGCAAGGAATTTTTTTGTCTTGATACCAATTCCCCATCCCTACCCCCATCACACACACATACACACACCCTCATCCAACAATCACAGAGCCGTTACCCCCATCTCCTCCTCCTCCTCCTCCTCCTCCAAACACTCTGGAATGTTCCACCATGAGCTATTTAGCGAGTGGTCAACCTGGGAGTCGAGCGCCTCTCGAATGAGCAATGAGCAACAACTCATGAACAAGCACTATAACATGCAGCCCACGTCTACAACGCGAATGACAAAAATAAGCTTGCACTTCAACCCGATGTTCAATGTTGAGTGGAAAAATGTAAAAGTTTATGAATTTGTTACTGAAAAAAACACCCACATTGATCTGACATGCTAATAAAATGCTGTAGCATTAATTTAAGGGTCTGACTGAGATAAACATAGCCATTGTGTTTAGACATGGTCTTAAGTTCTAGTATGACCCACTAACAGTAAGCCAAGGGGCAACCAGTCTTACTTTTCGGTCTCAGATTAGGCCAATGTACGTTTTATAAAGCCTAAGTTATGAACGGTCTTAAAGAAAACATCTTTCATGTCTATCTTGTAAGACTAGTCTTAGCGGTTTATGCAACCAGCCCTAGATCTAACTCAAAAGCTCATGGACTTGTTTGGCAATGCTTAATGTAACGCATACCTGTCTGCACGAGTGTTGATCTCCTTTACCCTCGAGCAAACAATCTGTTGACACTAAAAGGTATGAATAAATACTATATTAAATGCTTGATGCCTATGCGTTTAGACAACTATCGTCCTCCTGACAGAATATCTTTGTCTCTCTGGCTAGAGGACACGCAAATAAACAATATCACGTGTCCTGTGTGACACAATAGCGCCTAAACGGACCAATTCTAAAACATCTTCATGCGGATGTTTTAGAGGAAGCGTTACACACTGGCTTTGAGTAGCTGGGGTCACAATCTATCCACTATCTGCTACGTTTGCTTTGGCGAAAACACATGTACCCCACCGTCAGTTTGCCTGCTCGCCTCCCCTCCCCCATTCCCCCTCTCTCTCTCTCTCCTTCAACAAGTTCAGCCCAGTCTGCAGGGAGACGGGTCGTCAGCACCACTGGTGTGTTACTATCCCCATAGCAACCCCCCCACACACACACACACACACACACACACACTCTGAGTGAACGCACTGCTACACACAGTGGTCAGCCCGCGGACAGCGTTCGGTCCCTGGCTCTCGCTGGCTTGTTTTTCCGGCTGCGGGCCCTGCTCTTATTTCAGGCTGTGTCAGATAGGTGTGGTTGTTCTCACTCATTGTCAACAGCACAACGTTCCCTCGTCCTGAATGGCACATCAGTGCGTGTTGACACTCGGATGAAAACGTGTTTCTTAGTCGCAGTTCAACTGACACGTAATTGGTGATAAAAGTCCATTGTAACGTAAAGAATTCACAAAACTTAGTCCAATTTTTTTTTTTGGGGGGGGGGTTCTACTGACAATATGCTTTGAAAATAAGACCTCTTCGTCAAATAGACCTAAAGTGGCTTTTTTGATATGTTTTGCTCAGTTTGGTTTTATTACAAAAGCAACTACACCAGCGTCTTTCTAAGTCGTCGCTGAAGTGCTCTTGAAAAGCAGAGTGGCACAGATTCGCCGTGGCCAGCACCTAAGGTGTTAAGGCTCAGTTAAAAATGGACGAGTGAGGGGAGAAACATGGCGGCACAACACACACACACACACACACACGCGCTCTGCTGTCCAACCTAAAATGGCTGACATCACCACAGTCTCAGTGCCAGCTCCTGCTGACCGGACCCGAGCCTCGTCCTGACGCTTCACGCTCATGGCCAAGCCAAGGGAGCGCTTCCCTGTTTTGTTACGGGACAGAATTGCAATAATCCCACCTGGAAGCTGGGAAGAAGGAGAGCAGAGTAAAACCAGGAAGACTGAACCTTAAACCCCCAGTTTTACACAGACGCTGTACTGGTCGAAGTGTTCACCCATGATTTTAGGGGTTTCACTACTAGAAAAATGATAATAGTGTTAATGCATGATAAAAACAAAACCTATTATATCGAAAGTTTCAGCACAACCAAATATTTTCAGACGACTGTCATTCCTAACACACAGATCTGCTCTCAAGGTAACAGCTCTGTAAGAGTCAAATCTATTAATCGCTTATAGCATAAAAGTGTATGCATATATATATATATGTTTGTGTGTGTGTGTGTGTGTGTGTGTGTGTGTGAGTCTGCATGTCTGTTTGTGTGTATATATATATATGTGTTTGTGTGTGTGAGTTTGTGTGTATATATATATATGTGTTTGTGTGTGTGAGTTTGTGTGTCTCTTTGTATGTATATATGTGTTTGTGTGTGTGAGTTTGTGTGTCTGTTTGTATGTATATATATATATGTGTTTGTGTGCGTGAGTTTGTGTGTCTGTTTGTGTGTATATATATATGTGTTTGTGTGTGTGAGTTTGTGTGTCTGTTTGTATGTATATATATATATATGTGTTTGTGTGTGTGAGTTTGTGTGTCTGTTTGTATCTATATATATATATATGTGTTTGTGTGTGTGAGTTTGTGTGTCTGTTTGTGTGTATATATATATGTGTTTGTGTGTGTGAGTTTGTGTGTCTGTTTGTATGTATATATATATATATATATATATATATGTGTGTTTGTGTGTGTGAGTTTGTGTGTCTGTTTGTATGTGTATATATATATACACAAGATACTGATGCAACTTTACGCACGCGCACACACACACACACACATATATATATATATATATATATATATATAAACAAACTTTAAAGTTAGAAGCAATTAATCGCGATTAATCGGTTTGGCGGCATGTAAGGAATTCATTCATATATGTATGTGTGTGTGTGTGTGTATATACACACGTGCGCCCACACATAAACAATCTTTTATGTTAGATGCGATTAATCGATTTGACAGCACTACTCTGCATACTCTCTAGCCTTATGTCAGTCATTTTGACATGTAAAAGAGCATTTCTACATGGACCGTGGCCGTGTGCTGAGGAGGAGAGGCCCGTGAAGGAGGTAAATCCTCCAGATCTGCTGTTTTCATCAATCAAACACCACAGCCTGCATGTTCACCTCAGACCGCTTTGAGCTTCAGGACAGGAAACATTTAACAAGATGTTTATCCATTTCACTCTTTACTACTAAACTAAAGTTTACTGACTGGAAACGGTCTGCCATCTCTCAGTGTGGATGATCGTTCATGAATGTGACTGTTTCTGAAATGACAGATACTGACAAGATACTGATGCGATGGTGCAGGGTGGAAAAAATGTATGAATAATACAATTTAATGATCGCAAATTTAAATAAACACTTGTCAAATTTTATAACAACATATTTAGCATTTTCCCCAAACTACATTTACAAATCAAAACAGATGATGTGCATCATCCATAAACAAACTACTGGTATATTTTAAATCTGACACATGGGCAAACTTTCTCTGTTTATCGGTCAAACTCATCGCCAATGCCATAATCTCAAAATTACCAAATATTGCCTCATGTATCAGCCTCTCTGTTATATATCATTCTCTAAACATGACTAAAATGTGTCCACTGTCAGCCATATATTTAGAGTTCTGAATAAATTACCAACCAACTTGATAAATTCAACTTTAAGATTTAAAATCATTTAAAGCAGATTAAATGAACAAGATCTCAGCACTAGTAATTCACATAGCCTATACTGTGCATGTCTGACCACACACACACACACACACACACACACACACACACACACACACACGTGTGCCGTTATCCCGATCAACTTCAGAGTATATGAATACTAATATTATGAAATCTGATCACATATTAAAAACCAAAACCATAACCACAAACTACATCGCCACCCCTTCTTCCTGTCGCCATTACACACTCAGTCACTCACACACTCACTGAGCAGCAGTCAGTGAGTGTAAATGTATCAGTGCAGTATAGCTGCTGTAATGAAAGATTGTGACGTCGATGTGTAACAATAAAAGTCAAACACAAACTCACCCGCGCGCGCACGAGCCGAATCCCGTCAGCTGCCACACACACACAGCTCAAGTCAGCTCGTGCTGGAGGATAGACACAGTGATGATGAGTGTAACACAAAGGCCCTTCACTCTTGTTTATGTCCAGTCGAGTGTGTGTGTGTGTGTGTGAGAGAGAGTGTGTCTGTTAAACACAGACGGGGAAAGAAACTCACGCCGTACGTCACCAGCAGCAGAGTCATGTGACTGGATGCGTCACTGGCATCCGAAGCCCTGATGATCAGTCATGAATATAAACTGATAATGATGAGTAATTAAGATTCACACGAAGTGACTCACTCATTGTCATCGGTGAAAAGTTATTTCTGCGAACGGAAACACGAGTGAAAAAGTTTGAGGGAAGTTCAAATAACAGTGAAGTAACGGCAATTATGCTGGGTGTCATTTGTTTTCTGAGGCTTTGCTAAAGGTCAAGTGAGGTAATACGAATGCTGCAGAGATACTAGGCTTGTGCACAGGGCTCCTGAAACACTGATTCATGTATATAGACTGTACATAACAACATTATGCACGCTTTTATAGAGACTGTGTTGTTGTCTTGATTATTGGGTCTAAATAAGCAAAGTAAATATTATGTCAAAAATATTTACATTTGCTCATTTTGCAGACGCTTTTATCCTACGTACTTTAAAAAAGTATAAAAATATTTACTTTCAGCTATCATTTTCCTGCCCAGAGTAGATTTATACTTGATAATGCTGCAGTTTTCTTCTAGAAACAAACTTTGTTGTATTATTTTCCTGTTATCACTGTGAAGCGGCTTTGATACAATCTCTATTGTAAAAAGCGCTATATAAATAAAGGTGACTTGACTAAAATCAAAATATTTGCAGTTCAAATGTATGCAATGCTTTTTACTATAAATATACATTTAAACCATAACAAGGGCAGTCAGAGAATCAAATAATCATGATTAATAGCCTATTAATCATCTTTAGAGAGGTTTCTGACTAGTCTTTAGAAAGCACAATGAAACAAACATGTAGGCTAGATAATTTGACATTAGTTTGTTTGTTTGTTTATTTGTAACAAATTGTATAATTTAGGATGCATCATCTCGTTTTCAATGGGGTCATAATACACAGAAGTTTGTTAACATAACACAAGACAAAACAACAACAGTCACCTCATTCAAAACAACAAACTCATCCCTACAGAATAAACACATATGAATGTTTGCTAAATATAAACATTGCTGTATCATCTGAAACTAGCAAAGACAGTTTCAAAACAACAAAACAAACCATGTTTGAAGTCAAAGATCGTACATTAAAAGGCCATTACATTATAGGCCAGTACATTATCCCAATGCGCAGGAGCCTTACACTGCTTTCTTCCCAAACACTTTCGCTATTCAAGAAGAAAAGCATAATGTGAAGAGTGTTTGTGATATGATGAATATGATATCAGATGCTGTCGCGGATAATTAGGGTCGTTAAATGTACACATTTGAAGATAAATTGCAACCAGTGAAGATGCCTTCTAAAATTGAGCGGAGACTATTCGAGTAAATCATACGATGGTGTGTCAAACATCCAATTACAAATCTGCACAGCTTACTAAACTGTAGTAAGAGGGAAAAGACTGGCTTTAGATGCATACTGATAAGCTACATACGCATAAAGCAAAAAATGGTAATATAAGTTGCAAAGCAAGTTTAATGTGAAACCATTTTTAGATCAACACAATACACTCGTTCCAAATTCGGGAATCCAGTCATAAGCCCAAATGTTATATATAATATAATTTGATTTACTCTGTGCAATATGTGCCATCATTACAGATTATTGTTAGATTATTAGATTTTAATTTAATCATATGCTTTGTTCCAAAGACCATGGTATGAGATTTAGCTTTAATTTAAAGAATAGAGATTTAGCTCTATTCTATGTAATAATGCATTAGAATAGAGCCAATCTTGCTGTCACGGGCGGTTGTATAAACACACGAAGAAGAAGATGAATGCAATAGGGTAATATTTAATAAATCCAACGGGTAATTCGAACAGGAACCGAGCGACACACAGAGACGTCCACAACAGACGACACCACTGAACTGAAACAGAACTGAACATGAAACGATGCTGATCGATCAACATAAGTGTCCGACGAAACACAAAGAGTCCAAACAAACGTGATTGTGTGACACTCGCAGAGCATTAACATCTGATTAGAGAATATTTTGAATTTGAGTTAAGTGAGGTTTTGAAGTATAAATGACAGTATGGTCTGCATAAAGATGAGAAGAATAGTGTGAAAACGCAAAAGGAAGATCATCAATGAAGATAGAAAAGAGAAGAGGACCCAACGCTGAGCCCTGTGGTACGCCTCTTTCTGGGATAAATACATCAGATTGTTTCCCTTGAAGAACAACACGTTGTTTTCTGTTATGTAGAGTTAAACCACAATAAAGTATTTTGAGACAAACCAACTGCATAAAGCGTATCTAATAAGAAGTAATGATCACCTAGATCAAAAGCCTTCTTAAGATTAATAAAAATAGCGCCTGAAAATAAAATACACTGTTAGTCAACTTTAGAAGAGCACTAGTTGTTGAATAATTAGGCCTTAAGACAGATTGAAGAGGTGATAAAATATTATTATTTTCTAAATACTTTGATAACTGATTATTAGGGGTGTAACGATACCCTCGGGTCACGATTCGATACATGTCACGATACTGAACTCATACCATATTATTGCGATACTCCATGACATATGATACAAGGTCAACAAAATGTACTGTGGCTTAAATGCTAACATTTTTTTTTCATTGTGTGTGTGTGTGTGTGAATAGGCTTGGACTTGGTGCCTATTAAATGTTTTTATATATATATATATTTATATAATTATATATATTATATATATATAATTTTTTATACATATTTGTGTAGCGGGCCGGTCCACCGGGAAAAGTCCCGGTGCTCCAGATGTCCAGTCCGCCCCTGATCAACATTACATTAACAAGAAATTCATTTCTTTTGTCGTCCAACAGCATTCCAAACATAATATGTTCATATCAAAAGTGGGCAGTGAATAAATCATTGATTCCAACCAATAAGACATATTTTCCCCAAAAGTATTTGAAGAAACACAAGGAAAAAAAGATGATCAGTTGTCTCTATGTCAACCCCAATGACAAAAAATACAGGCATTTTCTTCTAAATTAAATCGTTGTCTTAAACATTCACTTGACCGTGGGTATACCCCATTAAATATTTTAAAATGAGTTTCCTTAGCTTTAGGAGCCACTGGAAAGCTAATACTGTGTTTGCAATTTTTTTAATAGATGGTTTATCATAAGCTTGCAAAACACAGTTATTATCATAGACTGTAAAGGTTATTACAGAAAGTCCCATGTATTCTCTATAACTGGCGCCCCCTGCCGGCGCTGGAGAGCCAGCTCTTTCACAGTAGATATCGCTGCGTCATTTATCTAGCGATCTTATTATTCACAATATATCACTGCCATCTTGTTGCTTTTTACACTTTACATAATAAAAATATGAATGACACAATTTGGTTACACTTTAAATGTATAAATTACAATGTAACACGGACACATTAAAATAATATGAACTACATGTAGGATTGGGTTTGGGTTGAGGGTTAGTTGCATGTAATTATGCATACTTTACTTATTACTATAGTACCTACATGTAACACGTGTAACGAGGACACTGCATAAAGTGTAACAGAATTTTCATTACAAGTTATTTTATTAAGCGTGCTTTTGCCTCTCACCTACGGAAGCGTATTGCATTCACTTGAAGAAAAAAATCTACTCTGTTTTTCTGAATTAACGAGTTAATTATCTCAGAATTACAAGATAGTCAGGAAAAAAATTTTTTGCTCTGTTTTTCTGAATTAATGACTTGATTATCTCAAAAACTCAGAAATTCAGAAAAACAGAGCAAAAACTTCATTTTCCATGAAAAATTATCTCGTAATTCTGAGATAATTAACTCGTTAATTTAGAAAAACAGAGCAAAAAAAAATTATATGAAAAATTATCTTGTAATTCTGAGATAATTATGTCATAAATTCAGAAAAACAGAGTAGATTTTTTTTCTTCAAGTGAATGCAATACGCTTCCGTACATTGTATCTTTATTTATTAAGAATATATTGTGAGATATAGAAATTATTTGCCATCGTTTTATATTATTTTTGCCTCTAGTTGTAGATGCTATTTTACTTTGTAATGAAATATATAATAAAATATATGCAGAAATGAATGAACTCTGAAACTGCAGTAATGATCTCTGACCTGTAAAGGGCGCACAGTAGCTGGACGCATGCGCAGGAGACCAGTTCAGCGTTCTTTTTTTACTTTTTCTTTTTTATTAATATAGATAATTCAAGTAAAAACAATTACGGCCTAAATCAACGATCATAGAGTTGTATTCATGTTGATAGATCACTTAGAAAAAAGAACATAGAAGAAGAAAAAAAAGAAAAAGAAAAGGGGTCAGTTCAGCGTTCTGATTGGCTGAACCTTGAGACGTCGCATTCGTTCATTGGATGGCGTGGCAAGGTCATGACTTCGGTGCGCATGCGCACACTCAGTTCCCAGCGCGGTGTCAATGTGGGGCGAAAAGCAGCAGATCTGAACGCTTGCAGAAGATTTTACACTCGGTTTCAAGGCTTTTAAACATCGGATCGCGTGTTTTATCGTGTTTAAACAGAGGAAACATCATGACGAGCAGCTCAAAGCGGAAAGACGAGGTTCATGTGGTCAATGGTGGAGTGAAGCAGTCCTCATGGAGCAAAGCCATCAGCTGTAAAGCAGTGTGGGAAGAGAAGGTCTGATCTATACACTCTCAGTCTCTCACACTGCTATCGTGTGTGTGTGTGTGTGTGTGTGTGTGTGTGTGTAATGTGGTGTTCACTGAGTAGGGTTCAGGGCTTTAGGGTGTCTTGTGTAGGGATTGGGCTGTTTAAAGGAGATTACTGTGGCTGGCTCGTGCTGATCCACATTTATTATTATTACATATATATATATATATATATATATATATTTAAGAATTATGTATTATAATTATATATTATCATGTGTATAAGTGCTGTAAATCGATTAAAAAGTTAACCAATTAATCGCACATTATATTAAAGTTGTAAATATATATATTTTTAGAATATATTTTATTGTTAATACGAATTCTATATTTGATCTTTTTAATTTATTATAATTTCACATTTAATCTCCAAATTAATGTAGAACCAACATGAAGACAGTAGCCTATATTTTAAATATTTGTTTATTGGCATCTTTTTATGAAAATACTAATACTGTGACTGATGTCTCTATGAAATTGATGTCCCCCCCATTAATGAACATTAATGACAGACAGCAGTGGGTTTATTCGGCTGGCGTCACTAGTGATCTGACACACACTCTCTCAGCTCTTTACGCTCATGTCAGGCTAACTCATGTCACTGTGCTTACGAGGATACTCGACAAAACGGCCATATTTTTGTGTGTTTGTGTCCATTTAAGCTGTCTGGAAGGGCTTTCCCATCATCACTGCACATTAAACATGTTTTACTGGACTGTAATACTTCTAAGAGACTTTTTCTTTGAACTAATCTTAAACATCACATTTAGTTATAGTTTTGAATAACTAAACCTTGCTCTCACAGAAATTGGAATGGCATTAAAAATGAAAGGGAAAAAAACTAACTTGCATGCGTTTCTCTTGTTCCTTAATTCTCCTTTCCTTTCCTTGCAGGATGAGTTTTTAGATGTGGTCTACTGGTTCCGCCAAATCATCGCAGTGATACTGGGCGTAATATGGGGTGTGGCTCCTCTGAAAGGGTTTCTGGGTATCGTCATGTGAGTACTGAAGTCCTGGACCTGAACACTTGATCACATCATACAATCATGCATGAGCTTTAGTGGTGTGTGTGTGTGTGTCCTCCAGATTCTGTGTCATCAACGCAGGCGTCCTGTACGTGTACTTCAGCAGTTTCCAGCAGGTGGACGAGGAGGAGTACGGGGGGACATGGGAGCTCACCAAAGAAGGCTTCATGACTTCATTTGCTTTGTTTCTGGTAGATATGTTTGTCTTTCTCCTGCTAAACCTGTTATACTGTGTTTGGACTGATGCTTTATAAGGTCAGCGAATATAACATGGAACTCCAAAGCATGACCTTTAGAAGGAAAACTGTAGATCAAATATATCTGGAAAGTTCGTAGGGCCTTTGCTGCGTACAATCTACACTATTAGCTATTCTATGTGGATTTGTTGTAATGTAGTTTATTCCTGTGATCAAAGCTGTATTTTCAGCATCATTACTCCAGTCTTCAGTGTCACATGATCCTCCAGAAATCACTCGAACGTTGGTGTCGGCTGGGTCGGGGCAAAGAAAGTTGCGCTTGAACACTGCAAAAGCTACAGCGACGGCCAGCTAGCGTGTTCAGCGCCTGCGCGAGGGATAATAACCGTCCAGCGCACAGCAGTCTATTCGGCACGAGGGATGCTAACACAAACAACACCGCGGCCGTTTACCATCTAGGCTCTGTTTACAGCTGGTGTTAAGATGTGTTTCGGTCGATCGGATCACCAGTGGACGACGCTAAACACAGGTGTAAACGGGTCTAAAATGTTTTGAGCTCGTCCACTTTCAGCCACTTCCAGAGGGAGAAACACATCCGACCGGATTGCTTTAGTAGTGTAAACGCTCATGTGAGCGAATGTGTTCAAACAGCCACAAAAGACCGTCTTCTCTCCGTCTACTGAACTAATGCGTAACATTATGGGAAGAGCTCTAGACAGACGGGGTTTAAACTGTCGGCTGGAGACACAAGTTTGGTTTGAAGATGAAAAACATATCAAGCACAATGTTCTCTCACCATTCCTGATCTCTAACACACACACACACACACACACACACAGCGTTCGGCTGGTCTTGTGTCTCAGAGCAGAAACTTAAGCTGATTCTCTCCGTGAGTTTCCCGTCGTCTCCGGGCGCGTTCATGTGTAAATTACATGAGCTTATTTTATCCATTAGATCGAAAGATCTGAAAAAGCCCATACATTTCCCCGCCCATAGTCCCTCCGCTTGAAGAAATCAGGACAGAAGTGGTGGAAAGTGGACAAAAGAGACGATTAAAACACCAGGAGTGAACGGGAATGTGTCTCCCTCGTCACTTGTGATCCTATCCACCAAAAACAGAACAGGGCCTATGAAGCTTAACTTGTGTTAAAGGGTTAGTTCACTTAAAAATGTAAACTCTGTCAGTAATTACTCTCCCTCATGTTGTTCAACCCCGTAAGACTTTCGTTCATCTTCTGGACACACATTAAGATATTTTTGATTAAATCTGAGAGCTGGATCACTCCTCCATAGGCTTCTAAGGGATTGAAACTTGCCGGCCCAGAAAAGTTATTAAAGACATCGTTAAAATAGTCCGAGTGACTACAGCGGCTCAACCTTAAGTTTATCAAGCGACGAGAATACTTTTTGTGTGCAAAAAACAAACAAAAATAACGGCTTTAGCGCCGCATGAGTGAGAACTGAGGAGATGACGCACACGGTAGAAATGAAAGCATATTATAATTATAAATGCAGAGTATAATCGCAGCCTTCGCCAAATCGCGTGTGGTTATTGCGATTAATAGTGCAGCCCTACTACATACGGCCCTGTCATGATGAGAATATATTTGTGTATTGGAACGCACCAAAAAAAGATGTAGGAAAATTTAAAAGCGCCTTTTTTTGCGTCTCCTCTTGTCTCAGTCGTTTGCTTGCTTCGCCACTTTTGTTTTTCTTCTCGTCCGCTGGTTTACAAGGCTCAACGGCCAATCAGAGGGATCCGTTTTCCCAACGCCGGATCAACGCGTGCAATTGACCCAATTGACCCTTCGCAGGGAGCTTGATTGACAGGTGATCTGACCAATCATACTTCGCCATCCGCCATTTTGTCCGACAAAGCAGTCAGGAGAGTTAGTAGATTAACATATGAGGATTTGAACTTGAAAAACTGAATATACTGACGCCTTTCTGCGGTTTAAACAACATTCCTTCTTATGTTTATTCATGTTTATTTGATGTTATAAATGAACTAGAACAGGGGTCGGCAACCCAAAATGTTGAAAGAGCCATATTGGACCAAAAAAAAAAAAAAAAAATGGTCTGGAGCCGCAAAAAATTAAAAGCTTTATATAAGCCTTATAATGAAGGCAACACATGCTGTAAGTGTTATATTAGCTTTATTAGTATCAAAATGATAAGTAGGCTACAAATTAGAGCTTAGATCGGGTCCAAAAAATCAAGCCCGGCCGACACATTAAACGTAATTATGAGCCCGAGCCCGATTTTAACCCGACCATTTTTTAATGCGTGGGTCGTTATAACTGACGTTCTCAACTTTCTTTCTCCCGCCCGCAACATTTATGTTTTGTCCCGCTCCCGCCCGCAAATAGACTTTTTTCTGCACCTCCAAATACTTTCAAGTTAGCCTACGTGTCGCCACCATACATCCTCCGGATAAATTATTTGTTATTAAAGCATTAAAACACAAACCACTGTTAATTTAACTAGGGCTGCAACTAACGATTATTTTGATAATCGATTAATCGGACGATTATTTTTTCTATTAATCGATTAATCAGATAAATTCAATTAGATTTTTTGTTTATTATGACTAAATAAAACCCGGTTACACTTTATTTTAAGGTGTCCTTGTTACAGTGTAATTATATATTTAAGTACAGAGTAATATTAAGTAACTACATGTACTTACTATAGGAATAGGGTAGGATTTGGTTGAGGGTTAGTTGCATGTAATTATGCATAATTTACTGTTATTACTACAGTAAGTACATGTAACATATGTAACAAGGACACCGTAAAATAAAGTGTTACCTAAAACCCTAAATTAGGATATTTATGTGTAAAAGTTTACTTTAAAAAGTGCAAAAGCCACACATTGAGTTTTACAAATATCAATATTTGCATTGTTTTTAATGATAATTGCTGATGGCAAGTTGACAACCATGATTAATGTAAAAAAAAAAAAACATTTATATCCAACATATTGTTTTAACACAATTTTTGTTAAAACAAATTTACAGACATGTTGTTCAGATGTGAAGATATAAACTAAAAACATCTAAAATATAGAATTCATTTAATTTTTATTTAAAATGAATTGAATTATAAGGATAATTTGTAAAAATAAATATAGAAAGACTGAAAACAAGCGTGTGAACATAGAGCCGCAGTAGATCGCGTTTGAAAAACAAATGCAAATATATAATGCTATATAATATATACAAATATACAAATGCTATATAAAGAGAACTGGAGGTACGCAGCAAGCTAACAGGCTTGATTAAAAAGACAGAAAAATGATGCATTAGTGCACAAGCATTCGTTGAAAACCACTGAGTACAGTGACTAAAAAACAATAATTTACTGCTGCTGTTATTAACTGCCTTTATATTTAGTGCTTCGCTTTGTAAAGACCGTTTTAATTTAATATTTCTGCGGTAGCACTATTTTAATCCATCACTTATGTTGCGAGCGAACTGATTGCGCAACCTGATGCTCGAGACGCAAAATACAGACATCCCAAGTCTCCCGGAACTTAAGTTCTGGAAGTCATCCGCATATTGATAGCGGCTCGCAAATTAGTTCAAACTCCCGGGATTTGAGCGCGCAAGCAAGAGCGCGCATGCGAGACAGAAGAGTCTGTGCTCCAAACCGTGTAGCGCGAGCGCGCGGCAGAGCAACGGAGGGAGAGAGGCCTTGCGTGTGTGCCTCATGAAGCGCGCGTAAGACAGAGAGCATCCTGATTGGCCTGTTTCAACCAATCACCAGTAAACGCTCCCCGTGACGTAAGCAGACCAACTAATCGATAATGACATTCGTTGACAACGATTTTCATAATCGATTATTATCGATTTTATCGATTAGTTGTTGCAGCCCTAAATTTAACATAAAAGCAAGCAGTTTACCATGCGTGCATGGTCTGGCATGACTGAATGCGCGCAAAGTGCGCTCTCATAATAATTCCTAAAAAGCTGACATCAGTTCATCGCGATCTCACACATCTCTGTTATTATCAATGAAGCTGACTGCACAATCAATCTTTCATAATATCCACACTTTGTTCGTTATAATTGGAGGATTTGCCAGCATACAGAATTCAGCACTGAACAAAAAAGTCAGTTTTGAGCGGTGAGGCGAGTCTATCTTAAATGCTTCTGATTGGCCATTGCGTTCAAGAAATCAACACATATGTCTGTGATTGGCTATATCGCTCAACGCTGCGAACATGTTATGAATAGAAATTCTGGCCTGTAAATCGTTTCTATTTTGTTTTAGTAGAGTGAGTGCATTACCGCACGCGCCCGCGCTCGCACTCGCCCATCAAATCTAGTCCCGCGCCGCACTCTATTGCGTTGGGAGTGCTCAGCTTTCTCTTTTTCCCCTTGGGATCCATGGCCCATGACACACCCGCCGGTTTGTTTGTCAGCCACCGGTCTGGCATCACGCCGATCTGACAGACACGTGTGTCACAGTCTATGACGTAAAGTCTTCGTTGACAGAAATGTTGAAATTAAATATTTATTATACACATTTTTACAACGTTGAATACTTTAAGAATATTTGTCATGTTTTTCATCCTACAGAAATTATATTATATAAATTATATTATATTAGTTGTCGATGTAGCTCGAAATATATCATTTAATGCCCTTCTCTTTCTTACTCTTATGTGTGACGGCTAACTGCCTCACAATATTGTTAACATCATTCACGTTAACCGCTGGAAGTTCTTGTAAACAGCGAGTGTAATTTGCCATTATCTCCACCTAATGCAAAAACGGCTTGCGACGCGGCACCGGATGTGGCAAAACACGGAAGCGATCGTGCATAGAGCCGATTCTTCTTTGAAAATGTATATCTTTTATTACCGGTGTTGGGGAAAGTTACTTTTTAAAAGTAGTGCTTTACAATGTTGTTACTCCCTAAAAACGTTACTAAATGCGTTACTTATTATTGAAAGTAATGTTACATT
Organism: Rhinichthys osculus; assembly: GCA_029959095.1. NCBI lineage: Eukaryota > Metazoa > Chordata > Actinopteri > Cypriniformes > Leuciscidae > Rhinichthys > Rhinichthys osculus. Next base: position 31,588,645 of record JARWKJ010000021.1, read on the forward strand.
AGTTTTGTGTTCCTTTTTCTCATCTGGGCTTGGCTTGATTGTAAAAAAACCCCAAAAAACTCAAACATTTTGGCAAAATGTAAAGGCCCTTCGACAGCATAAGTGAAACGAAAAAGACTGGAGACAGGAGAGCTGTCAGTCAATAAATGGGAAAACTATGTATTTGAAAAAGCAACTCGGATATTTTGTTGTCAATTTAAAAGTAACGCGTCACTTTACTAGTTACTTGGGAAAAAGTAATTGATAACATAACTCATGTTACTTGTAATGTGTTATTCCGAACACTGATTATAACATTAGTCTTTACTGTCACTCTGATCAATTTAATGTGTCCAGAATTAAAAATGTTAAATTCCTTAAATGTACTGACTGCAAACTTTTGAAAGGTAGTGTATTGCGTGGAGTGGCGTAAGAAAATGTTAATATTAGCCTAATTTTTACATGGTAGGTAAAATTAAGTTAAATCAATAAAGTAAATTTTCGGAGTATTTTACATATTTAAAAAGTAGCACAGCTTGCCCCACTTTTCATTAGGGATGTCAGAGTTTATTCCAAAATCGAAGTAAAAAAGTAAAATTTTCCATAAATGTATTTTCTTTTTTTGCATTGTTGACGGTATGTTCATGGCACATATCCAGTAAATTCTCCTCCTCATTTGAAATGTTATTAATTTTACTGTAATGAGGGAAGTCATCCAGTCTGGAAACAGTGTTATTTAATTTTTTTTAAATCGACATTGAATTAATTCAGTACACCAAATACTAGGGCTGGGTAAAAAATATTGATTTCTCGATATTAATCGATTCTCATTTTTACGAACCGATATCGATTCTTAAATCCCAAGAATCGATTAGTCATCCTGTTTTCATTTGATGAATGAATGGAACATTGTAGCGCGCATCCCATCCAATACATCAATAACCTTTGTGCTTTGTTACTAGTGATATTAAATAAAGTCTCAAATTTCAAATGACGTCCATTTTCTTACGAAATTCAAAAACATAAATACCGTTTTGTCGCTGTGGCGTGAGATCGCTCTGGCTCAGCTCAAGAGAAGCACATGATCTCCTCTTCCGCCTTAATAATACCAGTTACAGCGCCAAATAAACATGAACGAGCGTCTGAAAGTGTGTTAAAGATAGAGTACAACTTATCGACATCCGTAACTTTCACATGGAATCACTCAGTGTTTCAACCGTGGAAAGACGTCAGTAAAACAGCTTGTAAACAATGTCATGTAACGTCACATTTACCTCAGAAAAACCATATGTGACCATAAACTCGTTAGTCAGCTAGAAAAATTAACTCTAAAGAGGAGCATTTTGCTAAATATATGCACCATATTACATATTCATTATAATTTAATGTTCTTTGATATTTAATGCATGTTTGAATAAATCTGGCAAGTTTGTTTATATTTCATATAACTTTATTATTATAAAAATAAATAAGTGTAATTTAAGTGTTTGTATAGCTACAAATCAGTTCATTTTTACCTTCAATATTATAGTCGGCTAATGAAGCCTATAGGCTACAACTGACTCCCAGTTTACAGCATTAGTTAAGAGATTTGTTTTCCTTGAGAAAATTTGCCATGTATTGTACCTGATATCCAAAATAATCAATATTGATTATTAATATTGAATCGAATTGTGAAATTTGTGTCAATACCCAGCCCTACCAAATACAATTATAAAACACCCCACTAATTGTTGTTTTAATTGATTATGACTGGAATGTGGGCTGTGATTCCTGTTGGTTGATCATCTCTACTCGGCTCTTCTCTGAATGCTGCACACAGTGTCTGATAACTGTGTGTGTGTGTGTGTGTGTGTGTGTGTGTGCAGGTGGTTTGGATCATATTCTACACGGCGCTGCACTACGACTGAGGACCTGCAGGAAACCCATAGTCCTGGAGAGACTAAGACAGACATTTTATTTAATTTAAAATGGAGAGGCTGGATCGAGCCACTTTTCCGAGGCCTCTGTCTATGTTACCAGCAGCATGTGTGAGCCTTGAGGAAGAGGTGCATCATGGGTACAAGACCTTCTCGCGCCCCCAGGGGTCATTGAATTTTTAAGCTAATACTGTCCAGTGCACTGCCACGGCTAATGGGTTCATAACTGTTATTTCTGTTCGTCCTCTCTGCTTTTTCTGGCTCGAATGCCGCCGTATCGAGCGGGATTTAACTTAATTTGATGGTTTTGTTCGTTTCTTTCACGATTAGCTTCCAACACAGATTGTCTTACTCTGTTATGAACTGTCAGATAATAGGAGTGTGTAAATTCTGTACAATTCATTTTATTGAATCCATAATGTATTAAAGAATTTCTTATGTCTCGTTACTGTAACATACTTCTCAGTATTTTATAGTGTATTCATGGAAATGCGAATGTTATGATTAATGTACCTGAGGCTGTAGAGAGACTATTTTCTGGCGGAAATGTTTTGGAGAATAAAATAAATCCTGGGCATTGTCTGCCCCACACTTTTCAACAGATCATGCTCTGATGGACATTTTATTCTTGTTCGTAATAGCTTTACAAATCCAGTAAAGTTGTTTGTTTGACTGTATTGAGAAGTCCTGGATTTCTGTCGATCTTGAAGAGATCCGCAACCATCCAATCAATTCCCCACGGACACAATCAGGCCCAGACCTGCAAAAAACAGCAAGGTTTTTAACTACTTTTAACTAGAATATTCTGTTTTATGCTTTTAATTAAATAAAAGCCTGACACTAAATACATTTAAGTATAGACTATTCAGTCAGCGTCATGACAGGTATTCAAGCGAGGCTGTGTGAGTTTTCAATGGTGTAAGAAGCTTTATAAAGCTCCTAGATCAAATAATTTTCCACAGCGCATACTGTGTTTTTTTTTTTGTCTACTGACATTTCTCTGAAAGGTATTTTTGCCGTGTTTCGCCAGCAGAAAAGTCCACAAAACACATTAAAAAACAGTACAACCCATTGAAGAGTATCCCTCACACTCACAGCTTTCATTCGTTCAACACATAGACTGTAAAAAATATGGACAAAGCGTCTGTGACGTCACGCCCTTATTTGGCATACATTTTATATCTAAATACGATCTAAACTAACGAGTTAGAAAAAAATCCACCCCCCTCACAGTTGTCAGGCACTCGGAACCTATCGAAAAATACAATAAAAGTCCATGGGACCAACATGTAAACATATGAATTTATGCTGTGAAAACGGACATTTTAACATGGGGTCTATGGATATTTGCTCCCTTTTGGGACCTCCCTCTAGCGGATTTTCGATGTATTGCAGTTTTTCGCACTTCCGGGTAGGCTTCATTTTTCAGATTAGAATGTTGCCGCTTGGTTCAACATCAAAGATGGCGCTGCTGTGTGAATGAGGTCTAGTGGTATCGCCATGTTTCTATTCGCGAGTTTCCCGCTCGTATCTACGACATTATGGTGGCGTTCATTGTTTAACTCGTAAATACGATCTTTCCGACATGAGCGCACAGGGCATTTTTATAATGAATGTAACAGCTTTCCATTAAGCCGCTGAAGTAATAGGAGTGAAGTAGTAACGCGTTTAAAGATCAACCAATGTATTTTATTTATTATGCTCTAATTAATAAATTGCGTCCAATTAGTTTCTTGTGGTATCTCATTCTCTGTAGTTCAAAGCATGTTAAGTCCATACCTTACAGCGCACGAACATTGTCCATATTATTCCATATGTCCTTGAACATCACTCTTTATAAAGCATGGTTAAGCACTATGAGCTCAATCCAACACATTACAATCCTATAAGCCGGTCAGCATGGTAGGCTATTCCACATAGTGGTTTAACACTGTCATAAACTGTGCTTCCCCACTACCAATACACCTGTTGTCTAATTACTGTCTATGCTAATTACCCACGTGCTCCTAATGTTGTCAGAGCGCCCCCAATGGACAAATATATAATTGCATTAAAATGGCTCTTACAATGAATTTACCTACATTTTTCTAGTTATGCCAAGCTCTAAAAAATAATTGAGAAGAAATTGTGAGTAATATCCTTAAACCTTATCGAGTAGCCTATCACACACAGAGAAAACTGGGAAATTAATGGGGAATAGCCTGTTTGTGCCGGCTTGTGCTTGGTATTGGAGTTGAGAAGGCTAAGTCATATTTGTGTATTTGTGATCAGTAAAACCAGCCTTGCAATGGGCTGCATATATGCATATTAATATTCATTAGCAGCAACTGAAGTCCGTGTTTAAAGTATGCAGTGTATACAAATCTTTCTCCCCGTGGTTTTTGTGTTTCTTTATAAGCCTGCCTGCATGATGACTGTGACCGTAATGTGCAGATATGAATGGATTATTGAAATTAACCCATTAATTGAGTTCAAAATCATCAGAATTTTAACAGAACTGGCTTTTTTATTTGTGTTTTTTTATCATTATAATTTTTTTTAAATATTTTAAGTTATGTATTGTTATATATTTTATAAAATGTTAACATTGATATTATTGAATGTATTTTATTTTGCACTGAATTCGTCTCGTCTTTGTCGTCCTCTAGTGTTGAGTTCACACGTGCGATCATGACATCACCGTGTTCAATGACGTAGCATCATGGCGGCGCCCCACAACACCATGAAATTCTGGAAACCCGGTAAAATTCATATCGTGTATCGTGTTATACTAATATATACATATACACATATTTTGACGGGTGATATTAGTCCACAGTAAGCGTATGCTGCAGCAGCTCTGTGCTGTGTGTTGACTTATGTGCAATGTTAGTGTGTATTTGATGTATTAGAGTGTTACTGCAGTGCTGCATGACTATATAACATGATCACGTGCATCATGAACCAGCAACACAACACCACACAATACACGAAAGTTATCCCACTATAATGATGCATTAGAATGACATGGTTTGATCCAGACTCATTATTCTCTCGTAGAAGCTCAGCATTTATCCAGGATGCTCTGAACCTACTGATGCATGACAGTAAACATGGAGCTGCTCCTGTCAGTGTTTGAACGGCTGATGTGTGTGTGTGTGTCTTTCAGGCTCAGAGGCTCCGGGTGTGTGTGAGGAGAGAGATCTGTCCACTGAGACCACCGGCTCGCCCATCATCTTCAACCCGCACACGGCTCTCTCCATAGAGAAACAGAGGCAGAGGCTGCCCGTCTTCAAGGTAACTACAGATGTGTGTGTGTGTGTGTGTGGACCGCTGTTAAAAGCAGTGTAGGCAATGTTAGTCATAAACACTTTTTGTTTTACTGGTTGAAACTAGTCTCTTCACATCCTGCTAACAATAGTCGTCTAAATATTAAATATACTTAGGCCTATATCTTTTGTGGAAGTCTCAGGACCAAAAAATGTTCGTCCAATCATTGAGTTCGGTCTGATGCGTTTGAATGGTTTAAAGTCATATTAAATGCACACAAAGGAATCGATAAGAGGAAATTTAAATAGATTTTTCATTCCCAACCCTAGTCTTCACAGCGATATTTGGATATTTATCAATACTGAAATATCTGAAACCGTTCCAACATCCAATACTCCTATTCTGCAGATACAGCGATAGCACCTGCGCGTTTTCTCTCTCTCTCTTTTCTCCGATGGCGAATTGACAGCTGGATACACACACTTCTGCTCTCACTCACTCAGCTTGTATTGCGCATAATTTTACTAATTCGCGCTCACACCAAAAGCTGGTGCACCACTGATCTATGGAAGCGGCGCTCTCGTAAAGCTCGCGAACCAAACGGAGCTGTTTTTCATGGTGTGTTGCTCTTAGATGGTCCATTAGACACACTATATGTCAAAATGCCCGTCTTGGCGAGTATTCAGGTAAATACAGTCATAAATAGTTGAGAGAAATCGCATGTTGTGTAACAGTATATTGGATCAGTGCATAAACTCTTAAAGTGACAGCAGCACCTAATAAAGCAATCATGCTAATTCGAGAACAAAAGACAAAAATCACTGTAACTTTAATTATAAGCATTAATATGTTTTTGATTTTTTAGTATATAAGACTATTCAGTGTTATTTTTTTTTACATTTAATTACTTTGTTTAATTTCTGTAGTGTTTCTTCCCCGAGTACTAGCCTACAGTTAGACCCACCTGAACAACTCAAAGCCATGCTTATTTCATTTGTCTCTTTATTCTAATCCATTTGTGCTATTTTTTTATTTGTTATTTTATTTCCGACTGTTTATGGGTCTTTTTTCCTTTGTGAATTTAGTTGAGTTTCAAATAAAGCCGTCCTTCGGCGCTGTGTGAAAGCCATTACAGCAAAATTACCCAAATGATCAACAAATATGAGATGATGATGATGATGATGATAAAGATATGTATATGGCAGTTTTCCCCGTGGTATCGAATATTGATATTTTTAAAGGTATCGTATCGAAGTTAGAAATTCCAGTATCGTGACAGCACTAGTGTTAATTTACCAAAAAAATTACCAAAAAATAGAACTTTGGGGTTTTTTTGTTATGAAAAAGTAATGCAAAAGTATATTATAACACAATACTTTTAACAGCAACTTTTCCCCAACACTTTATTGTTTGCAGTTTTCCTGTATTTCTGAATGATGTTTGTTTATTGCATATCCAGCACAGAAACAACATCCTCTATGTGGTGGAGAGTTTCCAGACTGTGGTGATCGTCGGAGAAACAGGATCTGGGAAAAGCACACAAATCCCACAGGTTTGTCCGTCAGTGGATACACGTTTACATGCAAACAAATAATCCGTTAGTAATCGGCTCAGTCGGACTGGAAAGCCTTCATGTAAACTCCTTAATCGATCCGAATGAAATTCCGATCGGATTAAAAGGGTCGGTTTATTCCTTTTCTAATCCGATCGAGAGGACGTGTGAACACTTGATCGGCTTGAGAACCGAAACTGAAAGGACTGCGCATGTGCAATGACGTAGAAATAGCGTAATGAGATGTGAAGCGCTTAGCATCTGTTCTTCCTGCTGAATGAAGTGTCGTATAAATGAGTGAAGTGGAGCAGGACGACCTCCCACCAGTCCTTGTTTCGGATTCTCATCCACAGACGACTGGATTTGGGCATTTTTACTGCGGGATGAATATAATATAAGCAGGAGAGCACAGTGGTTCATTTGCTCATTTTCTCCAAATTATGACCAGAAATGGATAAATATTAAGTCTGCTGTTAAAAAACAATTCAGGAGAATAGTTAGTATGCGCAAACAGTGGGAATCTCTGTATATTTGTGCAGTGTATCCCGATTTTAGGCTTGTGCCAAACCGATCACATGTTCAGGGTTCATATAAACACTACATTCATATTAATCAATCGTAATAAATTCAGTCCGATTGAAACTAAAGTTGTGCATGTAAAGGTAGCCAGTGAACAGTCAGTTAGTTATCCTGCTGGTGAGAGTGAGTTAGCAGTGTTTCGGTGATGTAACGTGTGTGTGTGTGTGTGTGTCAGTATCTGCTGGAGGCCGGCTGGGCTGCGGAGGGGAAGGTGATCGGCGTGACGCAGCCTCGACGCGTGGCGGCCACATCTGTACGTATAACCCTTCTCCTCGGCTCATGTGTGAGGGCGAACGCCTGCTGTAGTCTGTGAACCAGGCGTGTGTGTGTGTGTGTGTGTGTGTGCACAGGTGGCCGGCCGCGTAGCAGAGGAGAGAGGGGCGTTTCTCGGGCACGAGGTGGGATACACCATCAGGTTCGATGACTGCTCAGACCCACACGCCACTCGCATAAAGGTACTAACGCTCATTCTCATTCTCAAGCCCTATTCGGACGGGACTAGTCTAACATGGAGAGGTGGGGTGTGTATATATATGATATCTGAATATCAGCTCTGGATCTTCCTCAGCACTTTATACACAGTGATTCGAACAGTAATGAATGTTTTCTGTGCATGATTTGGGCTACTTATGCACAGCAGTTTTAAAGTGCCCCTACTATGCCATTTTAAGGTTTGCTCATTTTGTTTGAGTTCTCCTAAAAAAGGTTTACATGCCTCAAAAGTCAAAGAACAGTTTAATTTTCTCATACATTGCACAATCTCCGATTTCTTTACAGTGTCTAAACCAGGGGTGTCCAAACTTGGTCCTGGAGAGACACTATCCTGCAGTGTTTAGCTCCAACTAGCCTCAACACACCTGGCTGGAAGTTTCTAGTATGCCTAGTATGTGTTTAATTGTTTTACAGGAGCAAGATTGGACACCTCTGGTCTAAACGGTTCGATAAAGGATATAGTCTCTCTATGCCTCTCCTTTCCGAGATCTTCCTCTGCTCTGATTGGTCAGATGGCCCAGTCGGTTGTGATTGTTCGACCGCTTAAAGCGTGTGTGGGAAATTAAACGGTCATTACCATATCTGAATTTCAGCTCTGGATCTTCCTCAGCACTTTATACACAGTGATTCGAACAGTAATGTTGGTATTGGTTTTATCGCATCAAATTCCAGCCCGAGTCCTCATCCTTTGAAAAAGTGGATTTGCTTCGGCAGCAGAAAACAGTGTATTCTCGACATGTCGACGACACGAACTGAACTCTTCTACAACTACAGTGATTGAGGGTCAAAGTAGACCGCCAATGAAGACCATAGGCTGGCATTATGCAAATGTGTTACAAACCTACGTTGGTTCGTGCAGGAAGTAAAGCCCTATTCGGACGGGATTAGTTTAACATGGAGAGGTGGGGTGAAGTAATGATTACCACCAGAGCTTCTCTGTGATTTTAGTCCCGTCCGAATGTGCCATCGCAGTAATCATTACGGACAATGATTGAGATAAAGATTACGACGACTTTTACCTTCAGTAAGAAGCTCCGGAAAAATGACCTCGGGTGATACTAAAGTCCCGTGCGAATAGACCCGCTGTAAATATGTACGTAAATATTCCGCCATTTCCTGTTTAAAAGCAGTTTTCCGCAGTTTTTCAAGCTTGAAAAAGCATTCAGTTGCGTTCTAGCCGGTGGGACTAAACTCCAGTGTTTTCCACACACCATTCAGATCAGAAAGAAGATTGATAGCACTTGTTAGAGGCACGAAACTTCTTTTAGCGTTACGCAAGTGCCTATTACCAACATAATCCAATCTGAAGTTAATTAATACACCGTTTGACCGAACCGAACTGTTTATATACAGTCAAATCAAAATTTGTTCAGACACTTTCCACATTTCTCACATTATCAGAGTTTATTCTCTATAGTTTAGAAAATGGTAATAAAATACAACCCCATTTCCAGAAAAGTTGGGACATTTTGTGAAATGCAATAAAATTAAGAATCTGTGATTTGTTAATTCTCTTGAACCTTTATTTAACCGTCAAGTGTACAAAGGAAATATTTCCAATGTTTTCACTGATCAACTTAAATTTATTTTGTAAATATAAACAAGTTTTGATTTTACCACTGGGTCACATGACCTTTCCTTTTAATTACACTTTTTAATCGTTTGGGAGTTGAGGATACTAATTGTTGCAGTTGTGCAAGTGGAATATTTGCCCAATCTCGTCTGATACAAGACATCTACTCAACCCTCCTACGTACTTCCGCTCAATTTTCATTTTCCTTCATCACTACGTCTGGGTTTGCGGTGTATTCTTGGGTTTTACCGGTCCAATCAGCGAACAGAGGGAGTGTCTGAGAACGATGACGCCGAGGTGCGCTAGTTTGAGTCGTCACACGTCACGACCAAGCGTTAGCGATTGGTTACGGCAGATCCAGAGTGGCTCTGGGCAGATCCAGTAGTTTTAGACTTCAGCAGAGGACCCGCCCTCCTGGAAGTTAACGCTTGTCAATGGAGCGAGGCCAGACTCTCTGTACAAATGAAATGTGTAAGAGAGTCTGCTGGGACCAGGCTAAGTTTATGTTTCTGTACTATCCAAATAATGCCTCCATGTCAGTCGTACCTTCACGCACATGCGAGTCACGCATGCCGCTTGCACTGATGCCCCCGCAATACCAGGACAGGTGTTTGCTTTTGCACCGGTCGCTGATGAAAGTCTGGATGTCTTTGGGACTGAGAACTCGATGTCTGTTTCTCCCCAAAACAAGCTGACACGTAAAATGGCGGCGCGAGTGGTCGTGTAATCAGTAGCTCCCGATAGTCAGTCAGATTTAACCCCTGAAATTCAAATACTAAACTCGTATTCTGATTAAAAAATGAGTGGGTGTGGAAGAATGAAAAGTCGGAAAACTTTTAGTGATCAAGCAAAAGGGAAGGAACAGAATATAATGGAGGACGCAGGCACTTCACCTGAAAGGGACGGCGATGCGGGGGAAGCTAAGCTAAGCTAACAGGCGAAGGCGAACAGACTGTGGCTTACGTTGGACTTGAAACTAGTAGCAGGCAAATCAGTGATTTGAAAAACGAAATGAAGTCTGATCTGAGATCATTTAAAGAAGAATTCAAGAATAACATGAAACAGGAATTCTCCCAGTTTAAACAAGAAATACATGACAAACTCTCAACGAACACCAACGAAATTCAAAAACAGCAAGGCAGACTTACCGTTCAGTGAAAGCGGTTGTCTAAAGTTCTCCTGAGCACATGTGGCTGTGTTTAACACCGTAACGGTTTCTCACGCGACGCCGTCTGAGGGCTCGAAGGTCACGCGTATTCAACAGAGGCCTCCTGCCAAGCCCGACATGTACTGAGACGTGTCTGGACTCCCTGAATCTTTTCACTATATTGCATTGAGAAATGTGATTTTTGAATTGCTTGACCATTTTCTCATGATATTTGGCACAAAGTGGCGAGCCATGACCCATCTTTGCCTGCAAAGACTGAGAAGCTCCTTTACACCTAATCCCGGTTCCCTCACCTATTGCCGACCCGCTCACTGTACACTGTTTCAAAAGAGTTGGATAATCTAACCCTCATAATCTTTATTTAGCCTCTGTCCCAACTCTTGTGGAGTGTGTTGCAGCCGTCAATATCAACGTGTGTTTATATTTACTATATGTTGGTCAGTGAGAACATTGGAAAACTTTTCTTTGTACTTTTGTCAGTTAAAAAAAGGTTCAAGTGAATTAACAAATCACAGATTGTGAATTTTATTGCATTTTACAAAATGTCCACACTTCATATTTCACTGGTTTTGTCCGTCCTTCTGTTAGACTCTCACACATGAATTATGTTGAATATCTGTCAGCTGTTAAATTTAACTACACAATTAGATAATACCAGTTTAGCTCAACCAATCACCAAGCAAAGCTTCATTGCGTTCAGTCTGTGTGTAAAAAGTGTAAAATTAGCAATTAAAGAAAAAACACTTTGGTCAGGTCAAAGTGTCCGTGCAATTTTTTGTCCCAATTTTTTATAAATGACATGGTAGTCACTGTGACTGTATGAAGAATATTTGTGTATAATATGTCACAGTTTACTTGATTTTGCTATCCTCACTTGCATAAATGAACTATAGTGTCCTGCACCCACTAGTAAAACAATATCAAAAATTAAATCTGGTGTCTGAATAATTTTAGGTTGGACTGTATATGAATATAGGCTACGCTCATGACGACAGGAGAAACTAACTTCTGCTAGTTTTACTGTGCGAATGGGCCATTATTATTACAGACGTCCTGTGGTAAAATGAACTCCTTGTAAAGCTAAGCCCGTCCGAATAGGGCTATAGACGTTTATGACTGTATCCTTCTGTGATTTGCTGTCGTCTTCTCTCAGTTTCTGACGGATGGGATGCTGGTTCGGGAGATGATGTCGGACCCGCTGTTAAAGAAGTACAGGTAAAACACCACCCGTCCGCCAGCGCTGAACCTCAGAGGTTTGTGACTCACACACGTGTGTGTTGTTTGGTTGTAGTGTGCTGATGCTGGACGAAGCGCACGAGCGGACGCTGTACACGGACATCACCATCGGCCTGCTGAAGAAGGTGCGCTGGGGCTTCTGTGGGGTGAGCATCTCTGTGGCGTCCCTCTGCTCATCCCCTCTCTCTCTCTCCGCAGATTCAGAAGAAGCGGAGAGACCTGCGCCTGATCGTAGCCTCGGCCACTCTGGACGCCAAGGTGAGTCTGACCTCGGACCCCGTTTACAGGCAGCACATGTGGAAACTGCACTCCTTGTGTTCATGTTCATTTGGTTTGTAAAACTTTTAGATAGTCTTTTCAAGCATTTCAGCCTGGGACTAGACTCAAGCCTGGCCTGTGAAACCGGGGGTGTAATATCTTACCAACCCCAAACTTTTCAAACCATATTATCAGTTGACACGGTTGTTGGTTGTGGAGCAGACGTGGCGATCCGATCATCTTAGATCGGTCTGTAACAGTCTGTGTGTTAATGTAGTCATCCTCATTTAAATAGCGCTTTTAACAATGTAGAATAGGGGTCCCCAACCCCCGGGCCGCGGACCGGTACCGGTCCGTGGGTCATTTGGTACCGGGCCGCACAGAAAGAATAAATAACTTACATTATTTCCGTTTTATTTATTCACACATTTACCTGTTCACATATCGCGTCTTTTGCGCGCTCAAGTTTGTTATTTCAAATGTAGGCGCGCTCATAATGGAAGCGACGCGCCCGTTTTTTCCAAGCGCGTCCGCGCCGCATCGAGATAAAAACATCTCAACTTTTCAGAATGCCGCAAGCGCACTGTAGGTCACGTGACAAGAACCAACCAATCATCTTCCACACTGTAAACTGCTGCACTAGTTACTAGTAAAAAATATTTTTACTAAAAATATTAATGCTCACAACTGATTCCTTGTTAAATCCATCATTGTTTATACAGAATTGTTCTATATTCTATATATAAATGTGTATGTGTGTAAGGCCTGCTAATTTGATCCAAGGGCGGCATTCAAATTAGCGGTGAAGGTCTCAACGCGCGTTCCGTCTCTTCCAATGGCAAAGGGATTTTTGATTAAATGTAATACTTTTTATCTAATGTATTAACTCGTTTCATCTGACTCCATAGAATGAAAGTGTTTTAATGATATCTGTGCATCATTAAGTATACGTTAATGTTTGACTATTCGTTTTAACTCCAATGAAAATAAAGTCAAAGTCTGTTAGAATAATCAAATATAACAATTTATTATGTCAGGTAAATGTATTTTAACAATTCCATAATCAATTGAAAGATAATCAATGCAAATCATCAAATGTTTTAGGATTAGAGAAATAGATGCGAACCCAACATGAACTACATGAGCTAAACCTCACGGGCTGATCTGCAATACAGAAAAAGCCACGACTCCTTGCTGCATTCCATTAAATAGCCAGAACTTCTTTTCAATGGTAATTTGCATTCAGGTTACACCTTATTTGGGGGGTAGGGGAGAAAGGCCATTTGCTACCTTTCTTGGTGCCAGTTTCTCTAAACTTCTAAAAAACCTTATTACCTTTTGTTTTACTTATTTGAAATGAGACATTTGTACCACTCATTCCTGAGACATTTCAAATGATACCAAACATAATACTCAATGATAATCATTCACATCAAACCATACATATATTCTCATGTGAGTTTCAGCTGTTACTGGGTGAAATGTAAATCAGGTGAGACTGCGTGAGGGGGAGGTCGAATGCTATTTCAGCAAGTTCCTTTGTTTCAATAGACCATGTGGTCAAGACAGTGTCTCCAACCAGTTCTTACAAGGCCAAATGTTCATTTCCAGCTCCAACCAGTTTCCCAGTCTTACAGTGTTTGCTATTTCTGGTGTTTTATGACCACTTCAGTTATAGTCTAACCTCAGACAAATACAGAGCCGTTGCGCAGGAGAGATAAGTTAGTTTCACGGCAGAAGCTCCGTTTGCTGATGCTTGGGCCAACTTTTCTTAAAATATAATCAAACTGGTCCTGGTCCACTCTGAAATAGGCTTTGAACCTCCCATTGTCCAGGCGGAGCTCCTGAATCAGCTGGTGAAATTCCCCATGGTTTTTGCGTTTTTGTAGTATCGGTTGCACGGTCTTGCACCCAAACACTGCAGCGTTTTTTTTTACTCTTCTTAGTAAATAAATCTTGTAACAGAGTTACAGCAAGGGTTTTTCGGTGGTGGAAATCCATTGCTGAAATTTCCTTGCTGTAACGGAGAGCGCAGCTGATGGCTGCTTAGCAACGACAGACGGAGTGCAACCTCGCGTTTTCTACACGTTTTTAGGAGCACCTTAAAGGCCTTAAATACAGTAGCTACTCATAACTTAGAATTTTATTATAATTGTATTTCATATAATATTAATCGACATTCTGTGATCGATTCGCGTTACGGTAGCATTTTTCGACAAGGCAGCACAAATCGTCAGAACACCGGTCCGTGAAAATATTGTCTGACATTAAACCGGTCCGTGGTGCAAAAAAGGTTAGGGAGCGCTGATGTAGATCGCCTCAAAGCAGCTTTACAGAGATAAACATATCATTGAAGGTACCAGAGATTGGTTTGGTTTTATAGCGGTTCTTGAATAATGTTAAAGTTGGTTTTGATTGATTCACTTCCGTCGAAATGATCATTTGTTATTAAACTAGGGACGGCTAAGACGACACCGTTCTCTCTAAACAGACTTTAAACTGAACCTGTGATAAACGCTGATGGCGTTCACATGCGCATTAAGAATCAATTCTGTAGTTTGAATATGTGTGCGCAGGTTTATAATTCCCTACAAACCATGCCTAAACAAACTACTTGTCTTGCCTATAAATTTTGATACAGAATTTTATTTTATTTGATCACTTGGTACGCGAACCGAATGTACTAATGATGCTTCTCGCACAGAAATTTCAAGATTTCTTCAACCTGAATGAGACTGGAGACCCAAATAAAGACACCTGTGGCATTCTGACGGTCGAGGGCCGAACGTTCCCGGTGGATATCTTCTACACTGTCAGGTGTTTACACCGTTGCGTTCACACACGGTCAGAGTCTCTGAGCTGAGTGATGAAACTGAGGAGAGTGTGTTTGTGTCCAGTCCTGTGCCAGACTATGTGAAGGCGACGGTGGAGACCGTGCTGAAGATCCACGAGACCGAGGAGGACGGAGACGTGCTGGCGTTTCTCACAGGACAGGTGTGTGTGTGTGTGTTCTGGGATGCTGCATTTATTTGATTTATTTAGGTCCTAAAAACGTCAAATGTGATTTTAAAAACTGTGATGCTCCCAGAAAGTGCTGTCGTGGTTTACTCACCCTCGTGTCGTTCCACACACACAACACTTTCGTTCATCTTCAAAAGATATTTTAATGAAATCTGAGAGACCATTGAAAGTCTATTCACCCTAAAACATCAAGAGATCATAAAATAAATCCATATGAATGGAGCAGTTTAATCCAAGTTTATAACCGCGGCCCGCGCATCACTACTGTCAATAGCATTATGATGAAAAAATACTAATTTATTTAGTTTTAAGTGAAACCATTGTAATCATGATAGTATTCCCATATTTTACAAAATGTAACTGCAATTTGATTTGTTTATTAAAGTAACTGTAACAAATTAGTTACAAGATTTTTGTACCTGATAACGTAAAGCAGTTGTGTGTATTCTGTTACTCCCTGCATATACGCATTGATTAGCGACACACGTCGAGTACTCGCTTATGGGAAGTGTGTTCAACTCAAGATAAACATGGCCATTGACTGTTTGAACAGGAGGAGGTGGAGAAGGTGGTGTCTCTGCTTCAGGAACAGGCGCGCACCCTGTCCCGCTACGGGATGAAGAAGCACCTGTGTGTGTTGCCCATGTACGCGGGCCTGCCCTACAGCGAGCAGATGAGGGCGTTCGAGAGGATGCCCCCCACTGTCAGAAAGGTGACCACAGAAACTAACGACAGGGATGCAACCACAGCCTGCACTATTCCCAGTTCAGCCTGAGTCAGACATCACTGATGGAAACACGTCATCAGTGCCGAATCGGCTCTTCTTGACGAGAGTTCGTCTCTGATGTTTTATAGGTGGTGGTCGCAACCAATATAGCGGAGACCTCCATCACCATCAACGGCGTGGTGTTTGTGATCGACTGTGCGTTCGTGAAGCTGCGGGCGTATAATCCCCTGACCGCGATCGAGTCTCTGATCGTGACGCCCATCTCTAAAGCCTCCGCCTGCCAGAGAGCCGGCCGCGCCGGGAGGAACCGCGCCGGGAAGTGCTTCCGCCTCTACACCGGTACCCACACCTACATATAATATATCACATGTGGTTAATATGGTAACAAAAAATGTATTACATATATAATAGAAATATATATAGTCAACTAATTAAATAGGACCCATGATGCATGTTTATCTTTCTTTAGTGTGTAATGTAACAAAGTCCCTCCAGTGGGAGTTCTTCTCTATATCAGTGTCAGTGTTTCTGAACTGCTGAAACGCCTCCAGTGTAGTCTTGAGTTTCTTCCGGGAACGAACACGTCACAATATTCCTCATTTAAATAATTCATACGCAGAATAAAGGGGCGGGGCCTGGTTGAGTGAGTTAGTAGTGTGTTAAACTGGCGGGTATGGTAAGAGCGGGACATTTCCCAAACAGACTCGAAGCGCTCGACCAATCACAACACACTGCTGCAGCCGACCAATCAGAGCACAGTGTGCTTTTCAGGAGGAGGGGCTTCACAGAGACAGGAACTGAACAGAGCGATACTGACAGACTGGGAAGAGAGGAGCCGCAACAATGGAGAATATGAGGAACATAATGTGTTTTTGAACATTCAAGCATGGAAACCTGTTCTAGTAGAGCTCAAAAACAACATCAAGACTTTGGGCATATTATAATATTATAAAGGGCATATTAGGTCCCCTTTAAATATATTAAACTTCCGGTTCCACTCAAAAAGACTGAAAAAAATCATTTCAAATCATAAGGTTGCGCTATAAAAATGATTATCTGTCAGTTTGACTGAATGTTTTACTTTCCGACGTCAGGAGAATAACATAACGCTTGGCATTGTAACAGAAATTAAAAGAAATTAAGATGTAAAATTAGAAATAAGTAAAAAAAATACATGTAGTAAATTGTTTAAATATAATAAATACATTAATATTACAAAATGTAAGTCTTTTATTTTTATGCCCGTTTAAAAAAGACATATTGGCATCCACATTTGGAATAAATGAAAGCATTCGGGAAAGCAAGTGAATTTATTAAATATCACTACAAAGATTATGTTTATGTATAATTCACTGACAAATTAAATGTATCGAATATGAACTATTTATAACCACCCTTACATCAGTTACATGTATTTTTATTTTTTTATAATTCATCACAGTACATCACCACAGGACGGCTCAGTTCTCACGTTTGCAGTTACACGTTCAGCCACTAGTCCCCGACACTGGCAACACACAACCCAAACAAGCACATGGAAATGAAACCGTTGTTAAGCAGTCATATTCATTTACAAAAATACAGGAGAAACTCGAAAAATGACAATATCGTCCAAAAGTTCATTTATTTCAGTAATTCAACTTAAAAGGTGAAACTAATATATTATATAGACTCATTACATGCAAAGTGAGATATTTCAAGCCTTTATTTGTTATAATTTTGATGATTATGGCTTACAGATTATGGCTTCGCTTTGCTTACAGATTATGGCTTCGGTCACAATCTTAAACTCCGCGCTTAGCATCTACGCCACGGCTCTCAGCCCGTCCTCTGTTCGTTGATTGGCCGGCTGTTTTCAGGCCGGAGGAAAAATGTCGATGTCTCAGACTGAGGCCCTGTCCCAAATGGCGCACTTCATGCGGACTTTTGTTCTCGTGGACTTAAATTGCGTGTGCTCGCCGAGTCCGTAGGCCGTCCCATTTAGCATGTTAACGCTCTGAAGTGTGCTCAGCAGCGCCCCCTTTGTACCCTTGAAGCGGTCTTAGATGCAGGCTCCACGCACTTTAACTACCCAGGAATCCTTGCGAAAAGCCAATCAGATGACGGATGGGAGGAGATTTCGCTCACGGACAATTGTTAACATGGCTGAGAAGAAAATATTTAAGTGTAATTATCATTACGGTTCTTATGACAAGTTTATACAAACATTATGATCATCGACCAGTGGTTGATGTCTCGAACATAGGCTAATAATAGCGAGCTGAATAATACGATCGCATTATGATTCATTAAATAAATAGAACCGAATGTCAGAGCTTTACTGAGTCATATGTAAACACAACAACAATAGGCCGCATATTTCCCCGAACCTGTAGCTCCTGTCCATAACAACAATCAGACCGTCTTCCTGTTTCCGGCGTGACGATCCAGTCTGTCCCAAAAACACCTCTCAATGCGGCCTTGCGGACTCGCGCTAAGGGCCCTATAGGTCTGCACTACATGACGTCACCGAAGTGTGGACTCTGAGGAAGTCCACAAGTCCGGAGTGTGCCATTTGGGACAGGGCCCGAGTACAGAAGCGAACTGGAATAGAGCGGAAGTACGAAGTCTGACAGATTCAGGCTAGCTTACAGATTATGAAAACCCCAGTCAAAATTAGAATGTTGATTAAGGTTTTCATATCTGTAAGCCATAATCATCACAATTCTAACAAATAAAGGCTTGAAATATCTCACTTTGCATGTAACGAGTCTATAGGATATACTAGTTTCTCCCTTAATAACTGAAATAAATGGACTTTTGCACGATATTCTCATTTTTCGAGTTTCACCTGTATATTTTGTAAATGAATATGAATGCTTAACAACGGTTTCATTTCCATGTGCTTGTTTGGGTTTTGTGTTGCGAGTCACCTTTTAAGTCGAACTACTGAAATAAATGAACTTTTGCACCATATTCAAATTTTCCACCTGTAGTTACATGACTCTTAAACTTCTGTAGTTACATGACTCTTAAACTTTTAAATTGAGGAATGGGATTTAACAGTAATGTTTACTGCCGTTCCACAGCACTGTAGGCCTACTCTACTGTAGTGAACTGCTAGTATATAGACAGAGGTGTGTTTTGTGCATCAGAGGAGGACTTTGAGAAGCTGCCGGCGTCCACGGTCCCCGAGATGCAGCGCTCGAATCTGGCTCCGGTCATCCTGCAGCTCAAAGCCCTGGGCATCGACAACGTGCTGCGCTTCAGCTTCCTCTCCGTGAGTGTGTCCCACCGATGCATCAACACATTACGCCCCGCTGTTGTCCACGTGTGCATGACTCCGTGTGCTCGTCCCGCAGCCTCCTCCCGCTCAGTCCATGGTCCAGGCCCTGGAGCTGCTCTTCGCTCTCGGAGGTACAGCACCCACACACTCTCTCCCACTGCCGCGCGCGGGCTTGTCTGCGTGTGATCTCACCGCATGTGGTTCTGACAGGTCTGGATCAGTACGGCCGCCTCACGGACCCGATGGGGGTGCGGATGGCCGAGTTCCCGCTCAGCCCCATGTTCGCCAAGATGCTGCTGGAGTCGGGGAACTTCGGCTGCTCCAAGGAGATCGTCACCATCGCGGCCATGATGCAGATTCAGAACCTTTTCACGGTGCCACACAACCAGAGGAAAGCAGCCGTACGTCGGCTTTCGCTGCCGTTTTCTCTGCTTTATGAACCGGTTTAATGCATTTGTACCGATCAGCTGTGTGTCTGTGTGTCGCAGGCGCGGGAGCACCGGAAGTTTGCCGTGGCGGAGGGGGATCATCTCACCATGCTGAATGTGTATGAGGCTTTCATAAAGGTAGCGGACCTCACTCAAATTCACTTTTACCTCAATGGAAATTGGTTTGTTTTAGGGGCAGTCACGATTCCTCGATTTAATTCGAGATCCTTGATTGCAATTCACCCGTGCCGATTAACCGGACCCGGAAGCGGCGAGTTCCACGGACGAGAATCTGTGAACCGCATTATTACACTGTTCTCTAAGGCTGTACAATGGATTAAAACCATTTAAATAGCATAGTTCTTTCTTAAAGGGTTAGTTCACCCCAAAATGTAAGTTCTGTCAGTAATTACTAGGGGTGTAACGGTTCACAAAACTCACGGTTCGATATGATACACTTGTGTCACAGTTCGGTTCGATACGATACACTTGTGTCACGGTTCGGTGCGTTTTCGATACAGCAAAAAGAAAGAAATGCCAGAGAAATTTCCTTGATTTAATTTTTTTTATTATATTTTTATTAAAACTAACATCATAAAGTATGATATTTTTTTACTTTGAGCAATGATGGAGCTATACGTGACTTTTCTTAGGAGCTTATAAAACAAAACAGCTCCTTGGACAAAATGAAATGTGATATCGTAGTAGTTATAAACACAGGTTTATTTTAGTTCAGATCAACATTTGAAGGCAGCAATTGTATTCATAATGTCAAAATAAAACCGACGTGATGTTACTTGAAAGCATTATAGCCTACTATTCCTGCCACACTCCCATGGTTACAGTTAGTAGTGTCACTACAGTAAACCCATGGTGAATATTGCTGATCTGTGGACACTGGATAGTTCATTCATGGCACAGTGTTTCTCCTGGTTTCCACGTCAGCGCTGTTTGATCCGTTAATAACGGAGAAATGTGAATGTTTCTCACTAGATCTCGCAGCGATGTTATTACTTCAGTGGCGAATTCAAATGCTTTATTTACTGGATTTGGCTGTGTAGTAACAGTGCTGATGATGAAGATCGGCTCGCGCTGCATTGGTCCAGACTGATAAACGGTCCGTCAAACACACAATAACGAGCAGCTCACTTTCGTTCCGCTTACATTAGCCATTTGATGTTGGGCAATGTTGTGGTAACACCAGCGTCTCTTACATTATGAGCGTGCTTGTCACACGCGACGCGCCTACATTTGAAATAACGAAATTTTGGTCGGCAGAAAAAATGGTCCAACGGTTTGAAAAACCCCGTAAGACTTTCGTTCATCTTCAGAACACAAATTAAGATATTTCTGATTAAATCTGAGAGCTGGATCACTCCTCCATAGGCTTCTTAAGGGATTGAAACTGGCCGGCCAAGAAAAGTTATTAAAGACATCGTTAAAATAGTCCGAGTGACTACAGCGGCTCAACCTTAAGTTTATCAAGCGACGAGAATACTTTTTGTGCGCAAAAACAAACAAAAATAACGACTTTATTCAACTAATCATTTCCTTCTCTGTGGGCCTCGGGATTTCACGTAGTGTAACAGCGCAGCGCTTCTGGGTTGTATAAGATTGAGCCACTGTAGTCACTCGGACTATTTTAACGATGTCTTTAATAACTTTTCTGGGCCGGACAGTTTCAATCCCTTAAGAAGCCTATGGAGGAGTGATCCAGCTCTCAGATTTAATCAGAAATATATTCATTTGTGTTCTGAAGATGAACGAAAGTCTTACAGGGTTGGAACAACATGAGGGAGAGTAATTACTGACAGAGTTTTAATTTTGGGTGAACTATCCCTTTAATAATACAAGTTTATATATATATATATGAATGAATGAATGAATGGCTTTGTTTCGGACATGTAAAGGAAACAATAATAATAATGCAATAAAAGCTAATGGACAAAAACAAATACTCAACAAAACAGAAATCAGAACAATGTTAACCTATACATGTCCGTAAAGGAGTAGGAAGAAGCATAAGCTTATTTAATCCTAGCCCTTCTCCTCTACTCGTTTAAAATCATCCGGTTGGCCGATCGTCTTAATCGGTTTATCTCCACACACTAAGAAATACAAAAATAACATGCATATTTACCTATGTTTATATCCACCATAAAATATAAATAGTGTCAAAAATAAATATATATATATAAATAGACTGTGAGAACACCTAGTCAATGACCTTCTTCATCCATATATAAGTGTATCCACATAAGTAATATAATATAATACAACAATGAAATGTCTACAAATGAAATGAACCAAACAAAAAATGTTTATTTGACCATACAACTGTAAATCTGAATCTCTTGATTTTCAAATGTTAAACCATCAAGCTTGAAGCCCTTAGCTGTATCTCGATGACTTGCGCAGCCCTGATGTGAGTCATCTTGAGGCGTCCTGTTTGAGAACCACAGATTTGTGATGTTTGGGTTGCTTGTGTTGGTGTTCTGATGTTTTTTGGCGCCCCTGACCCGGCACGTGTGTTCCCGCAGCACCAGAAGAGTTCGCAGTGGTGTCAGGATCACTTCCTCCACTATAAAGGCCTCCTGCGGGCCGTGGCCGTGCGGGAGCAGCTGCGACACCTCCTCAACAAGTTTAAGGTGCCTCGCACCTCCAGCGAGGGTGAGCTCTCCTCTCTCGTATAGGCAAGCTTTATCCTCAGGCGGCGTCATTGGTTTGTCATGACCGTAGGGGTGTAACAATATATGGTGACGCAATTTACGAAAATGCAATATGTATCGTTGATACTTGTGACTATTATGTTTTTTGTGTATAGTTCACCCAGAAAAAAAGTTTTTTCGAATTATATGCTCTAATTTTTTTATTTTTTTTTATGTTGCGGTTCAGGGCTTCCATAAACTACTGTATATAATGTTGAATATAATGCATAATAATGCAGTGGGGGAATATTTGTTGGTCCTGATGTTAGCAGTAAAAGTGTCCGACATTATTTTACATATATCTAGTCAGTGAAAGAGCGCAAGCATATTCATGTGGAATAATTCAGTATGTTCATCTTCAGAATCATGAATATTGTTATTCTGGTGTCTCTATTGTACTGTGCTTTGGGTTTCCAGCACAAGTCCAAGACTATTCACTTACACACACACACACACACAATGAAAAAACTGATTTAGCTTTTTAATCAACAGTACATTTTGTGTTCAATGTTTCTCGGAGTACCGCCATGATATGGTTTGGTGAGTTCAGCACGGTGTGTGTCGTCACACCCCAGGGATTGTCGTGTGAGTTAGAGATGTGTGCCTCTTCTGTCTGCCCTGAAGGTGACCCGGATGTGATTCTCCGATGTATCGTGTCTGGGTTTTTTGCGAACGCCGCCCGAATGCATCACTCCGGCTCCTACAGGTCGGTTCCCTCCTCGGTTCACTCCTCTTCATCAGTGGTAGTCACCTGACTTTTCCAGCCATGTTTGCATGTCTCTGTTCTTCTTGTAACGCAGGACTCTACGTGACGACAGAGAGCTGTTCATCCACCCCGATTCGGTGCTGTTTGGAGAAAAGCCCCCAAAATGGTACTCGTGTTACCCTAATGGGTCAAACCGTGCTTTACTCCAGTTCGCTTCTGTTCCAGCCGATATTAACCCAGCTGTTTGTCTCAGGGTGGTCTTCAACGAGGTGGTTCAGACCAGCAAGTACTACATGCGGGACGTGACCGCGGTGGAGTCGTCCTGGCTGGTGGAGCTGGCGCCGCACTTTTACAAACAGGCCAAGGTGAGACCAACAGGAGTCACGGTTATTAAAGTTTGCCCACTGCTGTTCAAAGGTTTGGTACGGAAGCGTATTGCATTCACTTGAAGATGAAAATGTCATTTTTCATGAAAAAAAAAGTTTTTGCTCTGTTTTTATGAATTAACGAGTTAATTGTCTCAGAATTATGAGAGACATTTTTCTTGAAAAACATTTTTTTTTCACTCTGTTTTTATGAATTGAGTTACTCGTAATTCTGAGATAATTAAAGGTGCAGTGTGGGATTTTTAGCGGCATCTAGTGGTGAGACTTGCAAATTGCAAACAGCATGTCACTCGCGGCCTATCCCTCGGTTTTCAAACTCGAATGAGAAGCTACGGTGGCCGACGTAAGACAAAATATGTCTGAGTCTGAGTCAGCAGCAGAGAGTAGTGAGTCAAGCAATGAGGTTTCTTTAGCGCTGTTTGTTCGCTTTCGGCTACGATAGAAACATACCTTCAGACCTTCATAGAAGGGGATTCCCGCGCCTATGTAGATATAAATGTCTCATTAAGGTAATAAAAACATAACGGTTCATTAAGTAAGGTCTTTATACACCACTGAAAACATAGTTATGGATTTTAAATTGCATCTCTGTCAATAGATCCTCAGAAATATTACACAATGCACCTTACATAATATAATAATAGTAATCAGCTGATTGTCTCACGAACGTAACCAGCACATTCTCCCCACAAAGCAAACCCATAATACAGCGAGGGAGAAGAACCACATGAAACTATGCAACTATATATTTTTTCTAACAGGGTAGTAAAAGTTTAGCTGGCTAATATGAGCTGTTACTGTGGCTGAGCCTTGTTTAAACTCGACGCGTCCGCATGAGCCCAAAGGTGCGTGCGGCAAAAATGACGTGATTGTGACAGCGCGCGCGCCTCCGCATCCTCTTGACACCACTTACTACACACAAGGGCTTTTTTCTCTGATTTTGGAAACTCGGTCGACTTAAAATGCTTCCAAGATCGACGGGTTGGTGATTCCTGTAACTGTTTTACGGTCAATGACAAGAGTAGCCTACTAATCAGCTGTCTCACGAACTTAACCAGCACATTTATCCCCACATAGCAAAGCCATAACACAGCGAGGGAGAAGAATTAAGTTACATGAAACAATCCAACTACATATTTACACCACTGACAAGGGAAAAGTCACTACTCACGGTGTTTATGACTAGCTTCTTCTAGCTTCCTGCGGCTTCTCTTTCAAGGTAGTGACGAAACGCGCTCTGTAGCGCTGTTTGTTTGCGTTCGGCTACTGTAGAAACATGACGTCACAATATGGCGACCTTCATAGAAGGGGATTCCCGCGCCTATGTAGATATAAATGCCTCATTCTAAGGTAATAAAAACATTACGGTTTATTAAGTAAGTTCTTTATACACCACTGAACACATAGTTATGGATGTCATATTGCATTTCTGTTAATAGATACTCAAATGTTTTACACATTGCACCTTTAACTCGTTAATTCAGAAAAACAGAGTAGATATTTTTTTTCCTCAAGTGAATGCAATACGCTTCCGTAGTTTGGCGACGCTAACATTTATTAATCTCTTTGAAGTCTCTTCTCACCAAAGCTGCATTTTTTTTTTGTTAAAACGGTAATGTTGAGAAATATTATTACAAATTGAAAGAACTGTTTTCTATGTGAATAAATGTTCAAATGTAATTTATTCCTGTGATCCAAGCTGTATTTTCAGCATCATTACTCCAGTCTTCAGTGTCACATGATCCTCCACAAATCATTAAAATATGATTTCTGAAGTAATCAATAAAATACACTTTTATTGCTTTAACGCTTATTGATTTCCTTTGGATGGAAGTCCACATATAATCAGGGTTTTACTGAATAAAAGTACAAAGGAAATTCCTTTAATAATGGGAGCATGAGTCTGACGAGTGAAATTTGCTGCAGGTAATGCTTTTCGCATGCCTTTCAATATCTTTCATGTCCTGATGATATCACACACAGTGTTGGGGAACGTTGCTTTTTTAATGCGTCATTCAAACGCAGATTCATTCAGAGATAAAGCAGAAGTGAGTCATTCCTGGGAACGATTCCTTCAAAAACAGTAGCGAAACTAAAACGGTGTTGCTCTACTGTTTGGGACTATTTTCAGAAGCAAAATAGAGGGAAAACTGACAATATTGTGTCTAAAATGTAAGCCTATTAACTTATTATTTCTTGAAGTGTTGTATAAAATCAATATATCAATACATCAGCACGTTTGCAAATGTGATATTGATTATAAATATTAAAAACAAGAACTTATACGCAGACTTTTTTGCACCATTTCTTGGTTTTTGGACGCATTTTTATTCGTTTCGGTGGCATTTTTGCCCCAAGGTGTGTGTAATCTTGTGGTCACACAACACTACAGAAATAAAAGTGGTGCGCCCTGTGTTCTTCTCACCTCTCTCGCAGCACGGGTCTCTGAACAGCAAACGGGCCAAGGTCTTCTGAGCGCCTGCACTCGCGGACTCGGCTCTCCTGAACCACAGGCCACAGTTAAAGGATCCACACATGCGGACTCTGGGTGTTTATTGCAGCTGCAAGGCGAAAAGGAACACTGTGTTATTTTGTATATACAAATGTATGACATATTTATGCTGTCATGGTCATCTTTGTATTATTTAATAGCTTTTTAGTGAAGGTTGAGAGCCATTGGAAAAACGTGACTGTGATTTTCTTGATTACTGTTTGAGAGTGAGAGAATGACTGGATGGATGGATTGATCACAGATGTACAGCTTTACAACATCGCACGCACACCTACCCTCAATAACAACCGGAATATTATTATAATAAGCTATTTTTCCCCCCCGTTTTATTTTTTCAAAACCCTCATCGGAGAAATACTGTGTAGCTCAAACGTAGTGGCCTTTTAACCATTATGTGCCAAATATTATAAAACCATAGAACATTTCCTGTTGTATATGGAATGTGCAAATAATTGTAGTTACACTGTAAGCATGTGACAAAAAAGTGCCATTTTTTATATTATATATGTTTAGGTTCCTAAACGGTAGCCTTGTGCACCTCTGGCCTAAAAAACTGTGTAAGTAGGTGTAATTATTCATTTAATCGTATAGTGTAATTTAGGAAAGATCAGCCATGACTAGTTTGAGTGGTGAGTTAATAGCACAGTGAACGAGACGCCTCAGGGAGGAGCTTATTTCCTACTACAGTCAAATATTGAACATGGATGATAAGAAAATGATTTCTGGGCGTGGCTTTAACAGGAAGGCTGAGGTGCCAATCATACGAGGAGGCGGAGCCTCGGTACTATGATGTTTTGGCTTTCAGCAAATGGGCATTTTTCACCAATTTGATTTTACTGTGACTAATTGGTTTATTTTTCCTTTATTATCTCCTTTATTACGTCCGAGAAGAAGAAAAGAAAACTTTGAAAGCAATGTTGTTAAAATCTACTTTCACGGTAGCTTTGCCAAATGTCTTCAAGACAATATCCGTGATGTTTGTGTATAGTCGGTTCAGTAGCTGCCTGTGAGTAGTGTAGATTTAGCTGTATATGATCGCAGTTTAAACGTTCTCGCATGTCTTTAAACATTAGTAAACCTCACGTAGTTTCACAGCAGTGCAGTGTTTTGATGAGGAAATCATGAATAAGCTGATGTAAATGTGCAACATGTAACGTTAGTTTCTCGCCGCTCTGTGAAGCATAAAGTCAATAAAGTCTTATGTTCGTGGTAAATGAATGTGCAGTAGTTTGTGGGAAAAGGTATGTGGTTTTGATTTGTACAAAATGTGGCGCTAATGAAGCGGGAGTCTTCCAGAAATCCACGTCATCATCATCAGTAACTATAATTATGTTATGTTCATCAATACGGTATGTGATCTGGTCCTTTGGTAGGATACAGCAGGTCCGAATTTGCATCATCATAACAGTGAATGTTTTTTTTCTTACAGATGATGTAGGCTATATAATTTGTTGACATGTTTCGGGATTTAACGTAAATAAACGTATAAAAGCCTCCTACCATCATAGATGCACGTGTGTGTGATTGACCGGAAGGTGTCAGTGTTGGACAGGAAAACACGTGTCGGCCCGAGACAAACTCTGGTCAATATCATCTACAGCAATCCTGTTTTCTAGCTTGTGCTCATATATGTACGTCTCATATAGGCTATAATAACCGCATTGAGTCTGAATCTGCACTACGGGGTCTGTAAGATTTCAGTCTTTTATGAGCATCAATACAGCATTTATTTTATTTTAGTTAACAGCAGTGATACAATGAAATATTAGGCTATAATTTAAATTATATCTATTTTTAAATATACTTTAAAATATAAATGATTCCTGTTATCATTAGGTAGTAGCCTATACCGTGATCCTTCAGAAATCCTAATATGTTGATTTGCTGCTCAATAAACATTTCTGATTATTATTCATTTTGAGTTGTGCTGCCTCATATGTGTGGAAACTGTATTATTACATTGTTTCAGAATTCTTTGGTTTAAAAGAACAGCTTTTCTTTAAAATAGACATCTTTGTAACATTATAAATGTCACTTACTGACATCTTTTTGATCAATCCAATGCATCCTTGCTGAATAAAAGTATTAATTTCTATTTAAAAAATATCTTACTGACCCCAAACTTTTGAACGGTAGTGCATTTTCACTTGTTACATAACAGCTATAGCAAAATATGATATAATTTTAGTTTAGAAGACAACAAAACCACGTGGAGTCTTTAATTGTGCTTCTTTATTTGAACGTTTATTTACAGTTTTAACTATTAGTGGCATAATGAACTATATCAAAAATGTATTTCCATGTTGTATACAGTTATAAACATGCCTTTGATGTTGTCTGAAAATATTTGCATATACATTAATTATAAAAACGAATAATCCTCAGTGTTTGTAGTGATGAAAAGAAGTGAAAGCATTTTAATGTATAGGCCTACTGTATGCAAGTAAATACAACGTGTTTTTATTTCGCAATATCCAGTATCAAGATCATACTGGTATGATAACATTGTGTTTTTATTT
This sequence comes from Rhinichthys osculus, assembly GCA_029959095.1. Taxonomy (NCBI): domain Eukaryota; kingdom Metazoa; phylum Chordata; class Actinopteri; order Cypriniformes; family Leuciscidae; genus Rhinichthys; species Rhinichthys osculus. The sequence goes on from JARWKJ010000021.1 coordinate 31,616,922, forward strand.
CATAATATCATTGTATCAAATGTTATGATGACATTATTTTAATAGACATTTAACAATAACCCAAAGTTGATCATCTGAATCCTAATGAGATTGAAACACTTAGAAGTTTTCGTAGCAATGCAATAAAAAACATTTTTGGTTCCTCTTTCAGCGATCAGTTCTTAAAATAACCATTTCCTTGTAGTGAAGAACATTTGAATAATCTAAAGAACCTTTGGTGGAATGGAAAGATTCCATGGATTCTTAATGGAACCATCGATTCCAATAAAAGAACCTTTATGTTCAATAGTGCACAATCCTCATGTTATCCCAGTGGAACTTCATGAACGAACTGGCGAGTGTATGCAGCCATCAGTCAGTGAGTGTATCGGTTGCTCGGAAGACTGAGTGGTTCATACACACGACACACAGTCTTGCTTTAGTCCTCAAAGCGTCTGCAAACACCGAGCAAAACCACAGGACTCAAGACAGGCTCTTTGTTTCGTTAAAGTCGATTCATTTAGTTTAAACTAATTCATTAATTCGTCTTAACGTGATTCCGGCGTGGAGAATCCTCACAGCAGCAGCAGCAGAAGAAGAAGAAGAAGAAGAAGAAGAAGAAGAAGAGCATCTCGTGTTTCTGCCACTCGCGGTCGTTTCACTGTCAGACCACGACGTCAGAACTTATGAGTCTGCTTTATTAAACCCAGTTTATGTCCTCTAATGTCCTTGTCTAGACTCTAGATCAACTTTAATGTCCTGCCTCCGAGCGAGAAAAATACCACGGTCATTATATTCACCTCTGATAAGCATAAAATTGTGACGCTATTTTTTTTTTCACTCAGAGCACCGAAAATAGTTTGAAAGGGAATTGTCCTATAAATAATTTTACCTCAACGAGAGGTTTAATTTTTCAAGCTAATATAATAATAATATTATTATAACTCCGCATATGCCAGCGCATCATTTCCATAATAAACATGTTGTGATGCTATATGCACACTGATGGATCCTAATGGATGCACACTGTAGCCTACAAACGTGATTGATAAATATTTGATAATATTAGTTTTAATGCAAGAGAAAACATCTAATAATGACAAATAAATAGATCAACTGTATGATTGTTAAATGTATTGTTAAATGTAAATCATGTGTGTATGCATGTGAGTGTGTGTCTGTGTGTGTTTCTCTCTCTCTGTGTGTGTGTGTGTGTGTGTGTGTGTGTGAGAGAGAGTGTCTGTGTGTGTGTTTCTCTCTCTCTCTCTCTCTGTGTGTGAGAGAGAGAGAGTGTCTGTGTGTGTGTTTCTCTCTGTGTGTGTGTGTGTGTGTGTGTGTGAGTGAGAGAGAGAGTGTCTGTGTGTGTGTGTGTGTGTCTGTGTTTCTCTGTGTCAGTGTGTGTATATGCATGTAAGTGTGCGTGTGTGTGTGTGTGTGTGTGTGTGTTTGCGTATGTGTTTATGTGAGTGTGTGGGTTTGTATGTGTGTGTGTGTGTGTGTGTGTGTGTGTGTGTGTGTGTGTTTGTGTGTGTGCGTATGTGTGTGTAAGACTGTGTGTGTGTGTGTGTGTGTGTGTGTGAGACTGTGTGTGTGTGTGTGTGTGTATATGCATGTAAGTGTGTGTGTGTGTGTGTGTGTTTGTGTGTGTGCGTATGTGTTTATGTGAGTGTGTGTGTGTGTGTGAGACTGTGTGCTTGTGTGTGTGTGTGTGTGTGTGTGTGTGTGTGTGTGTGTGTTTGTGTGTGTGTGTGTGTGTGTGTGAGACTGTGTGTGTGTGTGTGTGTGTGTTTGTGTGTGTGTGTGTGTGTGTGAGACTGTGTGTGTGTATATGCATGTAAGTGTGTGTGTGTGTGTGTGTGTTTGTGTGTGTGCGTATGTGTTTATGTGAGTGTGTGTCTGAGACTGTGTGTGTGTGTGTGTGTGTGTGTGTGTGTGTGTGTGTTCGTATGTGTTTATGTGAGTGTGTGTCTGAGACTGTGTGTGTGTGTGTGTGTGTGTGTGTGTGTGCGTGGAGAGAGGGATGTAATCAGTCGTTCACACACCCCGGCTCTCGGGCTGGTGACAAATCGAAAGTGTCTCGCTCTAGTTTATTGCCCTGATCAGGTCAAACGAAAAATATTGGAGGTCTGGGCGAAGAGACAGTTCCGTCTGCCGCAGATAAATGGACTGATCATTTCTTATTGAGAAACAATTCCTAAAAGGTAGTTTACAGCGTGACTGAGGGAAGCTCTACCCTGACCCTTCTCCTGCGCCGCTGGAATTAAATGGATAGAGAGAGGGCGAGTTTCTGATGGCACAACTCCACCGCACAGACACTCCATCTATTATGAAGAGGGGATCTGATGAAGTGTAGGCAGAGGCTTCTTCTGCTTTATTTATTTATTTCCCCTCTCTCTCTCTCTCTCTCTCTCTCTCTCTCTCTCTCTCTCTCTCTCTCTCTCTCTCTCTCTCTCTCTCTCTCTCTCTCTCTCTCTCTCTCTCTCTCAGGTGAAGTACAAGGCTGGCCTTCAGGCTTCTACACTCCAAATGGATAGAGGGAGGCAATTGAATTTTACACTCCTCTGGTTATGATTAATGCCTGTCTGATGGTGTGTGTGTGAGGTGTGTGTGGAGGAGCCACCAGGGGGAGCTGGTAAGTCGCTGCTGCTTCCTAACTCACATACAGTCGCACCAAAAATTATTCAGACACCAGATATAATTTTTGATATTGTTTTACTAGTGGGTGCAGGACAATATAGTTCATTTATGTAAGTGAGGAGAGCAAAATAAAGTAAACTGTGACATATTATACACAAAAATTCTTCATACAGTGACTATCAGTAACATTTATAAAAATTTGTGACCAAAATGTAAGAACTACTATATACAGGTTCAAAATTAATATTAATAATGCATAATTAATAATAAAAGGTAACGATAACCCACTAGTAATGACTCAAGTGTTACTAAATCCTTCTAAATTATTTGGATCAGTAGCCTATTATAATGTGAAAAACATGATAACTAATATTGACTGAAGGCATTGTAAGCTTTTGAGATTTTTGTCAGATTTTGAACAGTTATTCCTTCTAATGGATTTGGCAACACTTGATTCATTACTAATGGGTTATATTATACATTATGCATTATTAATATTATACTAATTATGAACCGGTATATAGTAGTTCTTATAGTAGTCTTCAGTGAGGTGTGAAAAATAGTGACTGATTAGCTAACAGTGAACTTCCACATTCGACTATTACTTACTAATGTGTTAATCAGAGTTTTTGTTAGTTAATAGTAGTTAATTAGTTACTATTAAAAAAAAAAATGAATTGTAAGCTTGCTGAGGCCACTGGACCACTGATCGATAATCTCACTGTATGGTGTAAAATACAATGAGGATTACAGGAATAGCCTAGTATTAGCTAAAAATGATCTTATTGTGAATAATTTGTCCATGCATGTTTCTCTATTAAACTCTGATAAACTCCATAATCTGGAACATTATTAGCTATAAATGGGCTTCTCTAAACTGGTTTCCTGATTCAGCCTGGTGTGGTCTGCTGGTTTTAGAGGGATAGTTGTGTTCTGCAGTCAGTAGTGTGTTATTGCCCTGTGTAACCCGGCGAGCGGGCAGTAAACGTCACTTTATCACTTAACCCATTATATAAGGGTTGAGAGGTCTAATAAAACCCACGCAACACCGCTGTTATTGGACTACATAATGTGTGTGTATGGCTCTGCTGCCGGTGTGCAGAGATCACTTGTGAAGGAGAAGGTTTGAGGTTTATTCATTAGGCAAATGCATTTTGTAAAAATGAGTAAACTGATCAGGTAAAATTTTGTTCCGTTTACAAAACGCCCAGATTGATCTGCCTCGGGGAACGCGTGACATGCCTCGAGTGTGATTAGATCTGTTTATGTGCAGTTTCACCCAGAATGCCTCAGCAATGTACAGAACTTTATGGAGGTTCTTTGGTAATGAAAGGATCAATATGTATTACTGTGCTCAAGACAGGAGACAGGGCCTGCTTTAATTTAGCATTAATAATGCAGGAACAGATCAAGTTGAGTGTGTGTGAGCGAGAGTGTGTATCCGTCGTGATTTGAGCTATGAAATATCCAGGAACACATCAGATATTACACACTTTCATACAAAGTCAGACGAGACAACATGGTTTAAAACAGAACGTGGAACCAACACTAATGAACATATTAAATAATAATACATATTATTTATTATCTAATTAATTACATTATTTAAAGGGTCTGTAGAAATGAGAAACCCTTGTTATTAGCGACTCCCATGGCTGTGAAAGTTGGCTAACAATTGTTTAGGTTTTGCTAACCATTGTTCGCTTGGCCCCCTGAAATCAAAATTTAATTTTTTTTTAGCTTTTAGTATGAATATGTTAGCCTTGAGGTTATGAATGAGCTGGTGTGTTTCAAAACAAATGACAACATTTGCATTTAGGAGATATAAGCATTCAAAACTTACAGTCTCTCACTTCCGCTGAAATGGATCACGGATTATTATGACGTCACCGCGGACTTCAGCTGCTGTCCAATGAAATGCTCTCTAGAATCTAAAGCTCCGCCCCCTATGCTGTAAACACCACCTGGTCAAAGCGACCGTTGACACGTCACAGAGCAATATGTGTTGGAGTGTGTGTTCGGTTGCTCAAACGCTCGAGTTTGTTTTCCAACTGTAAGTTGGTTAAAAATGAAATGGCTAGAATTTAATCACACTTCTATTATTGAATCCAACGTATCACCAGCGCTCGGATTCGCTTCCATGGTGCTGTCAAGTACGACCTGCAGTCTGTGAGGTAAACTAAACGCTATTGGCTATTTGAAAAGGGGGAGGAGCCATTTAATATGCGTGAAAATTCAAACATATGGCCAGTGCTTAAAAAAAAAAAAAGAATCATGCGCAATTAAACAATATGGCTTCAGTCATATTTGTGCAGGTAATTGGTGCAGTTAGTTGAATATCTGAATTTATTTATTTATAATAAACTGAATTCTGCGACCCTAGTCAGGGCCGTGCGCAAGACAAGATTTAAAATATGATTAAAATATGGAAGTGTCTGTGTCTTGACCCCGCCAGATTATTACCCCCCTAATTAATACCTTACAATAAAAGTCTTCAATTTAATTGAAATATACAAATGTAATTCATCAGAAGTAGATTTAATGAATAAAGCGGTGTTAATGTTGAAAAAGGTCAAACGCTCCTCCGGCACAATCCTCCGGGTTCCTGTGTGGAGGACGGAGACGGCGCAGTCTGTTAAAGGTGCACAGATAACTGGACATACAAACAATGTAGGAGTGACGGGGCAAAGGGTGTTGAGATTGAGGGAGAAATCAATAGAAAATCAGCGTTTTGGGACGGCCACTCATTTATCAGATGACACGGTTAAATAGCGTTAAGGCACTAAAAATGAGAAAAATATGTCCCGTCTGGGCCATCGTATTGATCACGCGTGAATGGGCCCGTGGAAGGCTGAAGCTACTAATAAAATAAGACATATCTGAAAGTGAATCAGCCAAGAATCGATCGGGATGGTGATCAAGGCCAAAAACATCTTCACTGGGATTTAAACCCTGATACTCTGACCCCACACACACACAACATGCTTACACACCTCACCATCAGAAACCATCAGATCACAGGACCAGACAAAAGTTTGGATAGATGACTGCATTTATGATTGCTTTAATCTAAAAGCTAATGACTGTGTGATTGAAATTAGTTTTGAATAAGTTTAGAAGTCAATTTCTTTTGACAACTAAATGGCAGGACTTTAAATGTTATTATAAAATAGCGAGAGCCACAGTCATATGAGGACCATGAGATGATCAGGTTTGGGTTTCTGAGTACTGAAAATGGATTATTATTATTATAAATATTTTAATGTTTATTGTTGCAATGTGTTTGAAAATGTGTTGGTTGAACTAATGTCAGTTGTTTCAATGTTGAAACAATGTTAACATTTTTTTTTAATGCATGCTATAGATCCTATCGTGAATGATTCATCCGTAGATTTTTATGTATGTCGCAATATGGAAAAAAGATCTGTTGCTACTTCCGTTTTATCATGACTTTGATTCTTAATGTTGTAAAAATGTTGAAGTCCCCCTGTAGTCAATAATTGTATCCCTTAAAACTCATCTTTGATCACCAAAGTGACATATAAAAAAAAAAATTCCTTGAAAAAATGTCCTTGTGCCTTAAAATGGCTTGAATGTAACTCGACAATCAGTATGCGCCAGTACTATGAATATGCAAATGAGCCCCGCCTCCACTCACTCACTCAGCTCAGAGATCCACTGGTTGACGATCACACGTTGATCTGATTGGTTACAAGGTCGTTTGTGACGTCAGAAACACCAGCGATTTCAAGCCGTGTTTTTGAGGCTGTCTTTGGTTCACTGCAGTTTTAAGCAGAAAACACTCAGCAATGCTGTCGACTTATGAATTTACAGATTATTTGTCTTAAAGCAGATTAAAAACACCACATAGACATATAAACAACATTAAAAGCTGGGGTTTCGCCACAGGGAGGACTTCAACAAAATACTTTTAAAACAACATTGACAAATTTGAAATTTGTTTACACGAAAAGACCAGCAACAACTTTGCAATATCAACGCTGATTCAACAAAATCATAAAACAAAGTCAAAAGTCAAAAGCTAATTCAGTCTTGATGAGTCATGATTAAATGTTGAAATTCTGGCTAGGGATTTTTTTAGCATGCAGTGAAAAGCAGTCTCGTGAGATATTGAGCATTTCAATCCAGTCTCATGGGAAAACGTAAGTATTTTAGGAGGTGTCGATTTCGTGTCTCCGGGGTATAAACAAATGAGATTAAGAATTCATGCAAAATACCAATTTGCCAAAATGTAAATGTTAGGTTGTGTTTGGTCATTTATTTTGACAGTACCAGTTGGATCAGCCCACACAGTCTCTGCCGGTTGTCCTGAAGTTAATGAGCAATCTTGCTTTCTGCTCAGGTTTGGGCTTATTTTGAGTCGCGGTCAAATCGGGGAACACTATATTTTTTAGGTTAGGTTCAGAACTTCAGGAGTAGTTCACTTCAGAATTAAAAATTCCTGATAATTTCCTCACCCCCACGTCATCCAAGATATTCATGTCTGTCTTTCTTCAGTCGAAAAGAAATTAAGGTTTTTGAGGAAAACATTCCAGGATTTTTCTCCATATAGTGACTTCAACAGGTGTCAACGGTCTGAAGGTCCAGATGTGAGTTTCAGTGCAGCTTCAAAGTCTCGACACGATCCAGCCGAGGAATAAGAGTCTTATCTAGACAAACCAGCGGCCATTTTAAACAATAAACATTTAAATACTTTTGAACCACAAATGCTCGTCACCAGCTGTGATGCGCCACACATCACGCTGGAAGATCACGCGTGTTCCGGTTCAAAAATATATAGTGTACGGCGAAAAACTCCATCTCATTTCTCCTCCAACTGTACCTTTTTTTTATTTCTTTTTTTTTAAACGACGTTTGACTTATGTCTTTGCATGTTCGGTTGGTAAACACTAGGTCGGTACTTTCGCCCATGTCACGATTGACCTTTCAGCGTGATCACGTAATGTGTGGCGCATCACAGCTGGTGCAAGACGAGCATTTGTGATTAAAAAGTATATAAATGTTTATTTTTAAAGAAAATGGCCGCTGGTTTGTCTAGATAAGACTCTTATTTCTCGGCTGGGATCGTGTCGAGACTTTGAAGCTGCACTGAAACTCTCATTTGGACCTTCAGACCGTTGACACCTGTTGAAGTCACTATATGGAGAAAATCCTGGAATGTTTTCCTCAAAAACCTTAATTTCTTTTGGACTAAAAAAAGAAGTGAACATCTTGGTTGACGTTGGGATGAGTAAATTATCAGGAAATTTTAATTCTGAAGTGAACTAATCCTTTAATGCCCAGGACTGATACAGCACTGTGCCACGGCTCAGGCTTCAACGGCCTTCTTAACAGCAACCCTCCTCCATCAGCCAGCCTCATCAGATGGACCAGTGTCGTTTTTCCTGGAGCTTATATATAATTTCTCTTGATCGTCTGCGAATGCAGAATCTGGATGCGTATGTTGGTGTGGATCTGCAGGACCTGCTACTGTCCTTCATTAACTAAGTGCTTTACGTTCTGATTTAATGGCTTCATTCAGCACCTCTCCGCCGCAAACTTCTGAACATGCTCTATGACTCTCGTGACTTGTTTCAATCAGATTTTAAATGAGGAAATGTTTCGAGAGATCAGGGATCAGAGAAGCAGTTAACAGTTAACGTGTCAGCGAACAAACGAGAAGCCTCCGGTCGACGGAGGAGTTGATGCAGATCGTTTCGTGCTGAACAAAGAGGGTTGTGTTTCAAATTGGCATTTTAGATATTTTTACACTATTTACTATGGATCTGTTGGTTGGTGTTTATCTACACTTACAGGCTGCATTTATTTAATGTAATAATATTAGACAATATTATACTTTTCAATTTAAAATGAATATTTTCTATTTTATAGTGCACATCTTTATATTTTGATATTTATGATGTATACAGTATAATACAAAGTCTGTCTAATTAAAAACTTTATCATGATGCAATGGTTTAAAAAACAAACCTGGTATATTAAGTGCCTTTTGTGATAAAATAAAATAAATTAGGACTGTCAATGTTAACGCATTAAAATAATTTAACGCAAAATAATTAAAATCATTAATCATTTGTATGGTTTCTCAGTGACCAGTGAAATCATTTTAATAAATAATTTTAATAAAAGTTTTAATCAAATTTTACAGCCCTAATATAAAAATAGATAAATACAATTAAATTGATATATTGTCATGAATCAGAGTTGATCTCTGCCCCACCTCGTGGGTATAAAAGGAAGGACGCTGGCAACATGCAGATATGTTTCTTCGCTGAGGAGCCGAGACTGAACTCAGGCAATTCCCGCGGTACAGCAGAAGTGGCAGGGAGACGTAACGTCTCCGTTCCCTACTCAGGGAACGAGGGTTACATACGTAACCGAGACGTTCCCTTTCGTAGTCACTACGAGTTACATCGTGACGACGAATGGGGTTCCCAGTCTAATCACGCCACTCGGCTGTCTTCCAGTGCCCTGCGTAAGTCTGAGCTCCCTGTCGTGAGACTAGCACGAACAAAGGACTCCTACTTAACACAGGTGGAACAGTATCTCAGTGGAAATATGCAATCAGTGACAGCCTGAAGGGGGAGTACTTAAAAATACACATATGACCCGGGCGGGATGCATATGGAAGAACACTGGGGTTGAATGTTTCAACCCCAGGTGTGGCAGAGTGGCTTGCCAAGGGAAAGACTCATGCTCAGAGAGGCTTACAGTGGAAATACACATGTGGGGGTCACCAGTGGGGAACCATGCACATGGAGGCACCTAGCAACGCGAAAGCTGCCGGTGGCATAGACTCTGGCGTTGACGTCAACAGTGCTGGAGGAACTCAGGGCTTCTCGGGGAAACTCACCTGTGGAAATATCGCACACATCCAGTCCGAGGAGTGGAATGGCGAGCAAGCGAAGATAGATCCAGTTACCGGCTAGTTGAAGCGAGTACATGAGAGGACACTGGCTCCACTCGGAGATTGTAGAACCTCGCAAATGTGTTGGGTGTCACCCAGCCTGCAGCTCTGCAGATGTCTGTTAGCGAGGCGTCATGCGCTAGAGCCCAAGAGGACGCCACACTCCGGGTGGAGTGATCCTTCACACCAAGGGGGCACGGTCGACCTTGCTGCTGGTATGCCAAAGCAATGGCGTCCACTATCCAGTGAGACAACCTTTGCTTGGAGAGAGCTTTTCCCTTCAGCTTTCCACCAAAACAGACAAAGAGCTGGTCTGAGGCCGGGGTCTCATGATCACGTGAGAATAGGCCGGCCCGAATTCCAGGCATGCTTCGTCAAAGGAAAATGTGTGCAGGTCCCCTACCCTCTTATTGGAGGCCAATGCAACCAGGAGTGCTGCCTTATTGACAGGAACTTAAGCTCCACTGATTGCAGAGGCTCAAAGGGAGCCCTCTGCAGGGCAGATAAAAAACACTGAAAGGTCCCAAGAGGGAATGAGAGGAGGGTGAGGAGGATTCAGTCTCCTCGCTCCTCTTAGGAACCTGATGATCAGGTCGTGGTTTCCTACGGACTTAGCTTCGACTACGTCGTGATGTGCAGCGATAGCGGAAACATAGACTTTCAGGGTGGAGGGAGACAGCCTTCGCTCCAACCCATCTTGTAGGAAGGAAAGCACGACACCGATCGAGCACTTTTTGTGGGGGCTTCTCGGTGAGAAGAGCACCAGTTGACGAAGAGGTTCCACTTCAACGCATAGGCATGTCTCCTGGACGATGCTCTTGCAGAAGTGATGGCAGCCACCACCGCTGGTTGTAGGGTACTCAAACCTACCTCGTCACGTCCAGGAGTCACATGTGGAGGTTCCAAAGATCGGGACGAGGGTGCCATAGGGTGCACCATCTCTGAGAAAGAAAGTCCTTCCTCAGAGGAATTGGCCAGGGAGGTGCTGACGCGAGGAGTACAAGTTCGGAGAACCAGGTCAGGGTGGACCAATGAGGCGCAACCAATATGACCTGCTCCTCGTCCTCCCTGATCTTGCACAGGGTCTGTGCAAGAAGGCTCACTGGGGGAAATGCATACTTGCGGAGGCCCTACGGCCAGTTCTGCGTCAGAGCGTCCGTGCCAAGCGTGCCCTCGGACAGGGAGTAAAACAGGTCGCAATGGGACGAGCCGTGGGAGGCAAACAGGTCTACCTGTGTGTCCCCGAACTGATCCCAAACCAGCTGAACCGACTGGGGATGGAGTCACCATTCTCCAGGAAGAGGCAGAGACGTGAAAGCTCGTCGGCTGCACAATTCAGGGTTCCCGGAATATAAATGTCTCGAAGCGACCTCAGATGCTTCTGACTCCATAAATGAAGTAGGGTCTGCAGAAGCCGGACCTCATTTCGGCTGGAGGGACAATCTCGATCGCTCCTTTCGCCAGTAAGGTAGCAACCTCCGCACGCATGACAGGGGCATTGCCACCGACCATAGTGTAACGGACTCCTCGGAAGTGGGGAGGCGATCGCGCAAACTGAATCGCGTAGCCGAGCCTGATGGTTCTCGCGACCCAGTGGGACAGGTTGGGATGCTCTGGCCAGGCTCCCAAGGACTGTACCAGCGGCGTCATGCGAACAACAGATGTACCGCCGGACGCCGGTGAGGCAGCGAGGCGGAATGACCGGCCAGGACAGGGGAGGCGTAGCGTCGGGACAGGGTGGAGGGTTCCACTTTATCCCGATGCACGCGGCTGGAGGTCCGATTTAAATCCTGGGCCCGCAGGGACTGGACAGGGATTTCATCTGGATAACCGGTGAGCTCATGGAGTCTCGACCGCAGTGTCGCGATGGTCATGTTCTCGCAATGAGAACATGAACCATCCACAAAAGCTGCTTTAGCATGATCAATGCCCAAACACACGAAGCAGCTATTGTGCCCATCAGACTGGGAAACCATCTGACCGCAACCAGAAGTGCACGGGCGAGACATCTTTCCCTATTGTATTGGAAAGACGTGTCGCGCGCGCAAACTCTATAATGAGAGGAAAAGACTCTGCAGATGCTGAAGCGACCTGGGAGAAACACACGTCTGGCAATCCCTACACAGATTAGCAGGCAATGTGAATCTCGCTGGAATTTGCCATCACACCAACACCTGGAGAGTTAGCTCGTCTCGAAGAGTGAAGAGAAGATCTCAGAATGGCTTGTGGAGTGAAGAAATGCTCTTGGCTCCGAAGAGAAAACATATCTGCATGTTGCCAGCGTCCTTCCTTTTATACCCACGAGTCTGGCCGAGTTATGCTATGCAAATTCCGCAGACCCATGGCATTTTCTTGCCATTGGCTCATTTAATATTCTCGAAGTTGATAGGCTTTCTAAGCAAAATCCCATTCATCGTCACGACGTAACTCGTAGTGACTACGAAAGGGAACCATAGTTCACCACATTAATATGTTCCATGAATATAAAAGTAACCTATCCAAATGTGTTTTTATTTTATTTTGAACAATATTTCTAATTGTTTTATTATTTAAAACCTAACACATTTATTTTTGTAAAATATTTTTTAAGTGTGTCTTATGTGTTTATAGCATTCCAGTTTCCCAGATGTTTCCACATGTAAAAAAAATCAGGTAACTTTTTATTTCGATGGCCCACTTTAGACACTCTACTCATGATAAGTAACTTTGCAACTACATGTCAACAAACTCTCATTAGAAGATATTAAGCACAGTCTACTAATACTCTAATGAGAGTTAGTTGATATGTAGTTGCAAAGTTACTTATAATAATAAGAAATAAAGTGTTGCCTATCAAAAAAGAAAAATCATGGAAGCATTATACAATCTGTTCCTTCCTTTACATGTGGATCTGGACATCCATCTCCTTAAAGAAAGGTCAGTGCAGAAGGTCTAGCTGATGTAAGAGTGAGTCTAATAAGCGGACAGATGGTGGAAACAGTAAATGCCAGTGCAGTGCCGGTGGGAAACTACTCCATCGTGCACCACAGAATTATTACGCACAAACTATTCAGATCCTTTACAACATCAGCCCAAAAAGTCCCCTAAATCAAGGGGGAAAAGATGAATACTTTCTTTCTGGGATTTAACCAAAGAAATTGAATACGTTTTCATTTTCCCACCGTCATTTGATTGTTGAAAGCCATGTCTGTAATTATTCTCTGGAGTCTCCGCTCTGTCCTGATCTGTGATCACTCGTAGCCATGCAGACATCAGCCATCAAACACTGTCTTGGGTCTGTCAGCAAGCCAATTCATAATCGAGGGATGTCCTGAGCATGGCACACACTACAGCAAAGCCACAGGTCCCAGAACTCCTCGATACGCTTTTAAAAAATGATTGTGATTTTAACGGTAAAATACTGTAAAAATGCTACTGTGAAAAACTGTTAATTGGTTAACAGAAATTTCCGTACTATACGTTAAATAACTGTGATAGATCTAACCGCGTACATTTAATGTAAATTTACAGTTTTTTGGAAGTGAAAAAGAACAAGTCATTGTATAACTTAAATGTAAAACTGTAAATTGGCATTCCCACAAGTCCCTGCGTGACACTTGACAACAAGACTTTGAAATAACTATGTTTCTTCAACTAAGGTTTTTCTAATCAGTTATGTACAATAGGGTTTAATGTTTTTAATGTTGTTAAATTAATGATTATTGCTTTTTTTTTAATTTTATGTGAGTTACCATGATGGTGTTTGGTGTTTGTGTGAATCACACTGTGCAGCTTCTATATATTATGACTAACTTTCTTGTGGAAACGCTGCTTGTGATGAGCTTTGATTCATCATGTGACTCTCTCATCTCTGTGATTGGTGGTTGTCAATGTATTACAATGGTAAAAAACAGATAGCAGTACTTCAATAGGTCAGAAAATTATCATTATTTCAGATAATGAAATAAGTTTTTTTTACTGTAAATTTAAGTTAAGTCTGTAAAACCTAAAATGTTGCTACCGTATTTTTTTACGGTAAATTTCTGGCAACCACAGCTGCCAGTTTTTTACCGTAAATTTTGCGGAATTCTTTTTACAGTGATCCATCGGAATTTCCTCGAGTTCCCAGATTCCAGTTGATCCTTCCCAAATGGAAGAGAAAAAATCTGTTCAGTGGAAGCAGGAAGCCATTACGCTGTGAGTCTTCATCAGTCTATGCTTAAATCAGTCGTCCTCATTTACGGCAACAGAAGTGATGCAAATAACAACTGCGATACGCATCTTTCCAGGCACTTCAGTTCTGGGAAATGAGGAACAGTCAAACAAGGTGTTGACGTGTCATTGGACAGTGTCAGTTTCTGAGGAAGAGCTGTCATTATGTTCTTGTCCCTCTGGAACAAAACACCAGTCGGTTTCCTTTCGTTTTCTCTTTCCCGCTCAGGCCAGGCCGCAGGAACAAACATGTTCAAGACGGACGCTCTGGTTTTTCCCCGACTGCCTTTCGCTGAGTTTTCCCTCCAAAAAGTTAACAAAACACAGCAAGCGAACTGGTGTGATAATCCCACACAGGATCAGATCAAGCAGAAAATGTGCAATGCTAAACATCTACATTAGCGAAGCCGTCAGCAGAAGAAACAGCTTTTTTACATTTCCTTAAGCACAACTGTTGTGCAGTATATGCTTTCCAAGAGCTCTGTGTTTGCAGAAAAGGAAACGTGGACGGGTGGGGTGGCGTGAGGGGGTCGAATACACCAGCTGGGCCGAGAAATTGAATATACAGCTTCATTTCACATTTTTTTTTAATGTATTTTTTTTTTTTTTTAAGTTTTACTGAAAATGTTTACCGTGGCAAAAAAATCTTGCTTGGGTTTTGGGTTTCTGGTAATGTGTCCTGATGACGATTATGAAAGCAGAAATCCAATAGGAAAATAATGAGGAAATTAAGGTGGGGTCGATAATGTTTGGTCCAGTGTGACGCAGGCCTGCTGCGTGTGTTCGCTGGTCAGTCCCGAGACCCTCATCCCTAATGTCACATATTGAGCTGTGCCTCTCGGAGCAATCTGAACAGCCGCCTCATGGGTTTACACCGGACTTCTAAAAAAATAATAATAAAAAAATAGCAATTTATATTTGGTTGACGGCTGCCCATGACTGTTTCCCCCTGCTCTCGCTGGCCCTCTGTAGTTTTGCTAATTCTATCTTTCTTCGCTGAATGTATTCAGAAATCTTTTATTGCTTGGGCTGCGGATTAATAAACACTTTGCAATTTTTCTTATTTTGTTCTTTGGACGTGATGTTTAGCCACTGGAATGATGTCCATCTTCAGGGAGTAAAAGATTGAGTGTGTTTATATTGATGCCCATTTCTGACACATATGACAAAAAAAAAAAAGATCATGCTTTGGTAAATCATAATTATGAAATAATAAATAGTTCAAATTGAGAGTGAGAAATGACATTAAAAACATAATTATGATTTGAAAAGTCAAAATTGTCACTTAAAAAGTCAAAATTATGAGTTTATAATGAGATATTAAGTCAATTATGACAAACGTTAAAATTATGACATGTGACATCAATTATTATAAATGATGGGATACTAAGTCAGAATTATGAGATAAAAAAAATACAATTATGACAAATTATTATATTAATTATTATAAATTATGAGATACTAGGTCAGAATTATGAAAATAAAACAATTTTAACAAAAAGTCAAAAGTATGACAATCACATTAAAAACAATGACTTACAAAGTCTAAATTATTTAATAAAAAGTCAAATTTTAGTTAATTATGAGATGAAAAAAGTCAATCATGACACATTTCTAAATTATGACATAAATTATTATAAATTACGAGATACTAAGTCAAAATTATTAGATATTGAGAAGCGTTTTTAACAAATAGTCAAAAGTATTACAGAAAGTGAAAAATGGCAATAAAAACATCATTACGACTTAAGGTCTAAATTATCACATAAAGTCAAAGTTATGAGTTAATTATGAGATAAAAAGTAAAAATTATGAAATAATGTTATGACAAATGTCAAAATTACGACAAATTATGACATTAATTGTTACAGATTATGTGAGACGAAGTCAGAATTATAACATAAAAAGATGAAATGACAAATGATGTAATTAATTATAAATTAGGAGATACTAAGTCAGAATTATGACAATAAAAACAATTTTAACAAAAAATTCAAAAGTATGACATGGAGAGTTAAAACGACATTAAACATAATTATGACATGAAAAGTCTAAATCGTTACATGAAAAGTCAAGGTTATGAGAGTAAAATTATGATATATTATGACATTAAATGATCAGGTATTCAGAATTATGACATAAAAAGTCAAAGTTAACTGATAATAAAAAGTCAGAATTCTGAGATAAAATCACAATTATGACAAAAATTAATAAATTATGATAATATTTTTTTATGATTTGCTATCTCATAATCGTCTTTTTATGTGACCAATCAATCAACCAACCATAAATAAATAAATGACTGTTACAGTTCTTACTTCTTACTGTTTAGGTTATAATCGTGATTTACAAAAAGTAAAAATAAAATAAAAAATGATGTGGGGGCCAAGATAATCTAATACCAGTGTGATGTTTTTTAATATGCAACTTAAAACAATATGTGTTACTCTACAAATCTAAACACCTTACTGTGTCCACAAATCCCCCATTAACAAACACATAAATTGTTTAAATATACAACTTGAAATAAATTCACAGATAAACTAAAATGAATTCACAGATCACTTTTATCTAATAATTTTTTTTTTAAACCCTCAAAACTGTTCAAATGAAGAGGGAGTAATCATCACAATGATGAAAAGTCTGAATAAATGCGTTGAGATTTAGTGCCATAGATTTATGCCTATGACCAAGAGGATAATTAAATGCGAGGGGTATCTTATATTTAAATAAAGTGAGATCTGCATAAACATATCCTTAAAAAGCAAAGCAAATCCACCTGACTGCGGTCCTGGCAAGTGTCCTGCGCACCTCATGGCCGGCCCTCAGAGCCTCGGCTCCGGGCGGATCAGGGTCACGCCGGGGTCGAGGCCCGGACCCCAAACTGGCCCCTGCAAGCCCTGGCCTCAGTCCCGCGGCCTGCGTGTAAAGGGTCCCTCTCCAGTGTCCGCGGCGGGCGATTTGTCCTTGTCTAATTACGGCAGCGGGCCGGCTCCGCATGCTGATGAGTAATGGAGCGGGCCGGCGGAGGGGGGGGCGCTGGACAGGCCGGCGCGGGGTGATTTGTGGACCAGGCGCTCTGTCATGCGCTCGGGCCCATTTGTCTTGTTGAGGCAGAGGAGAGTGGGCCGGGGGGTGAGGGGTGCGCGAGCGGGGCGCTCCTGAGCAGAAAATAGTTTAAGATTACTTCCCATTTTACGGCACTTTAGACTCTTGCTCCGCCGCACGTTTGCAGCGGTGATGTGAAATACGACAGGAGCCTTGACGCGTGCCCTCTTCTCCGCGGCGGGCGAGATGCTTTCGTCTGTGTCGGCCCGAGGAACGCTCTGATGTGTTGATCTGTTGGTTCACACGGAGGGCAGGACACGGTGTGTGTGTGTGTTTTCCCGAGCTGTCCGTCAGAGACGAGTGGAATCAATAACGCCTGACCCTTCGCGTCGCCGGTTTGTGTTTGCGCCGGAGAGAGTGTGAAGTGAATCTGTTTTTAATACTGTGTTCCTTTGACCTCCCATGATTGATTTTCAAATGTAAAACTTCCTTTTTTTTTAAAAAGTTTAGGTAACACTTTATTTTACAGTGTACTTGTTACATTACATGTACTTACCGTAGTTATAACAGTAAATTATGCATAATTACATGCAACTAACCCTCAACCAAATCCTACACTAACCCTAAAGTGAGTACATGTAGTTGCTTTTTATATTACTCAGTACTTAAATATATAATAACACTGTAACAATGACACCTTAAAATCAAGTGTAACCGAATTTTATTTTATTCATTTTAGGACACAGTTTAGTTTCCTCATATTTAGCCTTTTTTTAAATGAGGGATTGAACAAAGAAAAGGAAAGACTCGGGATTATTGTCACTGGAAATCAACACAATGGCTGTCGAGTGAGCTTTGAACCTGCATCATATATATATTTAAGTAGACTCAAACGAGTCAGTTGCTGATTTACAGTAAGAGTCCAGAGCTTCATATGAGTGTTGAGTCGAGTCAAGATGAGACCAGAAGAGAGTCTGCAGGATTCAGACAGTGTAAACAAGCTTCCTCTGGGACGTCTGGTCAGTGTCCCGCGATCACAGGGTGCTCCGGTCCGGAGGCACGACAGCAGAACGGATCCGATGAGCGAGTCGGCTCAGGCCACGAACTCTACAACACTGCTGTATATGAGGAACGCGGATAGCAACTCAGATAATCTGCTCTTGGAAGAATTTAATGAGAAACATTTGAGTTCATATTGAAATCTTTCTGTGAACAGTATGAGGTATTATGTGTTCAATGTGTTCAAACAGCCACAAAAGACCGTCTTCTCTCCATCTACTGAACTAATGCATAACATTATGGGAAGAGCTCTAGACAGACGGGGTTTAAACTGTCGGCTGGAGACACAAGTTTGGTTTGAAGATGAAAAACATATCAAGCACAATGTTCTCTCGCCATTCCTGATCTCTAACACACACACACACACACACACACACACACACACACACACACACACACACACACACACACACACACACACACACACACACACACACACACAGCGTTCGGCTGGTCTTGTGTCTCAGAGCAGAAACTAAAGCTGATTCTCTCCGTGTGTTTCCCGTCGTCTCCGGGCGCGTTCATGTGTAAATTACATGAGCTAATTTTATCCATTAGATCGAAAGCCCCATACATTTCCCCGCCCATAGTCCCTCCGCTTGAAGAAATCAGGACAGAAGTGGTGGAAAGTGGACAAAAGAGACGATTAAAACACCAGGAGTGAACGGGAATGTGTCTCCCTCGTCCACTTGTGATCCGATCCACCAAAACACTCTTAACACCAGGAGTGAACAGGGCCATTATGGGAACACAAACGTGAGATTGCGGATGCCTTTTTTTTGTTTTGTTTTTCAGGAGAAATATCTGAGAAGCAGGAAAGTCTCTGTCTGATCTCTGCCTAGAAGAAACAATTCAAATGTTCAAGATATTATTACTTTTTTCATTTGACCATCTCCTTGACCAGCACAAGTTGAATCAGTTTCTCCAAGCACACTAGAAGACCCTCCCTTAAAAGCCTGTGGTTAAACTCTGATCAGGGGCCATGTCTCCATAACTCCTGTATTGATTTTCAGGACTTTTTCCTCCTCCACCCTGCTGCTCCTTACCTTTTTTCTTTTTTTCGAGTAAATAAACACCAGATTTGTCATGTGCGTGTCGGTGGAAAGGGATATAGGGGCTACTAGGCCCGGGTCAGGTCTGGGTCAGAAATGATTCATACCACCATCTTATGGGTGGAGAGCTGGAGGCTCAGCCTGTGGCACTCCTCTCCTGACCCCAAATCCCAGAGCCGCTCCGGTGCTTAATCACTTCCCGTCAGCTGGCGTCCGGGACAATGCAGCCCATCACCTCGCCGGCTGCCTTTCCTCTGTTGTTAGTGCCGAATACGTAGCTCAGGCTCGCTGTACGCCTCCCGGGATGGCTTCCAGGACGGGCTTTCGGGCATGGACTTTTCCAGAGCAATCCAGACCCGATGACAGGGACTAACCCAGCCTTCCAAGAACCACCATTGTTCAGCATGCCGGCTGGAAACTAGAGGCGGTGTGGAAATTCAAGAGAGACCTTTGGTGACAAGAAGTCTTAATC
This sequence comes from Rhinichthys osculus, assembly GCA_029959095.1. Lineage (NCBI taxonomy): Eukaryota > Metazoa > Chordata > Actinopteri > Cypriniformes > Leuciscidae > Rhinichthys > Rhinichthys osculus. Next base: position 31,636,288 of record JARWKJ010000021.1, read on the forward strand.
TGTTTGGTTGTCTTCTCGCGGATATTTCATCACGGGAAGAACAGGTTGATTGCCGCCATGTCCTTTTGAGCCCCTTGTGCTGCTTAAACAGCTTTCCCGTATTCCCGGCTTTTCGGAGCACTTGTTTTTTTAGATTTGGCTCTGGAAGGCCAATCTATCATGTCTCCTCAGTGGCAGGCAGATCAATATGTCAGTACCCAAACACCACAAACATGCTGTTATGATAATGTTGGCAGTGATCGCGTTACAGCGCAGTGAGCGTAGGATCGAACCTTAGCTGTCAAACGGCCTGACGAAAAGCATGAATCACTATTAGAGGGGCTGCGTTCCCCCCTCGATCTCTCTCTGTCCACCCTGCTTTCTGCATGTGTGTGTGTGAAACGCTACATTTACAGTACAGCAAACATGCAAAATTAAAATAGTAGGTAACACTTTAGTCTGGGGACCAATTCTCACTATTAAGTAGTTGCTTATTAGCTTGCATATTGGCTGTTTATTGGTACTTATAAAGCACATATTAATGCCTTATTCGGCATGACCATATTCCACATCCCTTAAGCCCTGATACCTGAGCTTAACAACTACCTTACAAACTATGCAGTAAATTCAGAGTTTATTGAGGCTAAACTCATATTTAATAGTGAATATATGTTCCCCAAACTAAAGTGTGACCAAATATTATCCACTTCTGAAACGACTTTCTTTTATGGCTGATGTCACACATATCTCCGCTCCAAACACGAAACACCTGTCTCCATTTTGGCATGTAACGTCCTCTTTTCACAATCCAGTACATTCCCAATGGATGAACTCAAGTCCCGCTCTGCATTTTTTGTTAAGTATTCTGCTTCGCTCGGAAATCTGTCAGTTCGAGAGTTTTAAAATGGCTTTTGAGCTGTTTCATAATTGCACAGTGAACTGAAGTGTGCCTTCATGAGCAAGTATCGCTTTGAGTTCATTAGCATTTAAATGTGGAATTCACTAATCAAACTGAACACAATACACATGTTCTTATCTGTTTTTCCCTTCATTTTAATGAAGGTAATGGTATTAATATACTAATCGAGGAGTTAGAGCTGATGAAAACAGTTTCTCTCTCCGTAGGTTCCAGCAAACAGAGACATAGCGTTTACAACACAATCTCATGGCATTTCGTAACTTTTACATTTTGGGGAATTGGTGGCTAATTTGTAAATGATTATTGTAAGATAATTAAATCAATCTCATTTGTACGTTTTCATAGGATCTGCTTACACTCCAGTGGCAAGTGTGCTTAAGGGTGGGCCTTCATAGTTAGGCTACTTTTTTCTAATAATTGTACGTTACATACGTTATACATTATATTAAAAAGGTTTACCATGCATCATCTTGCTCGGAGCGACAGTATAAATGCTTGGAAATAAAGCTCCATTGAATCCATACGCATCAGCGTCATTTCTCTGAATAAGCGTCTATATTTCCTGATGTCTTTTTGTTGGCTAACATCCACTTCAGACTCTTGATCTTGGAAACTTGCATATGAATGAAGTGTTTTTTGTATATATTGTTCAGCTAATAGTTATCTTTGCTGCTTCGACACTGTTGAATCACTTACAGTTACTATATGAATAAAAACAGTATTATACTGTTTATAATTACATCACCACAGTGATTAACTGTATGGCGAATTAAGTTGTATGCGCATGCCTTACAAAGCATAAATCTATCAGATTTCAAAAGAATCATTGTGACATTTGTAATACAAATGAGGCGTCTATGATCTGAAATTATCAGCTGATCTGATATTCATAATGAAGATGAACGTAACTTTTAATAAGCAGGGGGAATTCCTCACTTTAAACAAATAACCATTCAAATGCTTAGGATGCAAATGTTCAATAGCCTGTTCTAGCAGCTGTGGGTGCCTGTCAGTCTGCAGGATTCAGGTCAAGTCACCTTTTTTTATATAGCGCTTTTTACAATAAAGATTGTATCAAAACAGCTTTACAGTGATAACATTAAAATAATACAAAAAAAGTTTGTTTCTAGAAGAAAATTGTGTCATCGTCCACATTAAGTAAGGCAGATCAATAATATTGTTGAATATTAAATGTCCCCAACTAAGGAAGCCAAAAGAAACCATCACTGATTCAGAGAGCTGATGAGGTAATAATAAAACTTTTCAATGAAATTTAAAACTTTTTAACGTTGCTGTCCACCATCCTCTCGGACCTGTACACAGTTTTTTTTTTTTTTTTTTCAGTTAAAATCAAAGTAAATTAGCTGAACTTGTTGGATTGATTCGAGTTAATCTAGTCATCTGTCATCATGTCAAGAGTGAAAAATCAATGAGTGAGCCGATACCAACAGCATTTCTCAAAGATTTATTGACTGATAATTGAGGCTACGTTAGCTTGCTGCTAAAACTGACCAAACAGCAGCAAGCCAAATTTGGCAGAAACTTAGGGGTGTGTTCACACTTGGCATGTTTGGTTGGATTAAAACGAACACTGGTGCGATTGCTCTGTTAGTGCGGGTCATTTGAATAAGTGTGAACGCTGCCGTCTGAACCCTGGTGCCACCAAACAAGAGGACCGAGACACTGAAAAGATGAGACTCGATCCACTTCCAAACGAACTCTGGTGCGGTTCAACTCAAATATGAACTCAACACACACCAAAGACAGGACTTGATGTCACAAGATGCGACCCTAAAGAGAACCGAATGCTCCAGCATGCCTGTTTTTTCTCATCATAGTCGTGATGTTGGCCATCTCAGTTCAGTAGAGGATCAGAACCGGGTCTCCTCACAGCAGAACTTCATGTGTGTGACGGAGGGATTCCTGACGTTGTTTTATTTAATTTATCCGTTTTATAAGCTCTTCATGAGTTCTCAGCGGGTCAAAACACCATCATATGTACAGTAGCTACACACATACAACGAGCGCTCTTAGCCCAGAACACAGCATTGTTCTGGATGTTCGGTAAGCTCTGTCGTGAAATATATGTACTATAAGCCGACCAATCAGGTTGTGAACATCTCCATATTCCTTTAGGTTCAGTATCTTTAGGTTCGGTGTTAAAATGCCAATGTGAACGCTAAGCGGACCAGGACTAATGTTTTTATTTTTGGTCCGGACCAAATAAATCAAGTGAACCGAACTACAAGTGTGAACACACCCTTAGGGGGCTTTCACATCTGTAGTTCGGTTCATTTGGTCCGGACTAAGGGCGAGAAATTATTTTTTTTATAATTTTCAGGCGTTTTGGTTCCTTTTCACACCACACCGATTGCTCTGGTCCAAATCGTTGATGAAACGAACCAAAATGGAGTCACGTGACAACATCGACATCACTCGTGTGCCAGTTGTGTCTTGAACATATTTCCACAACTGCACTTCGATTGGTCAGAATTAACATGCGGGAAAATTCCAACAGAACTCCCGGAAGTAAACAAAGAGGAGGAAGATCCGGCGGACATGCGGAGAATTCGCTCACAATGTCACAAGCTTTATCAAGTTGTGTCAAGTTCGCTTTAAAGCGTAGCGAGACCTCCTCTGGTCCGCTTTTGGTGCGCACCCGAGTGCGATCGCTGCATTCACACCTGCCCAAACGAACCGCACCAAGGGGGAAAACAAACTCTTGTGCGATTCAACCCAACTAAATGACGCAGGTGTGAAAGCACCCTTAGTCTATCTTGGCGCTCATGTTATAGGTCAACATGGTATTTGGTTTATTGGATGTAGCCCAAGGTGGACTACTCAACAGCCAGGTGGAGACGGTGTACCAGATTGACCTCATCAGCTGTTCATCTAACTGGTTAACCATGAGGAATAACCCTGTTTACTGTATTACTCATTTTGAGAAGTACTTCTCTGAAAAAGTGTGATCAGTTGAGAATGCAAAGAAACAAAACTACGAGCTATCGAGCATCCGACAGAGACGCCATAGTGTTTTTTAATGAACTCGACTGATTGAGTCAAAACCAGGATGGAAAGAATTTTATGGACGAATAACTGGATAAAAACATGATTATATAAATGATCCTTTCAATGAGAGGAAACAATGCTTTTAAACAGGCCAGTGTCTGTCGCCTATACTTTTACCACGGCCTTGCTTTTAAGTAGACCCCGATGTAATTTCAACAAGGTTTCATCAGCCAGGCAAGGCTGTTTGTTGCTAATCTGATATGTTTTTCCCAAACACCTGCTACGTCCCTCAGACAGCGAGCACTGTACCTCACCGACTAGATGGGAGATGAATTTCAGTTAATGCACGCATTTAAACCCAGCAAAACAATCACACTCACCGCAACGCAGCTACATAGGTAAAGTGAGTGGCGCTAGGCTAGTCTCCCGGGCTCGCGTATGTCTCCTCGGCCTATGTCAACAGCCGTTTAACCCGCTAGACTGGAACCCGATCCACCCCAGGCCTCCAGCTCATTAAGCTGAAACACCGTGGATTGGTCCGCGAGAGTGTGGCTCCAGTTACTGCGCTAATGTTATTTCACCGCTAACATCAAAGCCAGCGGATGTTAGCGTGTTGGACAAATAGCTTGTGCTATTTGCCCTAATAGCCAGTGGTGGTGATGTGTGTATGTGTGTGTTTAAGTAATGTGCTCTTTTGTATGTGTGTGTGAAAGGGGGGGATATTATTCGAGTTTACAGGATGCAATTTTCTTTAATATAAATGTCCTAATCTAATTTAGCGGCAGGCGCGCGCTTTAGCTCCCAGCACTTGCCGAGTGTGTGTTTCTGCTGACTATCTGCTTTGGCAATTTCCACGGATGAGTGGCTCTCTGGGAGTGCATTATGCATCACTCTCACTTGCTTAAAGATTACGTGTGCGCTGGGAAGGCATTACACAAACAAGGAAATATGCCTTTGATTAAAATATCTTTTATCTTTTTATTGATTAAAAGGCACAGTTTGGTAATAGAGTGCGTCTGCCCCTCCTTCTGGATCTTATGTTTTTATTACCGCCGTTTTTTTTTTATTTCTCATGGTCTGTTCGCCTAATTGGTTTTATCTCCACTAGAAGGAAGTGCTTCTGAGCAATACAGTATAGGGTGTGTGCCATACTTCAGACAATATTGTTCAAAAACACAAAAAATGTTTGGCCTTTGTGGGACTTTAAATATGTTTTAAATATACAAATCTCCAGCAAGCTAGCCTGTCTCTCATCAGTGCCATGCATGGTGTGTTTAGCTTTTTGCTGATGGTTCAGTCTTGCTTCTGTGGCAAGTAAATTCTGCCTTATAAAGGCTGTAAGGTACTAAAATATAAGGTCATCATTTCTCAATCAGTCAATCATCGACAAAAAATGTATGTTCCATTGTGAAAAAGAAGTGCGTGTAATCATTTCGAATGCGCACTTGTTGCGTACTTCAAATCTTAAAAGTAAATATTTGTAATACTTGCCGACAGGGTTGCCAGATCTGTGCAACAAAAGTAACCCGAAGGCCAGTCAAAAGTAGCCCCAAAAAAACCCAATATGATTTTCTCCACCGGGCGGCCGAATTCTCCACTGAATTTTGGGGTGTTTTGTGGGTGTTGGAGCGCCGAAATCATAGACAGTCCAAAGACAGTCTCAAAAACACGGCTTGAAATCGCTGGTGTTTCTGACGTCACACACTACCTTGCAACCAATCAGATCAACGTGTGATCGTCAACCAGTGGATCTCTGAGCTGAGTGAGTGAGTGGAGGCGGGGCTCATTTGCATATTCATAGAACCACGTATACTAAATGAGGCAAGGGTGTCGAGTTACATTCACTCTGTTTTAAGTTATGAAGACTTTTTTTGCAAGGAAAAAAAACTTTTAAATATGTCATTTTGGTGATCAAAGATGAGTTTTAAGGGATACAATTATTGACTACAGGGGGAGTTTAAAGGGGTCCTATAATGCCCTTTTCACTAGATAAGTCTCTGAGTGTGTATGTGAAGTTTTTGCTCAAAATACCCCACAGATATTTAGCATGTTAAAATGGTCACTTTTTGAGGGTGAGCAAAAACGCAATTGCAATTCCTTTAAATGCAAATGAGCTGCTGCTCCCGGCACAGGGGGCGGAGCTTCAACAGCTTGTGTCATTTGACCTCACAGAGACATGCGCTGAAAATTTCAAACACTTTTAGCCTTTTATGTTCAAACTGGAGTCAGAAGATGTCAATGATGGAGAGACTCGAGAAGAAGTGACAACATGTAGAATGCAACAGGACATTTCTGAATGGTTAGTTGATACATTTATGTAGCTTATGTGTAGTTATCTTCTAGTCATTGATTAGCATATTCTGTCTTGATAATTAGGGGGCGGGGTTTATGTAAATTTTAGGGTTGTGTAGTCCCTACCAGCCGTTTGTTGTAGTCCTTAAAAAGCGATTTCTGTAAAAGCAAATATCTCCCTTTGCTTTGAACTTTAAGCGTTGTAACGGCAGATGTTGTTTATGCTCAAACAGCAACATTACACAATAACTACAGTTAGAAAAGTGAAATCATAATCAACCACCCTTTTAAAGAATGGAAACTAAAAATAGAATATTTTTTGAATAAAAGAATAATAAAACTTTTTTTTTTTAAATGGGACATGACAAAAATGGTTACATATGCTCAAACCAATTTAAAAATGTACTCCGCTATGTTTTTTAAAATGTAATTTATTCAAGTTTATTTGTATAGTGCTTTTCACAATACATAGTTAGTTTATTGTAAAGAGTCCCGCACGTGACATGCGTGAGGAAAAAATAGGGTTACACTTTATTTTAAGGTGACATAATTACACTTGTACTTACTCAAATAAGTACTGAGTAATTTTAAGGAACTAAAGAGTTACGGTTAAACTTTGGTTTGGGGTTAGTTACTAGTAATTATTCATAATTTACTGTTATTACTATAGTAACTATGTAGTTACATGTAATTATGTCACCTTAAAATAAAGTGTTACCAAAATATATATTCATTCCCTGTGATTTACTGATTCGTGACCATGTTTTATTAATCCACTCCCTCTATTTAGTTCAATTGTGGACAATTCGAGCACACAATATCTCACATTTTTCTGGGCTCTATGGAAGGTTGTTTCTGCCACTTAAAAAAGAAAAAGAAAAAAGGTAATTGCGACTTTTTATCTCACAATTCAGATTTTCCCCCTCAGAAATGCGTTATATAAACAGACAATTGTGAGTTAAATAGTCAGAATTGCGTGATAAAAAAAAATCTATCTATTGCGGAAACAAGCTTCAAGGAGGCTCTGTATAATTGTGAAATTTCTACAGTATGAAAATGTATATGTATGAAGACATATTTGATGGGCAATGGAAACGCAGGAATGACTCAACTGACTCACAATAACAAAGACATTCAAGTGGCATTCAAAGAAACCTTCCCACACTGAGTGGAGAGAACAGAGGAGAACAGAGGAGACACTGCTTGGTGTCTGAGGAAGAGAGATGGGCCGTTTGAATGAGAACAGATGGAGATGTGCTCTTTAATTAACCCGACAGAATCAGGAGGCTGGAACCAGGCCTCAGCCCATGAATAACACCCGAGACGCCCGCGCCGGAGAGTTATCGGACTGTCCCCTCGCAAACGCCGCCTGAAATCCCTTTCCCCTTGCGTGCTTGCTATTTTATTTCTCATTAGCGTGAGGCAAACTGCTGGGGGATGAAATTTGCTAACAGGAATTAAAAGTGCATTAACACATTGGGGAGTTTCATTTCTGCTAATAGTTTTATTAGCGCTTTGACCTTTCAGTTCATTAGAGGGGTTGATAGGGGAGAAAAAGAGAGAGGAAGGTGAGAGACGAGTGTTTAACATGCAGGGTCACGGCACCGGGAGTCCAGGGTGGCACAGATGTCGCAAGACTTTATCTTAATTGTGATGCCCCATGTGTGTCAGATGGTTAAAAAAAAAAAAGTCTTTTGGACCCCATTAAGTCACTAAAGGTTCTGTAAGCAATGCTAGGCGTTCTAGAACTTCTTCCAGACTTGGCAACTTAATTAGACACGCTACCTCTGTATATTTATCTGTCAAGCCAAGGCATAGCAAGCATCTGTTCTCAAGCGCTGTGTTGATCTCTTTTCCCCCCTCTGCCGATGTATCGCTTTTAGGACGTTTGGCTGTGTAAGCCGTTGCTGACAGATGAGAAATTGTAAACATTTTGCCCCCCCCCGCCAAACTCATGGAAATCGCTTTCTTCATCTCTCACACCTCCAGCTTCCGGCTTCCCATACATGGACTGCTCAATGAAAACATGCAAAATTATTAGGTTTTTCAGGTTTATGTGACGGGCACAGTTTCACCGTGAGCCGCATCTCATTGATGATACTGCAGTGACACAAATGCATTTTGGATTGTCACATAAATACAAATAGTAAAGTGTCCACTGTATGAACACTGTTGGTAATCGCTGCTGTTGCTGTTATTGCTGCTGCAGTTGGTAATTGCTGCTGCTGTTATTGCTGTTATTATTGCTGCTATTGCTGTTATTGCTGCTGCAGTTGGTAATTGCTGCTGCTGTTATTGCTGTTATTATTGCTGCTATTGCTGTTATTGCTGCTGCAGTTGGTTATTGCTGCTACTGTTATTGCTGTTATTATTCCTGCTATTTCTGTTATTGCTGCTGCAGTTGGTAATTGCTGCTACTGTTATTGCTGTTATTATTGCTGCTATTGCTGTTATTGCTGCTGCAGTTGGTAATTGCTGCTGCTGTTATTGCTGTTATTATTGCTGCTATTGCTGTTATTGCTGCTGCAGTTGGTTATTGCTGCTGCTGTTATTGCTGTTATTATTGCTGCTATTGCTGTTATTGCTGCTGCAGTTGGTAATTGCTGCTGCTGTTATTGCTGCTGCAGTTGGTAATTGCTGCTGCTGTTGGTTATTGCTGCTGCAGTTGGTTATTGCTGCTGCAGTTGGTTATTGCTGCTGCTGTTGGTAATTGCTGCTGCTGTCATTAATGCTGCTGCTGTTATTAATGCTGCAGTTGGTAATTGCTGCTGCTGTTGGTTATTGCTGCTGCTGTTGGTTATTGCTGCTGCTGTTGGTAATTGCTGCTGCTGTTGGTTATTGCTGCTGCAGTTGGTTATTAATGCTGCAGTTGGTAATTGCTGCTGCTGTCATTAATGCTGCTGCAGTTATTAATGCTGCATTTGGTAATTGCTGCTGCTGTTGGTTATTGCTGCTGCTGTTGGTTATTGCTGCTGCTGTTGGTTATTGCTGCTGCTGTTGGTAATTGCTGCTGCTGTTGGTTATTGCTGCTGCTGTTGGTTATTGCTGCTGCGGTTGGTAATTGCTGCTGCTGTCATTAATGCTGCTGCTGTTATTAATGCTGCAGTTGGTAATTGCTGCTGCAGTTGGTTATTAATGCTGCAGTTAGTAATTGCTGCTGCTGTCATTAATGCTGCTGCTGTTATTAATGCTGCAGTTAGTAATTGCTGCTGCTGTTGGTTATTGCTGCTGCTGTTGGTTATTGCTGCTGCTGTTGGTTATTGCTGCTGCTGTTGGTAATTGCTGCTGCTGTTGTTATTGCTGCTGCTGTTGGTTATTGCTGCTGCGGTTGGTAATTGCTGCTGCTGTCATTAATGCTGCTGCTGTTATTAATGCTGCAGTTGGTAATTGCTGCTGCAGTTGGTTATTAATGCTGCAGTTGGTAATTGCTGCTGCTGTCATTAATGCTGCTGCTGTTATTAATGCTGCAGTTGGTAATTGCTGCTGCTGTTGGTTATTGCTGCTGCTGTTGGTTATTGCTGCTGCTGTTGGTTATTGCTGCTGCTGTTGGTTATTGCTGCTGCTGTTGGTAATTGCTGCTGCTGTTGGTTATTGCTGCTGCTGTTGGTTATTGCTGCTGCGGTTGGTAATTGCTGCTGCTGTCATTAATGCTGCTGCTGTTATTAATGCTGCAGTTGGTAATTGCTGCTGCTGTTGGTTATTGCTGCTGCTGTTGGTTATTGCTGCTGCTGTTGGTTATTGCTGCTGCTGTTGTCATTAATGCTGCTGCTGTTATTAATGCTGCAGTTGGTAATTGCTGCTGCAGTTGGTTATTAATGCTGCAGTTGGTAATTGCTGCTGCTGTCATTAATGCTGCTGCTGTTATTAATGCTGCAGTTGGTAATTGCTGCTGCTGTTGGTTATTGCTGCTGCTGTTGGTTATTGCTGCTGTTGGTTATTGCTGCTGCTGTTGGTTATTGCTGCTGCTGTTGGTAATTGCTGCTGCTGTTGGTAATTGCTGCTGCTGTTGGTAATTGCTGCTGCGGTTGGTAATTGCTGCTGCTGTCATTAATGCTGCTGCTGTTATTAATGCTGCAGTTGGTAATTGCTGCTGCTGTTGGTTATTGCTGCTGCTGTTGGTTATTGCTGCTGCTGTTGGTAATTGCTGCTGCTGATGTCATTAATGCTGCTGCTGTTATTAATGCTGCAGTTGGTAATTGCTGCTGCTGTTGGTTATTGCTGCTGCTGTTGGTTATTGCTGCTGCTGCTGTTGGTAATCGCTGCTGCTGTCATTGCTGCTGCTGCTGTTGGTAATTGCTGCTGCTGCTGTTGGTTATTGCTGCTGCTGTTGGTAATCGCTGCTGCTGTCATTGCTGCTGCTGCTGTTGGTAATTGCTGCTGCTGTCATTGCTGCTGCTGCTGTTGGCTATTGCTGCTGCAGTTGGTTATTGCTGCTGCAGTTGGTTATTGCTGCTGCTGTTATTGCTGTTGCAGTTGGTTATTGCTGCTGCTGTTGGTTATTGCTGCTGCTGTTGGTTATTGCTGCTGCTGTTGGTTATTGCTGTTGCAGTTGGTTATTGCTGCTGCAGTTGGTTATTGCTGCTGCTGTTGGTAATTGCTGCTGCTGCTGTTATTGCTGCTGCAGTTGGTTATTGCTGCTGCTGTTGGTTATTGCTGCTGCTGTTGGTAATTGCTGCTGACAGTGTCCAACACTGTTGCTGTTGGTTATTGCTGCTGCAGTTGGTAATTGCTGCTATTATTATTGCTGCTGCTGCTGCTGTTATTGCTGTTGCTGTTGGTTATTGCTGCTGCTGTTGATGATGATGATATTGGTAATTGATGCTGCTGTTGGTTTTTACTGTTGCTGTTGGTTATTGCTGCTGCTGTTGGTTATTGCTGCTGCTGTTGGTTATTGCTGTTGCTGTTGGTTATTGCTGCTGCTGTTGGTTATTGCTGCTGCTGTTGGTTATTGCTGCTGCTGCTGCTGTTATTGCTGTTGCTGTTGGTTATTGCTGCTGCTGCTGCTGATGATGATATTGGTAATTGCTGCTACTGTCATTGCTGCTGCTGCTGTTATTGCTGTTGGTTATTGCTGCTGCTGTTGGTAATTTCTGCTATTATTATTGCTGCTGCTGCTGCTGCTGTTATTGCTGTTGCTGTTGGTTATTGCTGCTGCAGTTGGTAATTGCTGCTATTATTATTGCTGCTGCTGTTATTGCTGTTGGTTATTGCTGCTGCTGTTGATGATGATGATATTGGTAATTGATGCTGCTGTTGGTTTTTGCTGTTGCTGTTGGTTATTGCTGCTGCTGTTGGTTATTGCTGCTGCAGTTGGTTATTGCTGCTGCAGTTGGTTATTGCTGCTGCTGTTGGTTATTGCTGTTGCTGTTGGTTATTGCTGCTGCTGTTGGTTATTGCTGCTGCTGTTGGTTATTGCTGTTGGTTATTGCTGCTGCTGCTGCTGCTGCTGTTATTGCTGTTGGTTATTGCTGCTGCTGCTGATGATGATATTGGTAATTGATGCTGCTGTTGGTTATTGCTGTTGGTTATTGCTGTTGAGTTGGTTATTGCTGCTGCTGTTGGTAATTGCTGCTGCCGTCATTGCTGCTGCTGCTGTTATTGCTGCTGCAGTTGGTTATTGCTGCTGCTGTTGGTTATTGCTGCTGCAGTTGGTAATTGCTGCTGCCGTCATTGCTGTTGTTGCTGTTCTTGCTGCTGCAGTTGGTTATTGCTGCTGCTGTTGGTAATTGCTGCTGCTGTCATTGCTGCTGCTCCTGTTATTGCTGCTGCTGTTGGTTATTGCTGTTGCTGTTGGTTATTGCTGCTGCTGTTGGTTATTGCTGCTGCAGTTGGTAATTGCTGCTGCCATCATTGCTGTTGCTGCTGTTATTGCTGCTGCAGTTGGTTATTGCTGCTGCTGTTGGTTATTGCTGCTGCAGTTGGTAATTGCTGCTGCTGTCAGTGCTGCTGCTGCTGTTGGTTATTGCTGTTGCAGTTGGTTATTGCTGCTGCTGTTGGTAATTGCTGCTGCTGTCATTGCTGCTGCTGCTGTTATTGCTGTTGCTGTCGGTTATTGCTGCTATTATTATTGCTGCTGCTGCTGCTGTTATTGCTGTTGCTGTTGGTTATTGCTGCTGCAGTTGGTAATTGCTGCTATTATTATTGCTGCTGCTGTTATTGCTGTTGCTGTTGGTTATTGCTGCTGCTGTTGATGATGTTGGTAATTGATGCTGTTGTTGGTTTTTGCTGTTGCTGTTGGTTATTGCTGCTGCAGTTGGTTATTGCTGCTGCTGTTGGTTATTGCTGCTGCAGTTGGTTATTGCTGCTGCAGTTGGTTATTGCTGCTGCTGTTGGTTATTGCTGCTGCTGTTGGTTATTGCTGCTGCTGTTGGTTATTGCTGTTGGTTATTGCTGCTGCTGCTGCTGTTATTGCTGTTGGTTATTGCTGCTGCTGCTGATGATATTGGTAATTGATGCTGCTGTTGGTTATTGCTGTTGCAGTTGGTTATTGCTGCTGCTTTTGGTTATTGCTGCTGCAGTTGGTTATTGCTGCTGCAGTTTGTTATTGCTGCTGCCGTCATTGCTGCTGCTGCTGTTATTGCTGCTGCTGTTGGTTATTGCTGCTGCAGTTGGTAATTGCTGCTGCCGTCATTGCTGTTGCTGCTGTTATTGCTGCTGCTGTTGGTAATTGCTGCTGCTGTCATTGCTGCTGCTGCTGTTATTGCTGCTGCTGCTGTTATTGCTGCTGCTGTTGGTTATTGCTGCTGCTGTTGGTTATTGCTGCTGCAGTTGGTTATTGCTGCTGCAGTTGGTTATTGCTGCTGCTGTTAGTTATTGCTGCTGCTGTTGGTTATTGCTGCTGCAGTTGGTTATTGCTGTTGGTTATTGCTGCTGCAGTTGGTAATTGCTGCTATTATTATTGCTGCTGCTGCTGCTGTTATTGCTGTTGCTGTTGGTTATTGCTGCTGCTGTTGATGATGATGATATTGGTAATTGATGCTGCTGTTGGTTATTGCTGCTGCAGTTGGTTATTGCTGCTGCTGTTGGTTATTGCTGCTGCTGTTGGTTATTGCTGTTGGTTACTGCTGCTGCTGTTATTGCTGTTGCTGTTGGTTATTGCTGCTGCTGCTGCTGCTGATGATATTGGTAATTGATGCTGCTGTTGGTTTTTGCTGTTGCTGTTGGTTATTGCTGCTGCTGTTGGTTATTGCTGCTGCTGTTGGTAATTGCGGCTGCTTTTGGCTGTTGCTGCTGCTGTACAGGACTTGTAAGTACAGGACTTGTAAGAAATGCTGCTGCTGCTGCACAAATAGTCAAGTCAAGTCAAGTCACCTTTATTTATATAGCGCTTTTTACAATACAGATTGTATCAAAGCGCTTCACAGTGATAACATAATAACAATATAACAAAGTTTGTTTCTAAAAGAAATTGCGTCAATGTCCACCTTAAGTAAGGCAGATCAATAATATTATTGAATATTAAATGTCCCTAACTAAGCAAGCCAAAAGCCAAGGCAACAGTGGCAAGGAACCAAAACTCCATCAGGTGACAGAATGGAGAAAAAAACCTTTGGAGAAACCAGACTCAGTCGGGGGGCCAGTTCTCCTCTGGCCAACGAAGGAACAGTGCATGATTCGGGCAGCATTACAAGTCAGATTGGATCGGAACATTTAGAGTATTTTTTGGAAGTCCAAGTAATCACGCCGGTCTTAAGACGAGTAGTTGAGGATCAGTGCCGTCCACCATAGAGAGTCCATATCGCCCGTTTTGAGTCGTCACTTCACAGGCTTTGTGATTGGAGCATCTGAAGTCTCCGTGAGAGGCTGGATACAAACTGGAGCTGACGAACGCCATTTTCTCGGGACTCGCGTCCCGAGATAACAGCAGAAAAGCAAAGGGAAAATAATTAGCGTAGCTGCTGTTCATAATGATGATTTCCATAGCACAGTCGTAAATGATAAAACATGAAGACAGTGACTCTTGCGTCCCAAAATCACCCCCCTCCGTCCCCCACTCAACTCAGCCCAGCTTACTGACCTCTACGTCCCTCCTGCTGCTGAGACCTAACCACAATCTCACAATCTCTCCGCAACCCAACCATACGCGCCAACCCGTTGACTAAGGCTGTCGAGCCCCACTGGTGCGTGAATAGGCAGTTTCAGTGGACAACGGTTCCGTATGGCATACTACCTACCGCAACACAATATCTGCCCAACCACCCGTCATTCACGCAATATACACAGGAACGTAATGACTGTAAATACTATGCAACCTATACAGATAACCTACAGTCTCTTCAAGTTTTATAGTATTAAATGCATTTGATCTGATTCAGCAGTATTATAAAAGGTAAGCATTATGTAAATGCTTGGCTAAAGAGATGCGTCTTTAATCTAGTTTTAAACTGGGACAGCGAGTCAGAGCCTCGAACAATATCAGGAAGGCTATTCCAGAGTTTAGGAGCTAAATGTGAGAACGCCCTCCCTCCTTTAGTGGACTTAGATATCCTAGGAATAACTAGAAGCCTCGAATTTAGTGATCTTAAAGAACGCGATGGATTGTAGGGCGATAGAAGGTCCATTAAATACACAGGAGCTAAACCATTTAGGGCTTTATAGGTCAGTAATAGTACTTTGTAATTGATACGGAACTTGATAGGTAACCAGTGTAGAGATGATAAAATCGGTGTGTAGCCACATTGAGATGTGCCTTAATTAGCTCAAATTATGCATAGGGAATTTTAATAATTAATCATGAATATGATTAATATATTGCATATTACAGTTAAATTATCGAAACTGAAAATAGATCGATTGTATATATGAATGGTAAATCATAACGAATTATAATTCCTCATTCATATATCAATGGTCTCATTACAGATCGATTATATGAGACAACTTTAAGGGAATCAATTTAGTTTATCAACAATCGGTTTGTCCAGCAAACAGCCGTAAGGTTAACTAACCAACTTCTCAACAGGGTTGTCCCCTTTTATAAACTCCGAGAAAGCTCAATGTTCCGGCCGTGAACATTAATTTTCTCGTGTTTATAAAATTTACGTTACTGATATAGTAACAACTTGTAAAGCTTTTGTAGCGAGATATTCATTTCATTGACTTGTAAATGAGCACTTCAGGATCAATCAAGAATATGGCTTTAATAATTGAAACTACGGATACAGAATTCTACATTTGAACACAGGATACATGTATGTACAGTTAAACAGTAACTAACGAGACAGACGAGTACACATAGGAGAGAGAGAGAGAGGTTGCGAGGGCGCAAGATTGGGAGTGAGAGAGAGAGAGAGAGAGAGGGAGAAGATGAGATCTTCTTAGCACAATTCATCACAGACACAGAACCTTTTGAATTAGAACAAGACTCAACAGATCTTAAACCTTGAAAGAATGGTAAACGTTTACTTGCGCAGGTAAAGCTCTTTGTGGTTGATGTGAAGCAGGGTGCGTGTCTCTGTCCTCGCGTCATGCGTTCACGTGGTCTTTCAGAGCGGGCAAAGCGCGTTAGTTTGAATGAAGGCTTAAAGGTCTTTGGTTCTCCTGGTGTTGCTGAGGAAAACTGTGTCTTGCGTGTGTGTGTATCTCTGTCATGTGGCTGCCGAGCGTTCGGGTTCGTCCAGCGAGCGCGGCGTGTTTGAATGTCCTTGTAGGTGAAGCTTGCCAGTCTGGCTGTGTTCATTTTCTTCGCGAGAAGACATGAACAGAGGAGACTTCGAAAAAGATAAAATAAACTTGAAGAAAACAAAAAAGAGAAACGATGGATCATCACACTAAGGCGAGGTCCAGACACACGAGGAGTCACATGATGAAGCCACGAAGAGCAGGAAGAGCCAGGGAGTTTAGGCAGAGAGTTTTCAGGAAACTTTCCGAAGGGTTTCAGCAGAGCAGAGACAGAAGGGAAGCTCGGCGCGTCTCTTTAAGGACACTTAGGTTCACGCCCCTTCTGGCATGAAGGCACCAATCAGCTGGGAGAAAAGTGCCGCGGAAGATTCCTCTTTGTCTTGTCAGGATCATTTATGATGGTATAACATTTTGTCATTCCTACCCAGAAAGATTGTACAGACCGGACAATAGATTTTACAGTAATATCCTATGTATGACTGGTTCGGTCAAAACAAGACGATCAAACAGCTACCAGACATGGCAGGTAAAAGTAGAAGAACATAGTTACATTCATATGCAGAAGTACAAGCATTTTAAAGTTTCTTCACACGACTATAAAGCCATAATACCTGCTACCATGACCTAGGAAACATCAAATTCATGTTTATGCATTTCTTAAGTGGTTATACTTATAGACAATATAAGATTGCAGAGTCTATTCCTCTTTCTTCATCAGAATTCAAGTGGGAGCTGTGATTTCCCTTGGAATTCCTTTTGGGAGTCATAAAGTTTTGACCCAAGAGGGAGAGTTATAGATCCTTTCCTTAGAAATAAACTTTAAGGTTCGAAGTTACAGAACAGTTAAAACTACATCTATAGAATAAGACAAGACTAATTAGATATGCATGCATACCGGAAGGTTGGATCCAATTTCTGTGTTATACAGTATACATTTATATACACATTATAGGACATTTGTGTGTGTGTGTGTGCAATCAATGTGTGATTGTCCTTCAGCGTTCTCTCCGGGGAATCCTGTGTGTGCGGATTTAAATTGACAATGCTCGTCTTGTCATCTTCGTAGGAAACCCTCGGGGCGCTCTCCGCGTGATCTCGCCAAAGCGGGGCTCTTGGTCAAATGTCTTTTGGTGGTAAACAAAGTCTTCTTTGACTTAATCATTAGAGAGAACTGCCGTGTGTGCGAATTGTAGTCAGTGACTCAATCAAGTCCGAACAACACTTCTTTGTGTCACAGCCAAAAAGAAGGGTAGAGTTGATTGTGGTTGATTAAATTAGCTTCCAGTAATTTTAATCCACTGACCAGGATTTGCTAATTCCGAACCTTTGGCCGGATACCCGTCAGTGTCGCTACAGTCCCCCTTTTCGTAGGATGACGTCCCTTTGTGGACATCATCGGACGACAAATCGTCACGACGGGCTGATGGCAGGTGGGCCAGGATGTTAAGGATAGCAGGTGGAGTTTAGAGCTGAGGATTCGGCTTGCTGAGGTTCAGCGTGGTCTCTGACTTGGCACCCCCTTTCCGGGGACTCCGTCTGAGACCTTCAGGCACGGCTTTCGTGAGCTTGGCTGAAGATGTTCGCATCTCGTTGAGTCTGCTTTGCAGAGTGGAGGCCAAACCTAGTGTCAGAGTGTGGCCGGTTACCGTAGAGATGCACCGCGCAGTGTCGGCTGCGGTCCAGGCTTGGACCACAGGTGCGGTAGTCAAGACTGGCGGTTGAGACAAGGCTTGGAGGGCTGTGTCGATAGGAGCAATGTCAATTCACTGGGACCCCCTTTTACAAACCACAATTCCCGTTCTGGAGTTAGGGTGACAGTGTGGTTCCTGAAGAAGGATGGGGTTTCCAGTGCTAATCTGTACTCTTTGCTTGGAAGATGGAACAATGTCAGGTCATCCAGGTGGAGGATGGCACCTTTCGGTACTTGAACCCCCACGCTCTGTTTGAGCAAGGTGACACGGGTGGCAGTGTCATGTTGGTTGTAAGTGAGCGTAGCTGTTCGCACGGGAGTGTTGACGCCATCTGTCACCTACAGTCTCTGCTTGTATCTCGGTGACTTGCGTGCGAGGCTTGGCTTCTGCAAGGCAGCGTGTGTCGCTGATCATGGGTTGCAAACCGCAGATTCCGTCAGTGTTGTCTTTGAGGAAGGGTTTGCTAGGGCAGAGATAGTGAGTGTCTTTGGTCGTGGGCTGCACATGTGGGGCCAGGTGCAGCGGTGTGTCGCTGGTCATGTGGTAGGCCACCCCGTCCGGGGCTGTGACCAGCGGAGTTTGAGCAAAGTCTTTCTGGAAGACAGTAAACAGCTGTTTCATGGATTTTACTGTCTGGTTCAGCAGAACGCTGTGAATGTTGAGAATTACCACAGTTCCCATCAATGTCTTTCCGATGGTCTGCAGGGATGCACTCTGTGTTGTGAGTTGCAGTCTTAGCTGTGGGACCTCAGTCCGAATTTCAGTCACATGGTTCACTGCGTTGGCACTGGGCATACCAATGCTTGACAGAGTTCTGACAGCAGCGGCGGCTCCGAGCAAAGCTCCCAGGAACCGTTTGAAACGGTGGTTGTGTCCACCTAAGTCCGCTTGTGTGACAGTCATTTTATCAAGTTGGTTGAGCATGTGCTCGGCCTTGGCCTTGGCGGGAGCGAGGGAGTCCTCTGTCCATCGGGCACGGGTCCAGCTGTACAGCTGGGCTGCTGTGCTGGGGTGAGGTGCTCTGTAGACGTTGCGGGGGTTGCGTCGAACACACACTTTCTGGGTGTGGTTCCTGCAGTTGGTGATCAGGAGTTGTTGTCCTCTGGTTGGCTGGAGGCACAGGCATCGCGAACCACAGCAGCATCCTGGTAAAAGTGAAAGGGAGAGAGAAAGAGAAAGGGAGGAAAAATTTCAGCGAGTGTCGTCCTCGGTTGGCTCGGACAGTCTTTTCGCTTCGAGGATGCCGGTATGCCACTTGCTTCGGTGTCTTGCAAGTGTCTCTGGTGCTGAGCAGCACGTGGTGCGTCCAGGGCGTACATTGGCATGACCCCCCCTTTTGCACTGTGGCATCACAAGCTTTGGTGCAGTGATGGCATCAGGTGCAGAACGCTGAATGTTGTCCTGTGCACGCAGCATGTGCTTGTTGACGTAGGGTGTCAGGGGCACTGGTTGTCGCTGGGTGTAGACGTCGTTCGTGGGTGGTTGGTGGGGTAGAGAGGTGGTTTCTCATAGTGTCCATTGTTGTTGTTTTTTCACAGTCTCTGGTAAGCTGAAAGGTTAAGGTAAGGTGAAGCAGGGGCTCTGTGACTTTTGTCACACTTGTGGGGAGAGACTAATGCATGACCCTAAAAGTTCAGAACCACGGTTTAACGGGTTCACTAGGTATGTAGCATAAAGCTAGGCGTTTCACGTGTGGCTAGCTAGTGAAGTGTGTCTTGTATCCTTATCTTAGCTGTGGATGTTAGGAGGCCGAGACTTTATGTGGTTCCGAGAGTATGTCCTGTGAAGGGGATAGCCGAGATGAAATAATTGTCTTAAGACGAAATTATTTCTCTGGACTTAACTAGTGGGTCACTACGGCTTGACGAAGTGAATGATAGGGGGGAAAAGGACAGCTGTCCTATTCGAATAATGCTTATTATCAATTCTCTGGACTATAGTTGTGCCCTAGTGAAGTGCTGAAATACTTGTGTTTCAGGGTCACAAAAATGAGTGCGCTTGTTGAAAATAAACACAATCACAAGTACAGGTGTCTCTGTTTCCTTTCTGGGCCCTATGGGGACTGGAACCACATTTGAATAAGAGAGGAAATTAAAATAAAACTAAAGCAAAATGGAATAAAATGATCAAACACAGGAATGATCTGAAGTCGAGAATAATCAGTGGCATTAGTTACTAAACTTTGGATTTGCTTTGATCAACACTTTATAGTGGGTTGTAGCGGTTGCATGTTCAAAACCACATCGTGTGTGTCCCTCCAAAGGTTTAGTCAACATGCAGATGAAAATTCCTATGGTTATACAAATTCTTCTGTAGTTAGTTAAGCAGTTTACATGTAGTTAAACTTAAGTTTAATTAACAGGGGATCTGCGAAGTTGGTCTTCAACGGTTAGCAAGGATTATTCCTAAACCAGTGAAGGTGAACTTTAGCTAATAAGAATTGCAAACACGGAAAGTGGATAATTAGAAACCCTAACTGGTGTTGAGGAAAGTATTCTAGAATACTTTGTCCTGTGGAACACAGGCGGTGATTAAGGGTTCAAGTAAATTATGCTAGCTGCTAACTGTGGAAGTTATTTAGCTTAGCCTATGCTGTACGGGAGCTAGGTTAGGTTAGCTTAGCCTAAGTTAGCTTGATGCCAAGCTAGGTTAGCTTAGCCTAAGTTAGCTTGATGCTAGACTAAGTTAGCTTAGCCTAAGTTAGCTGGATGCTAGGCTAGATTTAGCTTAGCCACCCAGGCTGGTTTGTTTACAAAAGTGACATTACGAGTTAACACTTCCTGTGGCAAGTTGTTGTCATGGGAACCAGAGCATGTCAGAACAATTCAACAGTACTTGAAGAATGTCTGTACATTTTACATGAAACACACATGTTTTAACGGGTTAACAGAAGGCGCCTATACTTTGTTTTTCAAGAACTTGGCGTTACATTCAGTAAAATGCAAATGTGTTTTGGCATTTGTTACTTTTACTCATGGAACTCTTCTCTTTACTTTAAACAACTTATTTTATTTGTTTACAGAGTAAGAAAATAGATTAGTTGTACGTCAAAGCTTGTCTAAGCTATAGTTTTGCCCTCTTATGCATAAAAGCAGACTTTTCAGCTAGTGAACAGTTTTGACCGCTAGGTATCACTCTGCTTGTAGATGCAGCAAAAATTTAGGTTTTGGTGAGCACACACACAAAAGGTTTTGATTATCTTAGTAGATGTGCATTAAGCAGCGTCGACTGGTGACTGGTTTCTTACATGTCATAACCTATTACTCAAACAAAACAAAACAAAAAAAAATTGCATGTTGGTTCTTTTCAGATGTTATACTTCGAGAGTAACAAAATAGAGTAAAACAAAAATAAGAGATAGGATGAAACCGGAAATGAAGAGGAAGAAAGGAGTGTTTTACCTATTTAAGTTTAGCTAGGAGACATAAGTAGACTGTTGTTCCTTATGGGTAAGCTGCTGTTTTAGACTAAACTGGCAGGGACACCTCAAACATCAAGGTCAACAGAAGAAGAAACCACGGGAAGTGTTTGCAGTTCTGTCTGGGGCTTACTGTGCATTTGTGTTATCCGTACTTCATGTACTTAGCTTGGTGCTAAGGAGTGAGGAGGGGTAAAACACAAACAGGAAGTAGAATATTACTGATCTGTGTACTCGCTAAGGAAACAACATTCGCTAGATATCGTAATCCTATAGAGAGAAGGAAGATGAGGATAGTGACTAGTGATAGTGACTTTATCTACAATAAAGTAAAGGTAAAGTTAGGACGTCCTTATAGCTCTAGGAGACTAAAGGGAGAGCGTATCAGGCAATGTGAGTAAATTTCAAATCTAGTTAAGCTTTGTTGAGCTGAATAAGGATTCAGGCTGAAACCTGAAGTAAATAAATTGAAATAAAATCAAAATAAAAGGGTAAACATCGAGTGTTCTCATAGCTCTAGTAACTAGAATGGAAATCGACTAAGCAAATTGATTTAATTAAATCCCAAATATAATTTAAATTCAACTGAACTGAGTGGGAATGTTCAGGCTCAACAGGTGTAAACATTCACAAATAAAATAGGGGTCGCCTTAAGTCAAAATAAAATAAATAACAAATGAAAACAAAAGTATCTGGGTTTCAATTTGAAAGTGAAAGTGAAACCAAGAGGGAGGGGGTCAAGAGGTGGTTAAGCAAAGTCTTTATTGTGTCAGAAGCCCGCGTCCGCTATTTTGGTTGTTGTAAACAGCGGAGCCAGCGGAAGTGGCTCTGAGGTAGGCAGTTTAGTTCGTAAAGTTGCCAAGCAGTGTTTATTCATCTCAACCTTGAGGGTTGAAAGTGGCCCCAGCTTGTTGTTTAAGGTGCCAGGTTTGGCAAGGGCACGTGTTTGATCATATAGCTGCAGGTCAGTCATGACCTTTGGGCAGCAGGTGTCAAAGTCTTTTAGTGAGCTGTAAGGTGCAGGGTAGCACAGTTGAACCTTGACCTGGTGTTGAGTCTGTGTCTTTTCATGGCTGGCTGTGGGAGTTCCTGTGATCTCTGTGGCCTGCCAGTCTGGCTCTGGTGACCTGTGTGACTGGCGGGGGTCAGGTTCTCGCACTTGAGCCCAAACTTGCAGTTGTTTGAAGTCTATTAAAGGCTCAAATCGATCTAGCAGATCTTTGCCAATTCGAAGTGGAAAAGTGTTCATTTGTGAGATGAGCACGGGATGGACTAGACTCGAAGGACCAATTGTCAGGTGGATGTGAGCTACCTGTTCTAGCCAGATGTTGTTCTGGCTGTACAACTGTACGCTCAGCTCACACGTTTGAGATGTAAGAGTTCGATCTGGTCTCTTAGCTTTGAGTCTTTCAAAAAGTTCAGCTGATATCAAAATGAGGTCTTAGCCTGTGCCTAGCAGGGCTTTAATGCTGAAATCAAGGTCTATCGTGATGGCTAGGTAGAGCTTTCGGGCCACCCCCTTTTGGATCAGGTTTCCCAGGAGTCTTGGCGTTGGGGCTGGTGTGTTGATCGATGGGCGGTTAGGGCCGGCCCTGTGTGGGTCGCTGCGGAGGCAGGTAGCCAAAACAGCATTGCTTGGTCTTTCGGGACTTTGGTCCCAGTTGTGTGACACTGTGCTGTCATGCTCAGGCTGTGCAGCGGTCAGCTGTGGTGGCTGGGTGATGCTGTCACTTTGTGGTGTGACGGCTGGCTCTGTGGCCTGGGGCCGACGAGCAGTGTTCAGGGTGCTTAGACACAGGATGTCGGGCTCGTACCTCTTGTTTCCCTTGGGAGATCTTCCGTGAAGAAGCTCTTTCAGCACCTTCAGGATCTGTGACGTGGCTGGGTGTTGTGGGGCGCCCTCTATGGGCAGCTCTGAGTAGTGTTCAGAGACAGAGTAGATTGTTGGGTTTTTCAAAGTCTTTTGGACACAGTCTTTTGCTTGGTGTAAGCTTTTTGGGCCAAGTCTCTTAGCTGGTGGGTAGACATGCTACGGGGACAGGCCAGGACACCTAGGTGATGACTTACTGTGGGATGCAGATTTCGGAGAAACAGAGTTCTGAAGTTGAAATCTTCTTCCATACCTGGGTGATTTTGGGCTCCGAAATAGGCTTGTCGGAGTTGGTTGTTGAAGGTCTGTGGGGTTTCAAGTCGGGCCTGCTTGAGGTCCATGGCGGTGAATAACCCTTGGTCTGATTCTGGATCAGAGAATTCGCGGATCAAAGCTTGTTGCAGCTGCTGGTAGTCAGTTTTGACAGTGTCTTTTTTTTTTTTTTTTTAGGAGGCTGCGCACCTCACGGCTGGACGTAATCCTTATCAGGTAACGTCTGTCCCACGCGGTTGTGTTGGTAACAGTCTGTAAGTGAGAGTCAATGTCTTGCAGGTAGGCGTGCACGTCGTGGCCTCTTGCAGGGTTCTTTGGAAAGGCTCTCCCCCTTTCGCTGACGGGGGTTCTTGTGGGCTGGCTGGTGGTGTCTTGAACGGTGGACTTTCGCCCCTCTTTTCAGCTCTGTGTTGTTGGCTGAAAGGTGCGGACGGGCTGGTCAGGGGAAACCTTGTGGTGTGCGTTTCCCCTTTCCGGTTGCTTTGTAATCTATAAGAGTGTTTCAGCTCTCTGTGAACGATGTCAATTTTGTATATGATATTGTCTTTGTGCTGAATGAGTTCATGGATTTCAGCTTGGACCGCTTGCAAGTGTTTTTCGCAGGCCTTGGCTTTAGTGTCTATTTCTTTTAGTTCAGTCTCTGCTCTTGCAAGGAGAGCTTCACCGTTTTGGAGTTTCATGTTGAGCTCCTCTCTGGTTTCTTTCTCTGACTGCTATTTTCGGTCTGTGTGTAGACGAAGATCAGACAGGGCAGTTTGAAGTCTTTCCACTTCCTTCTGTAGCTTGGGGTCGGTGTCATCCTCTTCCTCGGTTTCGAGGAGTAGTTGATCTAGACGATTGACGATCTGGGCCTCCTCCGCTTGCATCTTTAGCGTTGCTCCTTCATGCTCCAGGGCGATGCGGCTCCTTTCGTGGAGGCGTGCTTGTGCGATGAGCTTGTGAGCGAGGTTTCCGGCGTGTCGGGCCCAGTCTTTGTCGTTGTAGCTTTGGCTCGGTTTGTGAGCCATCAGCTTGTCCAAGTCGGCGTCCAGCTGCTCTTGGCTCGGGGCTCTGAGTCACTGGCGACTTTGGGCAGGAGTGGAGGTGTTGTGGATCTCGGCCATGTCTCCAGGTTGTCCCAGCGGGCTGCGGGACAGGAAGACCGGAACAATACTGGCTCACTGCGGGCGAGAGGAGCACAGCACACACACAAGAAAGCACAACCACTGCAAGTTCGTTTACGAGCTAATAAATTATGCTAATACGGGCTATGCCGTCTATGAGAATTTTGGCTAACTGATGCAGACAGTTAGATTGGGACAATTTGCGTAGGTCAGCGCAAGGCCTAAATAAAGATTTTGACAGGGCGGCAGCCTAGTGGGTCACATGGTGATGCTAGCTGCTCAGTGGTCGATCTGTTATTTAGCTGTCCTTTATGTCATAGGTTCTGTCTCTAGGTGAACTGAAAGAAACAAATCACAACAGAACGAAAAGAAAATAGTGTGATAGAAAAGATTGCAGTAAAATTAAACAGAACAAATTAATAGGTCTGTAATAAAATGGGAGATATACTAACACAGAGAGTGTTACAGGGGATAGGGAGCCTGAGCCTGCTATCCAGCTGGATTTATAGCCGGGCCCACGGGCTAGTGGGTTTACCGGTGGAAAGCCTTATTTAGTTTGCCTAGGTGAATTGAGGTCACTCTGGCTGGAGCCAGCGTCGTGGTTAATCCTTCCGTCGTCCCCACGCTCAACCGCCGTGTCCTCGGGCCTCTCCGTTCATCTCTACCAAGGTGCATTCCTCTCAAACAATCTGTGACTTTGGAGTGCCAGATTTCTGATGACACAGTTTTATGTGTTGCACCAATGGAAAGAGACAGGGGAGTCCGAGGCTCACTCACGGTCCGCGCCGGTGACGCCAGTCAGACAAACCAGCTTGCCGGAAACCAGCCAGAGATGATCGTCAAATCACCACCTGGGGAATTCTACGAACAAATACAGAACAGGATTTAGCAAGCGAAACTCAAAGTGAATTAAGGTTTTCTTGTTTAACCCAATGGGGTAATTATGTATGTAGAAATAAAGGCAAAGGCTTTATTAAATAATAGTAAACTAAAGGAAATTATGATAATGTTGGTAATTATCAAAAATGACCTAACCCAAAAGAGAAAATAGAAAATAACGAAAGCCAGAGGCACAAAGGAGGAGGCAGGTAGTAGCGTGTTAGTGCCACAAGAATTAGACAAACTTAATTCAAATTTAATTCAAAGAGGGTTAAATTAAATTACAATAAGCATGTACGAAGAATTAAAAGGAAAATCAGAATAATATCAAATAATCACTAATGATAGCAGTGAGGTATCATCCATAATTATTAGATAATCAAAACGAAAGGTAGAACGAAAGAGAGCAGGCTGAACACAGGAGGAAGTGAACCGTAGTAGTGGGTTTTTGCCACCACTGGGCGCACTTGTGGTTAACCTGGTTGAATCAGCCACCTTAATTTAAATTTAAATTCAAAGGAGTTGAAATCAAATCTAAATATGCGTGTAAGGGGATTGAAAAGTCAAGATGATATCCTATAATAATTAACGACAACAGTGAAGTATCGTCAATAATTATACAATAATCAGAAGGGAAAGGTAGAAATAAAACAATTCATAACGGAATGAAAAGAGAGAAAACAAAATTGACATGAGAGACTTAATTCAAATTAAAGTTAGGAATTTGATATCCCAAACTGAATTTGAATAAGTGTAAGATGAGTTAAAAATCAGCATAATATCTGATGATAAATCAGATGGCTGAATAGGCAACTTGATTTAAATTTAAATTTAAATTTGTTAAACTCAATTTAAATAAGCGCGTACTGAAAGTTAAAGATCAGAATTATCTCTGATAATAATCAAGATTACTGCAAGGTATCATTAATAATTATGAAATAATCCAAAGAGAGAAGTAGAAATAAAACAATTCACAACGGAATGGAAAAAAGAAAAGAAAAGAGGAATTGACATGAGAAACTTAATTCAAATTTAAATTAGGAATTTGATATTCCAAACCAAATTTGAATAAGTGTAAGACGAGTTAAAGCTCAGAATAATATTTGATGATAATCACGATTACTGTAAGGTATCGGTGATGGCACATCAAATAAAACCAACTGGAAATTGACCACTTCAAAACCGAATGAAGGCAGGAAAAGTGATAAACCGACTTAGCAGGGGATGCCACGAGGGGGCGCCCTTTGTTAAGTGGGTGAGAGTCTTAACTTAAATTTTAATTCAAATCTTGTTTGAATCAAATTCAAAATAATTGTACTCAGGAGAATCTAACATCCAATAATATGTAGCATAGGCAGAGCTGTTAATGCACATATCCATTGAAGTTAGACCGTAGAGTTCATTATCACAGGGAAAATGAAAAAGAGAGGAAAAAAAAAAAACAAGAGAGAATTTGAAAACAAAGTGACCTGTTTGGTAATGCCCACACGGGGGCGCAATTTAGCTCGCGCAGAATGATGTCACGGAGCGGAAGTAATCAGACTATACTGGAAGGCTGCCCTCCAGTGTTCGTCAGCGGAATTACATTCAGTGTGATTTTACGCTGAGAATTTCTTTCTCCTAACGTCCACACGATGGCGCCATTTGAAGTCATGGGGTTGAAGTAACTTGCACTATTAAGCACTAAAAAGGTGTCTTTAGTGTTTGTCAGCGGAACTGAGCACTCGCCTTCAGAGTGATTTAACTCTGAGTGCGTTTCTATGCGTCAGTTGTCTGCAAAAATCACAATTATTTCAAAATCTCGGCGGATTTTTGGTGCTATATTTCACAAAAGTGTGTGGCAAGATTTCTTCATCTGCACGTAAATTGTGGACAACAGGAATTATTCATCTGTTGCTTCGGCTCCTGATAACATTTATCAAATGGCATTGATTAAAAATGTTTTCAGTTTTGGATTTTTATCGGTGCTATATTTATTTAACACGTAAGCAGGTTTTCTTCGCTGCGTCGTGCAAAAGGAAACAGGAATTATTCATCTGTATTCGACTCCAAGCATATATCAAATAGCACTTGTGATAATATGCTTTCCGGTTTTTTACAATTGAGTAGCTAAGTCAATGTTTTTTCAAACCAGGAGTTCATCGTTACTATAACGATTATAATATCAGGCCTTTTACTACTGAATCAAAGGAATCTCGCTTTGATCAGATTGTCTCACACTAGTAAGAGATTGCTTCGTCTTAATAGGCGGTTTTAGACATATTAAAATGTATCACCTGCAGAGAGTTGTCTTCATCTCAAAACAGGACATTCGTGATATTAATACTGCAGTGTAATCATTTAACAGTGATAAAAACATGTCTATGCATATTTTAGCAGCTGTTAAGATGTAACGTTACTGACTGACGTCGGGTTTTTGCCTGTCAGTTAGGAGTGAGTTCGCGTTGCGACTTATCTCACAATTTCAAAATTCCATATCGTGCGTGCACAAAATTATTAATAACCATATAAACAGATTGAAACTGAATTTGCTCATAAAACAAAGTTTGAAATGTGCTAAGCGTACTCCACCATATGTAGCCACATTGAGATGTGCCTTAATTAGCTCAAATTATGCATAGGGAATTTTAATAATTAATCATGAATATGATTAATATATTGCATATTACAGTTAAATTATCGAAACTGAAAATAGATCGATTGTATATATGAATGGTAAATCATAACGAATTATAATTCCTCATTCATATATCAATGGTCTCATTACAGATCGATTATATGAGACAACTTTAAGGGAATCAATTTAGTTTATCAACAATCGGTTTGTCCAGCAAACAGCCGTAAGGTTAACTAACCAACTTCTCAACAGGGTTGTCCCCTTTTATAAACTCCGAGAAAGCTCAATGTTCCGGCCGTGAACATTAATTTTCTCGTGTTTATAAAATTTACGTTACTGATATAGTAACAACTTGTAAAGCTTTTGTAGCGAGATATTCATTTCATTGACTTGTAAATGAGCACTTCAGGATCAATCAAGAATATGGCTTTAATAATTGAAACTACGGATACAGAATTCTACATTTGAACACAGGATACATGTATGTACAGTTAAACAGTAACTAACGAGACAGACGAGTACACATAGGAGAGAGAGAGAGAGGTTGCGAGGGCGCAAGATTGGGAGTGAGAGAGAGAGAGAGAGAGAGGGAGAAGATGAGATCTTCTTAGCACAATTCATCACAGACACAGAACCTTTTGAATTAGAACAAGACTCAACAGATCTTAAACCTTGAAAGAATGGTAAACGTTTACTTGCGCAGGTAAAGCTCTTTGTGGTTGATGTGAAGCAGGGTGCGTGTCTCTGTCCTCGCGTCATGCGTTCACGTGGTCTTTCAGAGCGGGCAAAGCGCGTTAGTTTGAATGAAGGCTTAAAGGTCTTTGGTTCTCCTGGTGTTGCTGAGGAAAACTGTGTCTTGCGTGTGTGTGTATCTCTGTCATGTGGCTGCCGAGCGTTCGGGTTCGTCCAGCGAGCGCGGCGTGTTTGAATGTCCTTGTAGGTGAAGCTTGCCAGTCTGGCTGTGTTCATTTTCTTCGCGAGAAGACATGAACAGAGGAGACTTCGAAAAAGATAAAATAAACTTGAAGAAAACAAAAAAGAGAAACGATGGATCATCACACTAAGGCGAGGTCCAGACACACGAGGAGTCACATGATGAAGCCACGAAGAGCAGGAAGAGCCAGGGAGTTTAGGCAGAGAGTTTTCAGGAAACTTTCCGAAGGGTTTCAGCAGAGCAGAGACAGAAGGGAAGCTCGGCGCGTCTCTTTAAGGACACTTAGGTTCACGCCCCTTCTGGCATGAAGGCACCAATCAGCTGGGAGAAAAGTGCCGCGGAAGATTCCTCTTTGTCTTGTCAGGATCATTTATGATGGTATAACATTTTGTCATTCCTACCCAGAAAGATTGTACAGACCGGACAATAGATTTTACAGTAATATCCTATGTATGACTGGTTCGGTCAAAACAAGACGATCAAACAGCTACCAGACATGGCAGGTAAAAGTAGAAGAACATAGTTACATTCATATGCAGAAGTACAAGCATTTTAAAGTTTCTTCACACGACTATAAAGCCATAATACCTGCTACCATGACCTAGGAAACATCAAATTCATGTTTATGCATTTCTTAAGTGGTTATACTTATAGACAATATAAGATTGCAGAGTCTATTCCTCTTTCTTCATCAGAATTCAAGTGGGAGCTGTGATTTCCCTTGGAATTCCTTTTGGGAGTCATAAAGTTTTGACCCAAGAGGGAGAGTTATAGATCCTTTCCTTAGAAATAAACTTTAAGGTTCGAAGTTACAGAACAGTTAAAACTACATCTATAGAATAAGACAAGACTAATTAGATATGCATGCATACCGGAAGGTTGGATCCAATTTCTGTGTTATACAGTATACATTTATATACACATTATAGGACATTTGTGTGTGTGTGTGTGCAATCAATGTGTGATTGTCCTTCAGCGTTCTCTCCGGGGAATCCTGTGTGTGCGGATTTAAATTGACAATGCTCGTCTTGTCATCTTCGTAGGAAACCCTCGGGGCGCTCTCCGCGTGATCTCGCCAAAGCGGGGCTCTTGGTCAAATGTCTTTTGGTGGTAAACAAAGTCTTCTTTGACTTAATCATTAGAGAGAACTGCCGTGTGTGCGAATTGTAGTCAGTGACTCAATCAAGTCCGAACAACACTTCTTTGTGTCACAGCCAAAAAGAAGGGTAGAGTTGATTGTGGTTGATTAAATTAGCTTCCAGTAATTTTAATCCACTGACCAGGATTTGCTAATTCCGAACCTTTGGCCGGATACCCGTCAGTGTCGCTACAGTTGTTATATGATCATATTTTCTTGACCTAGTAAGAACTCTAGCGGCTGCATTTTGCACTAACTGTAGCTTGTTTATTGAGGATGCAGGACAACCAGCTAATAAAGCATTACAGTAATCTAGTCTCGAGGTCATGAATGCATGAACTAACTTTTCTGCATCAGAGACAGATAGCATGTTACGTAATTTAGCAATGTTTCTAAGGTAGAAAAAGGCTGTTCTTGTAACATATGAAATATGATTTTCGAAAGACAAGTTGCGGTCTAGTATAACACCCAGGTCTTTTACCGTAGAGGATAAAGTAACAGGACATCCTTCTATATTAAAGTTGTATTGTAAGTGGTTTTGTGGATAGTTTTTTGGACCAACAAGTAATACCTCCGTTTTATCTGGATTTAGTAGCAGGAAATTATGCGTCATCCAGCATTTTATATCTTTGAGACACTCTGTCAATTTTGATGAGTTAGTGTTTTCATCTGGCCGTGATGAAATATATAATTGAGTGTCATCAGCATAACAGTGGAAATTAATTCCATGTTTTCTTATAATATTACCAAGTGGCAGCATATATATTGAGAATAGCAGAGGGCCTAACACCGATCCTTGCGGCACTCCATAGTCTACTGACGTTATCTTCGATTTTTCCCCATTTAAACAAACAAAATGATAACGGTCAGATAAGTACGATCTAAACCAGCTTAATGCCTGTCCCTGAACACCAGTGTAGATTTGTAGTCGATCCAAGAGTATTTTGTGATCTATAGTGTCGAACGCAGCGCTAAGGTCGAGTAGAACTAATATTGAGATACAGCCTTGGTCAGACGCTAAAAGTAAACCATTTGTAATTTTAACTAGCGCAGTTTCTGTGCTATGATGCGGTCTGAATCCTGACTGAAATTTTTCATATATCTCATTTTCTTGCAAGAAAGAGCACAATTGAGCGGACACAGTCTTTTCTAGTATTTTAGACATAAATGAAAGATTTGAAATCGGTCTGTAATTTGCTAAGTTATTTGGATCTAATTGCGGTTTCTTAATGAGAGGTTTTATTACTGCCAGCTTGAATATTTTTGGAACATGACCTAAAGATAAAGACGAGTTAATAATATTAAGAAGAGGCTCTTCCACTACAGGTAACACTTCTTTCAGCAATTTAGTTGGTATTGGATCTAATAAACATGTTGTTGGTTTAGATGCAATGATAAGTTTATTTAGCTCTTCCTGTCCTATAGTTGTAAAGCGGTCTAGTTGTTCTTCAGGGGCGATAATTGAGGCTGAATCATAAGACACCATAGAGGATTGTACATTTACAATTGTGTCTCGGATGCTTTCTATTTTCTCATTGAAGTAGTTCATAAAATCATTACTACTATACTGTAACGGAATATTTTGCTCTGGCGATGTCTGTTTATTTGTTAGTCTAGCCACGGTGTTAAATAAAAACCTTGGATTATTTTGGTTATTTTCTATTAGTTTGCGCAGATGCTCTGCCCTGGCTGCTTTTAGAGCTTTTTTATAACGTGACATACTGTCTTTCCACGCGATTCTAAAGACCTCTAAATTAGTTTGTTTCCATTTACGCTCTAGGTTATGAGTTTCTCTCTTGATAGCATCCGTAGCACTGTTGTACCATGGTGCTTTAGTTTTCTCTCTAACCTTTTTTAATCTAATTGGTGCAACAATATCTAATGTACTAGAGAAAATGGTGCTCAAACTGCTGGTCATTTCCTCTAGTTCATCTGTTTGTTTGGGTTCACTGAGCAGCTGAGATAGATCAGGTAAGCTATTTGAAAATCTATCTATAGTGGTCGGAAGGATTGTTCTGCCTGGTCTATAACGTGGCGCAACATGACAAATTTCAGCAGTGCGTATTATACAAGTTACCATGTGATGATCGGTGAGATCGTCACTTTGCGGTATAATATCTATATCGGTTAGATTGGTTCCATATGATATAATTAAATCTAGTGTATGATTTAGACGATGAGTGGGACCACTGACATTCTGCTTGACCCCAAAGGAGTTTAATAAATCTGTAAACGCAGTCCCTAACGCATCATTTGTGTTATCTACGTGTATGTTAAAATCTCCAACAATTATTGCTTTATCGGCATTGACCAATAGATCTGAGAGAAAGTCTGCAAACTCTTTTAGGAAATCAACATATGGTCCTGGAGGTCTATATACAGTAGCCAAGGCTAGAGATAATAGGGATTTCTTTCTTACATCTAAGAGCGTAACATTTAGCACAAGTACTTCAAACGAGTTAAACCTGTGACCTGTTTTCTGAGTAACATTAAGAAAATCTCTATAGATTGTTGCAACACCGCCGCCACGACCAATCAGACGGGGCTCATGTTTATAACAGTATCCTGGCGGAGTAGACTCATTTAGACAGAAATACTCGTTTGGTTTAAGCCAGGTTTCAGTAAGGCAAAGTACATCGAAGCTATTATCTGTGACCATTTCATTTACAATAACCGCCTTAGGTGTGAGCGATCTAATGTTTAGAAGACCTAGTTTTAGAAATTGTTTTTGTTCACTGATAATTAGATTTTCAGGTTTAATTACAATAAGATTTTTCCTAGATCCTACAGTGGATTTATTATTTGGCCTCACTAAACGAGGAATAGACACAGTTTCTATATAATGTTCTACGCTACTTACCGGTATATCAATTAAATTGGCACAGCAAAGACTGTGATTTGGAATTTGATTTTTTAGTCATACGGTGTGTAACGTCTTGGAGATGTTGTCCGACAGAACAGCCGCTCCGATTCTGCTGGGGTGCAGGCCATCAGCACGGTAGAGCCTAGGTCGCTCCCAGAACAGATTCCAATTATTTACAAAGAGCAGTTTTTGTTCATTACACAATGACATTAACCATTCATTTAGTGCAAATAATCTACTGAACCTTTCCTGTCCTTGTCGGTACGTGGGAAGCGGTCCAGACACGATGATCGTTGCCTCAGGCGCTGTGCTGCGTACAGTCTCGATCAGGCTCCTGTAGTCCCTCTTCAGAACCTCCGTCTGCCGCAGCCTGATATCGTTTGTTCCAGCGTGAAGCACCACAGCTCCGACGCGCTCGTCACCATTCAGAATCTCGGGAACCTGTGCGGCGACATCAAGAACACGAGCACCAGGAAGGCAGTGAGTGCGCACCTTACCCTTACCTGAGGTAGCGCGGACATGACGGACCATGGAAGTGCCGATGATCACGGCGTCGTCGCGTTCCGACTCGCGAAGAGGGGAGAAGCGGTTCCGGGTGGAGATCTCGAAGACCGGGAGGGGCGGAGAGGTTCTTGCTCTGGTCCTGGCTCGTGTCTTCCGCTGTGGGATCACCCAGGGTCCATGGTGTTGGGTTGGTGCCGGAGTGAATGATGCCAGAGATGATCGTGTCCTCCTGGGCAGAGAAACGCACGGAGTAGAAGAAGTCGGAGTCAAAAAGTTACTAACCACTGACTTGTGAGCATCGGCGCGTGACGTTTCAAGCGCTGATCGCCGATCCCGCAGCTCGGCTTGCTTCTCCAGCAGACCACGGATCTGTTTCTCCACCGATTCCAGTTCCAATCGTACCGAAATAAGTTCGAATGTGTCCTCACCTGCACTCAGAGGTAACGTTAGACACACATGCGATATGTTCGCCATAACAGATGAACAGTAGATTAGTAGTGATACTACCAATATCACTAGTAATTTAGGACTGAAATGCCGGGTATAACCTGTATCCTTTCAGTGAAACGGGTGTAAAATCAGACGGTCAATAGGCGCGAGCCCACACGTGAAATGCTTGCGGACTAAAGGCTAGTAGCCGAGATTCGCAAAGTTGGGTCTAAGTAGCGATATCAAAGCAATCCGATTTTTTTTTTTTTTTTATAAGGAATAGTATCGAGGATAAGTTCCCATGATATAAAAATAGAAAGTGCTTGTTTATAAATGAGTGGTAAAGAAGAAAATCAAGGATTAATGAATTGATTCGACGGAGCTTTCAAACACAAACGCCGACTAAATAGCATACATGAATTACCTGTAGCAGATCTATACAGGTGGATCTGGGGAAGGTGGAGGATTTCTGAAAGCGAGCTGCAACTGCTACAGCAAATAGTGACCAACTATTTGAAGGTTGAGCACGCAAGCTCATTGGCTACTGATACAGCATTAACCAACCAGCTGTGCCCTATAGATAACGATGTGATTGCAAGCAGATTGAGTTAATGACCTATTAGTCTGCGCCATCTAAAGTTTCATGACATAACTTTGTATTTCAGCCCAGCAAACACTAAGTATAAAAATGCTTTAGGTTTGTTATGGTCAGTAACACTATAACAACTTAGATCAACGACCTCCCTGTAATACCTTCAGGAGTGCACTAGCATATATAGCAGAGCTAACAGACATGCACTAGGTTTTTATGTGTCTGTTATATGAGACCCTTAATATACTAACCTCTAACTAATGACTTTGTGTTTACGTTTTCTCTCAAGGCTGTTTTCATTGGAGAAGACAAGTTACAATGCAATTTGCTATAGACTGTTGGAGGTAATTAGCACCTTAAAAAAATTAAATAACATTGACGCGAGGATCAATGAGCTTGATCTATTGTGAAATTAATCCTGCTATCGACAAAACATGGAAACCATACAATTAAAAGAATGAGAATAGAAAAAAGAGGTCTAGACGTGAGCCAGCCCAATGAGAAATAGAATGCTTTTTATCTCACTGGTTCAATGTGTAGAAATCCTATGAAAGCTTTAATTAACCCATGCATTATTAATGAAGACTGCAGTGAGCAGCTTAGGATTATGTGCAAAGGGAAAGGAAAACACAATTAGTGATATCAGCCTAATGATTTTTACATGCCACTGACCACAATGTATTTATTGTCAATCGGAACTAGGCTTAAATGGGCTTGTTTTGTCTATGGATATGTGTGTTTGTGTTGGGTGTATGAATGAAGTGTTTTTTCTTAAGATGTGTGTCTCTGTGGCCATTTTACAGTGTTTGGATCACTTAGTCTGAGGGGTAAGTTAAGTTTGGGTTTGAAGAAGTAAAAAGACAAATCAATTTTAAATGTGTGAAAAAGCTGTTTATACAGATGAACAGATGATGTCGGATAAGCATAATAGTCATATGGCAATGTTAAAATGTATGTGCAATTGGACGAAACCTACATGACAAACACCAGTAATGTGATCAGCTTTAGCCTATACGTATGTGGTCTGGCATGATAGAGGGAATTGTGGTTAATATTTTTGTCCACTCTCCTCGGTTCGCTGGCCATCCAGTGAGCTAAAGGGAGCGTAGTGGCTGAAAGAGAAAAGGAGGAAGAGGAAGAAGGATTGCCTTTCAAGGGTTATGAGCCATTAAATCACGGCCAGGAAATCTCAAGGTTCCTCAAGAGTGCTGCACAAGGAATCTTTGGCCCCAAGAAATATTGTTTATGGTTTAAAAGCCTCGCCGATGGATTTATAAAAGAAACATTCATCATGACAGAAAAATGGAAGAAAACATTCCTGAAATAAATACTCACTCTATAGGTATACTTGTCACCTGGACAGCACAATAACAAGTGAATCGGAAGGAAGATCCTTCATCGGTTGGCAACTGGCCTCAGATGGTCCGAGAGGAACTCTGACTCCGGCGAAAGGAAATCAGGAGGTGCATCTGGAAAACCATAAACCAAAGCACTGAACAAATTAGATGCCCCATCAGTTTTGCCACACCATAATTTTGAGGGTAAAACGTCAGTTTAGAGACGTACAGATTTTATCCCATGTAATATGAAACATCTTAAATCAGCCAGTGACGACTGTTTCCAGACTGGGATAATCAGTATTTTCAGATCATGATCCCATGAGGTCTCTGGGAACACAACTTTGAGACCCTTACCCTGCCGCTTTTCAAACCTGTCCCAGAGGACTCCCACCCGTTTCCCTTATCGGACACACTCAATTCAGGTCTTGCAGTAAATACCCAATGAGCTGATTTAGATGTGTTAGATGACTGAGACCAACAAAATGTGAAGTGGTGGGGTTTCTCCAGGACTGGATTGAGGAGCACGGCCTTATCCTATGCTAAGGGGGATTTGGTTATAAAAGAAACAACTTTTGATAGCCTAACACAGTGTTTCCCAACCCTGTTCCTGGAGGCACGCCAACAGTGCACAATCTGAATGTCTCACTTATCACTTGACCAATCCATTTCAGGTCTTGGAGTGTCTACTAACACCGAGTTGAATCAAGTGTGTTTGATTAGGAAGAGTTTGAAAGTGTGTACAGTTGGTGGACAGGGTTGGGAATCACTGGCCTATAGGGATGAATCAGGTTGGTTGAGTCTCGGGCCACACAGCCTGAGGTTTTGCAGACCCCTTGGAGAACCAGCCTTGTTTATAATTTAGTCCTGATTATTTCAAAATCCAAGAAATCACAGATTTTCACAGGAATTCCTTAGCTATTTAATCAGAATACTGTATTTAGTGCATAGTGTTTGTTTGAAATGTAAAGGATTATCAATGATTATGAGATTATCTTTTATTTTACTTGTAAGGCACATCAAGACACATTAAGCCGGTTGCCATCAGACAATGTTAGGCCATTTTTGGACCCAGATTGCCGGCTTTTTGGACAATTGACCATGTTCAATTGGTGATGGAGTCTGTCTGTTGGAGAGATCCCTCTGACTGGCTGTTCAGCAAGAAAAGCGGAAGTAAACAGGGCACATGAGAAGAACATATTCAGAATATGTTACGAATGTCGAGCGAGATTGGTGTGAAAATGGCTTTATGGGACAGTCCTAGCTCTTCCAGTTTCCCTTTTTAAATGATGAATACAGACTACTGCCACCTGCTGGTATGGAGAGTTATTTCCTCTCTTGCAGGCGCAGAATGTACGCGCTAGTTGGCTGTGTTCAAGCGCACATTTTTGAGATTTCAGATTTCATCACTGATGTCGTTTTGGTGTGTCTTTACAATATTTTCTTTTTGAATCTTATAAAATGGTCACTATTAGGGCTGTCAAAATGTCTGAAAAACTACAATTTTATACTTAAATATTACTAATATTCAAATTATATTCAAATTTAAAAGGCACAATTTCAGGTAGGAGGAAAAACGTTTTTGGCTTGTCTCCTGAGGTCACAAGAGGGTGCAATGAGCAAAACACTAATGCACCGCATTACATTGTTTATTCAAAGCAATGAAATAACATGACTGTCTGTACAAAAAAAGTGCAAAATGTTTAAACTAACATTTATAAATCAAATATAATTCCGTAATTCGCATACGCAATTATGAACAAAACCGCATCTTGTATTTTTGCATATTAAAAACATTATCACTGACGAGATTCAGTGGATTTGGAAAAAGACCTACAAAGCGTTGAGACACGAGTGCAACTGTCAAAGATCTTCTCTGCATTGAGCTTCGCTATTTCTGCAATGTTTTGAATGAGCAACGCAACAATGCCACATTAAGTGGGTTCAACTGGATAGGCTGACAAAAACTTAAAAACGCAACAACTCTTTTATCATCCTCACAAGTCTGCCTGACGCCAGTGTTGGGGAAAGTTACTTTGAAAAGTTATGCATTACAATATTTCATAGCTCCCTTAAAAAGTAACTAATTGCGTTACTTTTTAAGAAAAGTAATGTGTTATGTTACTTTTGTGTTCCTTTTTCTCAGCTGTGCTGGGCTTATTTTTTTATAACAGAAAAGTTTATTTTTGGGCAAATGTAAAGGCCCTTTCACACCAAAATCGAAATAATAAGGATGAAAGAAATGCAAATTCACATCTGTACAGTAGAGGGCGCCGCTCAAGCAAACCTTTCAGCTGTGCTGCCATTCTGGATTGCAGAAGAATAGGATGCAGGAGAAGAAAGTTTAACACTTCACCAACAAAAACAAAAAATCTAAAGTCATTCTTGCTTATGCTTTCATTTGAAAGTCACGTTTCTAGAATCTGTAAAACTGCATTCTTCCATCTTAAAAATATATCTAAATTACGACATATGCTTTCAATGAAAAAATGCGGAACAGTTAGTTCATGCGTTCATGACCTCAAGGCTAGACTATTGTAATGCTCTACTGGGTGGTTGCCCTGCACGCTTAATAAACAAACTACAGCTGGTCCAAAACGCAGCAGCTCGAGTTCTTACCAGAACCAGGAAATATGACCATATTAGCCCGGTTCTGTCAACACTGCATTGGCTCCCTATTAAACATCATATACATTTTAAAATATTGCTGTCTACTTACAAAGCACTAAATGGTTTAGCTCCGCAGTACTTGATCGAGCTCTTAACGCATTATAGTCCTTCACGTCTATTGCGATCTTAAAATGCCAGTTTATAATACCTAGAATAGAATATCAAAATGGACTGCTGGCGGGAGATCCTTCTCCTATTTAGCACCAAAACTTTGGAACAGTCTTCCTACCATTGTCCGGCAAGCAGACACACTCTGTCAGTTCAAATCTAGACTAAAAACAGATCTCTTTAACCTGGCATTTATATAGAACATTATACATATTCAAATCAATTAAATGATTATTAGGCTGCATAGATTAGGTCAGCCGGAACCGGGGACACTTCCCAAAACACCCGATGTACTCGCTACATCTGAAGAAGAATGGCATCTACGGCCGAAAAGGCCTTTGACCGAGTTGAGTGGCTATATCTGCTTTCGGTCCTCCAAAAGATGAATTTTGGCCCTAAATTTATGGTTAAGATGCTTTATAACCATCCAACAGCAGTCATTCAGACCAATGGTGAAATCTCGACTCTATTTTCCTTGGAGCGGGGTACGAGACAGGGTTGTCCAATGTCTCCCCTTTTATTCGCGCTAGCAATAGAGCCTTTAGCTTTTGCAATTCGCTTGCATGACGTTATTAGTGGTTTTACAACCCTTCAATCTCGGCATATAATCTCACTATACGCAGACGATATCATGTTGTATTTGATTAATGTAAACTCTACTATACCAGCATTGACGACTCTACTACAAGATTATGGAATCATATCTGGTTATAAAATTAATGTAAACAAGAGTGTCTCTATGCCCCTTAATATAGCTGCTACTCGATTATCTCTTAGAAATTTTCCCTTCACCTGGAATATGGAAAAATTCACATATTAAGGACTACAAATATCCAGAGATTTGTCTCAGTTATATAACTTAAATTATGCTCCTTTACTTAAAAAAGTAGAAGGGGATTTAGATAGGTGGAAATCTCTCCCTATTTCGTTAATTGGCCGGGTAAATTCTATCAAAATGACTGTATTACCAAAGTTTTTATATTTGTTTCAGGCGCTTCCCCCTGTTTTGCCAAAGTTTTTTTTAAGGAACTTAATAGTATTATTTCGAGGTTCTTATGGAAAGGAAAAGTGCCACGGGTCAAGCTAAGTTCACTATGTATGACATTCCGGAACGGTGGATTAAAGTTGCCCAATTTCTATTTGTATTATTGTGCAGCTCAGCTGCGCTCAATTTGGATTTGGCGATCAAAATGCACCTCTCCTCCGGCATGGCGACAATTAGAGGAAGCACAAGTACAGGGTATAGCTCTTGCTGCAACTCCTTTTGTCCCTCTGAATTGCTTAAAAAAATTGACTTCTAATCCTCTGATCGTGGGTACTTGTAAAATTTGTACAGACCTCAGGAAAAAGATGAAATGCAAACAAACTTTGTTCAGATCCACTGCCTTTTATTATAATCTTTTCCTACCCTCAGCTCTTAAAGATGGCATAACCAAACAATGGTATGACTGTGGTATTCAAACTTTCGAAGAACTTTACGATGGGGATACACTCATGTCTTTTGAGCAGCTACAACAGAAATTTTGCCTCCCTTCTAATTTTTTCTTCAAATACCTACAAGTTAGACACTACATTCAGACTCAGCAAGGTGGTCGCCTATCTATCCTTTCCCTTTCCCCCCTGGAGGACATCTTATCTGATAAAAAAGACCCTAAAGGTCTTGTATCATTTATGTATGGTAAACTGTCCCAGTTGATGGCTGGCAATCTTTGCAATGTTAAATCTAAATGGGAAAAAGACCTGGAGTGCTCATTCAGTGATGATGAATGGGAAACCATATGTGAGAAAGCTCAGACTCTGTCGATCAATAGCCGCCATAAACTTATTCAATTTAATGTGATAAACAGAGTTTATTATACCCCAGTAAGACTACACGCCTTTAAAAGTAACTATTCAGAGCTATGTCCCAGATGTAAAGTGCAGAGAGGGACACTTTTACACATGTTGTGGTCTTGTCCTGACCTTGAGGTATACTGGGAAGGGGTCTTAGAGATAATTGGGACAGTTGTCGGTACTAATATACTCAGGGAGCCCAGACTTATCTTGTTGGGGGACACTTCATTACTGGATGAAAGAAGGGGGATTAATCTGAGGTTTGTTAGATTAGCTCTTTTAGCAGCAATAAAATGCATAACTTTGAGGTGGAAGGACTCTAAACCACCTACTACTTCTATGTGGACTACAGAAGTATCATCATATGTATCTCTTGAAAAAATTGCATTTTGTTTGAAGAAACGTCAAGATCTGTTTGTAAAACACTGGGGCAGTTTCCTTTCTTATATGGGTATAACAACAACAGGACAAAATACCTAAATTTAATATGACTTTAAATGCCTTTTTCTTGTTTAATCTGTTTGGGTTTATTAGTGGCACTGTGGGAGGGAGGTTTGGGGTGTGATATAGGGTTGTGAAATGGAAGAATTTTTCAATTTGTATTTTGTATTGTTTCTCCTTTATTTTATTTTTTTGAAGAAAAAACCCAATAAATACAATGTTCAAAAAAAAGAATGGCATCTACGATAATGCCAATCTTTCCATTTATTCCGAGGTTTACTAAAGTCAGCCGGATCCGGGCCGTATCCAGATCAGATGGTGAACCTGCGCCTGGACACGACCACAGCGCATCACTGCAGTGCCAGTCCCATCAGCCCTGTGAAGGCCTCATCGACACCTCTACAAACCCGTCTCCATACCGGCGTGACTCCAACCTCCAACCAGATGGAACTGGATAATATTGTGAATGTTCTGATCCAATCTGACTTCTGACCTGTAATGTTGCCTGAATCGTAATCATACACTGTTCGTCCGTTGGCCAGAGGAGAACTGAGCGACTGAGTCTGGTTTCTCCCAAGGTGTTTTTCTCTACTCTGTCATTGATGGAGTTTTGGTTCCTCTCCACTGTCGCCTTGGCTTTTGGCTTGCTTAGTTGGGGACATTTAATTATTCTACAATATTTTTGATCTGCCTTTTTGTAAACCTCGGGATAAACAGAGAGACTAGCGTAAATATTAGCGTAGACGCCATTCTTCTTATGATGTAACGAGTACATCAGGATTTATGGGAAGTGTTCCCGGTTCCGGCTGATCTAATCTATAGTATGCGGCCTAACATTGAATTATAGAAGTCTTTAATGTGTTATGTGTATGCTAGGTCAAAGCAGCAAGTACATGTGATATTAAATGCATTCAAACGTAGTACTCTGATTTTGCATTTCACCAATTTTATTCATTTTGAGGAATACTGAATCTTGTTTTGTGCAAGTGAGAGGAGAAAATGCATGCTCACATTTAGTCTAGAACTACAATAACCATCATGATTACACACAACGCCTCTGCACTTCGATTTGTCTCAACATGGGGACAGGAGAGCTGTCAGTCAGTAAATGGCAAAACAAAGTAACTTGCGTTACTTGCTTGAAAAAGTAACTGATCTTTTGTTGTACATTTAAAAATAATGCGTTACTTTACTAGTTAATTGAAAAAGTAATCTAATTACTTAACTCGAGGTACTTGTAATGCGTTACCCCCAACACTGCCTCACGCACACCTAAAATTCGAATGCACCGTTTTTGAATTTGAATGTGGATTTTTATGTTAAATTAGATTAATATTTGAAATTCAAATTTTAATTTGACAGCTCTAGTCACAATGGAGTCCGGACTGTTGTTGTATGGAAAAGGGAAGCATGAAAATGCTTCAAAATGCTTCCTTTTGTATTCCACAGAAAGTCATAACGACACACTGGTGAGCCTGACGTCCTACTGGGAATTGAAATTGTAATCAGCAGTGTTTGGTCTTTGATAAGGGGGCATTCATAAGGGATAAGGGTAACGTTGTTGGACCCTGAGCTTGACCTTCCAGGAAAGAGGGTTTATTATTTAGCTATAGTTCCACATAAATAAAAGTGCAAAGTAGTGCTCCATGCCAGTTATTCAAGTCTATGAGGAAAAAAAGAGCACATCAAAACCCAGAAAAGAGTGAAATGGAAACAAAAAAACAGGAGGATCCAGGAGGTGGAGTAGAGCGGGCAGACAGATGGCTGTGTAAGTGAGAAAGACAGAGAGGGAGAGAGACAGAGATATTGCCAGCGTTGGGGCTTTGGGGGGTGGGACGGGCAGCAGGCAGATGTGTGTGTGATGGATGGTCCGGCCAGGCAAGGCCGCAGATAAGAGTGCAAACAAACTCGGTAATAAATGAACCGGCCCGAGCGGCGGTATTGAGGCTGGCTCCTCACGCCGTGATGCATGCCGAGGGGAGCCGCCGGCAATTTGTAATGGAGAAATGAGGGAGCTGTCAGAGGAATGAAGAGACAACACTCGGGAGAGGAGGAACAGGACGGGCCGGCGGGGGCCGGGACCGCTCTGTGTGTCCGCTCACCAGGGGGGTAATCAGGGCTACACGGGACGCTAATTCACCCCATAATTAGACTCGCTGTCACGCCGCGCGCGTGTGTGTGTGTGTGTGTGTGGAGACCTGCAGAAGACGCAGAGGAGCTTCCATGTGTCTTCGTATTTTAAGAAAAGAGGGTCAGTTCACTGGACTGGATGTTTAAATTCAAGTGTAGTGGCAGAGGGAGCAGACGGGACGCCCCAACATCTCCCGCATATCAGGCAATGATATTTGGATTTACTTATCATGAGCCCAAAAGCTGGAACTTGAGTTATACATACGCGAGTTATACAGTTATACATACGAGTTATACAGTGCGCATACGGTTTCACAGTCCCTGAAGAAATTGCATCATTTTTTTAAAGAATAAGAGAGATACATTTTTTATTTATTTAATACAGCACTAACGAAAGTAATTATCAACAGATTTTTGCAAATGATATTGTCTTAGGGTGCGCCACATTTTCTAAATCCAGCCTTTCAATAGGAATGAAAGCTGCTTGGTTTGAAAGTGACTTCTGACCTATTTTGACTGCAATATTTTGCTGAAATGACTTCACGTTTAACTCTTTCCCTGCCAGCGTTTAAAAAAACACACACAAAAAAAAAAACAAGTTGCCAGCCACCGCCAGCATTTTTGATCATTTTCACCAAAACAATTTCATGGCCTCCAGAATATTTTGTTGTATGAATATCTGAACATGCAATATATCGAAAGAAAGAACAGCCTCTGCTTTTAATCAAACAAAAAACATTTTATTCAATCTTCATTCTTTTGTTTATCAACACTTGAATTGTGGGTAAGTTTCATAAAAAAAAAAAATTCAACATATTGAACAAAAATCGCATAAATCGCATTTTTTGTCAAAGTCTCCGTCTGGATCGGATTCAGAACGATGATCAAAACACAGATGGAGTAGATCGGGGTTGCCAAAACAGTCCTGTAGCTCGTCCTGAGTCGACATTTCATTGGGTAACGTTTGGCAGTTTTGATTTATATGCTGTTTAATGTATCTTACTAGTGCATAAGCCAATTCTATTGCTTGTTTCTTCTTCTCCTGTGTTTTGATCTAAAGATTCAGTGCTCTTTCAGAGATGTATAATAGACCTTATGTAGCCCCGCCCCTTTTCAGCGCTGCGCTCTTTTGACTTCCGGTCTGTATTTTCACAGCGATCTTGCATAGGTATGAATGAACTGCTCGTAAAAAAATTCCCGGTCAACATTTGTTAAGACATCTGCTTTACAATGCTTATGATAAACATTACAATGCTCATGATAACTTTTGTTAACTCTACAATAAGTAAATCCACTTCACCAGCTAATTACTCCTGGACAGCGATGCCATAGAAATATACAGAGCGACCGCAAAAACGGAAGTTCAAAGACAATATTCTAAAGATGACGGCGCGCACGTTTCTCTGGTGCATAACGTCTATAGCGCCCCCTACTGCTTAACGGTGAAAATATGGGTTGCCTTAAAACTCAGTCAATGGCGGGGAAAGAGTAAACATTCTGTGTGAGTAAACATTCTGTGTTGCCTCTTCAAGCCGTCAAGTCTGATTGTAGTCTATGAGTGTGAATAAATATATTAATTTGAAATGATTAAATTAATTTGTCTTGTAAAATGTTAGTCAAATAGCTTAATCAGGGCCGTACTACATAAAATATTATGTTTTTTTCTCAATTGTCTTAAAAATAGAATATGTGAATAGATGAAAAGAAAATTATTAATATAAGTTAAAACTTGTTTTGCCATTTGATATACTGTATGTTCCTGTGTATTTATTGCAAATGCTTTTTTATTGGTGGACTTCATGTTTCAATTTCACAATACCTTGAGTTCAGTGGCCGCTGAGAATAACAACTAAAGACTAT
Organism: Rhinichthys osculus; assembly: GCA_029959095.1. Taxonomy (NCBI): domain Eukaryota; kingdom Metazoa; phylum Chordata; class Actinopteri; order Cypriniformes; family Leuciscidae; genus Rhinichthys; species Rhinichthys osculus. The sequence continues at coordinate 31,680,798 of JARWKJ010000021.1, forward strand.
TAACACTGAAAATACTTTAAAAAGAGTTTCCATTCAGAGAGCTGAGGGGAAGTGTGACCTATTCCCTCCTCGTCTGTCACTGTCAAAGACTTCTACAAGAACTCAGAGGTGATAATTTATTAGCAGTGCTTGTGAACAAGAGCCATCGCACTTAAATCCCTTGGTAAGTGCTGTCAAAATCAGACACATGGCAGTGCGCCGCTTCACGTGAACGCCGAGCAGAAAACATTTGGACTGGAGTGTCATCAGCTGCGAGGCTTTGTCTTTCAATACAGTGTGGGGGTGTTTATTCAGATGTACAGTCTAAACATTCAAATCACCATTCCTGCAAACCAAACCATTCCTTCAAGTACTTTAGATGTGTTATTTCCCCATCAGAACTGTCAGAACTATCGGTTTTGTAGACCCAGTTCTTCTATATTGTGCTAGAAGTTCATAGAGATGACACTGCCACTGTTAGTATACAGTATGAATGATTTGCTATGAGTCAAATGTTCATGTCACACACTGTTAGCTCAATCATAGCAGGATTAATGTTGTCTGGTTGTCTCAGTCAAGGCTGTTCTTGATCTACCCTTGACACACCTTGTTTTCCTTATGTGTATCTGTCTGTCAGACACAAGAATGAATTCCCTACTGTCAGATTCAAGCAGTTCACTCTTAAAAGTAAAAAATGTAAACAAAATGTTGCACTTTCTACCCTTTTATTACACACTAAACATCAACATCTTTACTGGAGGAAGCAAAGCTCAAGCCGGTGGTTGTGGTTTAAACTCTATCTTACCTTAATGGAGGTTTGGAAGACATTTGGTACAGAATTGTTTCTGCAATTGAATGAATGTTCGCAGTTGTGCAGTGTTTGGGGAGTATCTATTCATCTCAATGCTCGGCTGGTGCAGGACCTCTTGGAGATACACAAGCTGTGACGTAAACGAGTAATATCAGTCAGTTTCACCCTTCTAAAAAAAGGCATTGGTAACACCTACTATTGCATGGCTGTCAAAGGAGACAAATGCAGCCAGAAATAGGGTAGTTATGCTATATAAAAATGTACCAGCAGAGACTAACTGGGTCATGATAACCAGGCAAATTTTGATCTCTTGTTTATAACGAATCAGTTCTTTCAAGCGCTTGATTTAGATGAACTTGTCCACAAATAGATTTGCTTATTCATATGATTCACTCCATAGTGTTCCCAAGAGACCCTATGCATCATTTTACTTGTTCTTTTTTTTTTTTGGTAGGGAAATAAATATTTTATAGAAATAAATATATAAATAGCTGAAGATTATGCTTCAACCACTGAAAATACCTGCTGTTCTGTCAGTAGCTGAAGTATAATCTTCAGCTGTGAGAAGCTCTACAGCCACCCAGAAATCTGCAGTGGGTCTGACTTACAACAACGACAAAATGTTACCGTCCCGCTGCTGTTGTTGCTGCGCTGTTGTCACGTCTTGAACACGAGGCTAGCAGAGGCTGGGGTGGAGAAGAAAAATTAGGGCCTACACCTGCGGCGGCGTAATTAATGCCATTGTCACCTTCCAAAAATAAATCAGAACCTCAACAAGACTTTCCTGTTTAGGGTCAAAATCTCCTCCCGCTGTATTAAAATTAATCACCTTCCCTGCTGTTGCCGTGGAGTGAAGAAGAAAAAACGCCTGGCTTCTGCATTTCTCCGTTCAGTAGTAAAAATAAACAACAAACACGACACACCGCCACGTAGAAGGTGGATTAATTAGCTATTCCTGTGCCGCTAGTGAAAAAGAATGAAATTCCGAAGTAGATCTGCATTGATAAATTGGTAAACCTTTAGAATTCATTTGTCATGTGGGGAGTGTGTGTTTGTATTTTTGAAAGGTTAGGGGTTGCCTTGGGACGAAGATTGGTGCAGTAGATGGGAGGATTTTTGTTGTTTTTAGGAATATTCATTCATTGGATGATCTAAAGCATCAATGATGATTACACATTTTGTTTTAGATGAAACTCCATTTGTAGACATTGAATTTTTTAAATACATGTCATGCATTATGAAGTCCCGTTTTAGTGCCGTACGTGCAATTTCCATTCTCTTAAATCTCTCTTCCTGGTTCGATGATTGATTATGTAAGCACCCCGATTGTATATTATTTCCCCCCCCCCTCTAATGTTCAGAGCCTAACAGGCCCACGAATATTTTGTGATCGCCACCACTGGGCTGCTTGCTCGATTAGTCAGTTTCTGTGTTTCAGGCCAAACAATTAGAAAGCCATTTATTTTCACATTTCAAAGTGATGAGCCCCAAACACGCCTTTATAGATCTTCTTCTCCTCAATTGTGTCTATTTGCATAATGGGATAGAATAGCTCTGAAATGTGGCCCTGTGGGACTCACCGAAGATTGAGACACGAGATACCAGCCGCCGCCTCATATTTATGTCTGTTTTGGGGAAAATTAATGGTGCATTTTCACATTGTATAATGTTATTTAATGGTGCAATTCATCTAATAAAAAGAGAACATTTTTGAAACATTTATGTTTTTTGCTTTTTACATACGAGGAGGCCCAGCGGGCTTGTGCAAATATTTCCCTCTGTGTGGCTGCAGTTTCTGTGCTGCAGGCTGTTTTTATGCATCATGATGGATGATTTTGCTTTTCTCTATTCTTTGCCCAGTAAGTTGCTGCCCAAATTGGTGTTTTGAGAGGAAAAGATCTAAACAAAGCATTAACATCCACTGATACTGAATTAGGGTTTGCTTTAACTTAAAGCAAGAAAATACACAGATAATAAAAATAAAAATAAAGTATCTTTTTTTTTTGTCATTTTGTTTGTGACAAACAAGTTTTTGATGCACTATGCAGTTACGAATTATGAAAAATAACTCTAAGGTCAACTCTAAGGTCAAATTTAAGGTCAATTGATTAAAATTATTAATTGAATAAAATTGAGTTAATCAAAGGGGATTTTTATATACACTGTGATATTTAGATATGATAGAATTTTAGACATTCAGATATTTGTCTAAATGTTTTTGCAGCATCAAATGAAAAAAGCAGGATTTAAGTCCAGCAGTCATTTATTAAGCCCAAAAATCAAAATAACAAAGTTTTCCGGATTCTTGAAACTCTCAACACACGAACAGAACAACCACAATAAAACTGTTGAGCACAGACAAGGCTACAAACTGAAGGATATAAATACAAAGGATAATCAACGAAAGGAAATGAGAAACAGGTGCAGATCAAACAATGAGTAACCAAGGAAACAACTGCAAAGAAACGGAAACAGATCAGGAAACACCGAAAAAACAAGTCCAAAGTCCAACTCAAACACAGACTAAACGTTACATTATCCCTCATCAAACAGGCACTTTAAAACTACAAATGTCCAACAGATGAGGGCGGGAGGGGGGGCTTAGAAGGAGGATGCAGAGGGGCAGAAGGGACCACCACAGATGAGAGAGAAGCCAGGGAGGAGATGACGGCAGGAGGAGCCAGGAAGGGACCCCAAACAGAGCTAGCGGGATGAAGGCCAACAGTGGAGCCAATGGATGGAGGAGCAATAATAGAGCTTTGGTGGAGATGCCAGGCAGAACCAGGTGGACGACTGATAGAGGCAGAGCTGGTGAAAGGTGGAGACCCAGGGGGAGCTGGAAAGCCAAAGAGACCGAGCAACCTTCAGGCCTGGAGGCCAATAAGGAGACGTGGTGACGAGTGGGCGAGGTGGACGAGGCCGGAGGACTGAGGCAGAGCTGGAGCGACTGAGGACTGCAGGATGAAGTTCCGCAGGTGAGCTGGTGGAGGGAGGAGTCATGATGGACCCTTGGTGGATATGCCAGGTGGAATCAGGGGGATGGCTGACAGGGGTGGGGCCGGAACCCCAGGCGAAGCCAAAGAGCTGAAGAGACCGGGCGACAATGAAGGACCTGGAGGCAGAGGTGGAGACATGATGACGAGCGGGCAAGGTGGAGCCAGGGTGCCAGAGGACTGAGGTGGAGCCAGAAGTAAGCAGCTCGGGGTTAGGCAGGTCATTCCACACACTTGGAATAGTCCAGGCAAAGGTCTGTGAAAGTGATTTTATGCCTCTTTGGGATGGCACCAAAAGGTGCCGTTCACTTGCACAATGCAAGCTTCTGGAGGACACATAGGTCTGAAATAGTAAGTTTAGGTATAGGGGTGCAGAGCCAGTGGTTATTCTATAGGAAAATATCTGCGCCCTTAAATTTGATGCGAGTTGGCAACCAGTGCAATTTTATGTGGTGTGACATTTTTTTATTATAGCTGTGACGTGCGTCTCTTCAGCTCGTTAAAATCCACTCTTGCTGCAGCATTCTGGATCAGTTGCGGAGGTTTGACAGTACATGCTGGAAGGCCTGCCAAGAGAGCATTACAACAGTCCAGTCTGGGTAAAAAAAAAAGAGCTTGGACAAGGAGTTGTGTAGCATTCTCCGATGGGAGGGCCTGAACCTCCTAATGTAGTATAAGGCAAATCTGCAGGACCGGGCAGTTCTCAATGTGGACTGTGAAGTTTAACCTATCATCAATCATAACTCTCCAACTCCAAGGTTCCTGGTTGTCCTGGATGGAGTTATTGCTAACAAACCTAGCTGAATGGAAAAGTTGTGATGAAGTGTTTGGTTGGTCGAGTCCACAAGCAGCTGAGTCTTCGTAAGGTTTAGTTGAAGGTGGTGGTTCTTCATCCAGCAAGAAATGTCTGTCGAGCAGCTACCGTCGGATCATCTGGATGGAATGAGAGGTAGTTGTGTGTCGTCAGCTAACAGTGAGAAGAAAATCCATGTTCTGAATGACAGAACCTAGTGATGACATGGAGAAAGCAGTGGTCCAAGCACTGAGCCCTGAGGCACCCCAGTAGCTAGATGTTGCGAATTAGACACCTCACCCCTCCACTACACCCTGATGGACCTACCTGAGAGGTAAGACTAAAACCATTGGTGTGCGGTTCTTGACATGCCCTTCTTCTTGAGGATTAACAGGAGGATCTGGTGGTTAACTGTGTAAAAAGCAGACAGATCCAGCAAGATGAGTACTGAGGATTTGGAAGCTGCTCTTGCCAGTCTCAGAGCTTCAGTACCCCAAAACAGGGCGGTCTTAGTTGAGTGGTAACTTTTGAAACCAGACTGGTTGTTGTCCAGGAGGTTGTTTTGTGTAAGAAAGGTGTAGACTTGGTTGAACACGACTAGTTCAAGTGTCTTAGCAATGAATGTAAAAGGGATACTAGTCTGTAATTTTCTAGCTGTGCTGGATTTAGAATGGGTTTCTTAAGAATGGGTTACCCGAGCCTGCTAAAATGCTGTGGGAAAGGTACCGGTGAAAAGAGAGGTGTTGATGATGTCAGTGAGTGTGGGTACAACTGAAGAAGAAATGGCTTGAAGGAGATGAGTGGGGAAAGGATCAAGCGGACAGGTACTGGGGTGATTGGAAAGGATGTGCTTAGAGACTTCTGCCTCCGAGAGCAGAGAGAAGGAGGGGAGAATGTGTGTGTTAGCTGTTATGATGTGCGTGTCGATTTGTGGTGTGGGGAATTGGCCTCTGATGGTTGTTGTTTTATTTATGAAGAATGTGGCAAAGTCATCAGCTGTTAGGGTTGATGAAGGAGGGGGAGGAGGATAGCTATGAAGAGAGGTGAAGGTTTTGAAAAATGTGCGAGAGTCAGAAGAATTGTTAATTTTGTTGTAGTAGTAAGTCATTTTAGCAGTAGAGACATTAGCAGAGAAGGAAGAGGAGGGATTAATACAAACCAAGGTCAGTGGGATCTTTCAAATTTGTGCCACTTCCTCTCCGCCCTGAGCAGCCCTGAGTTTAGAATGATGCTCGCAGAGAACATCGGATAAACAGGGGTAGAGGGGGTGGCGTGGGCTGGCCTGGATGAAAGGGGGCAGAGGTTGTGTAAGCAAGATGGGCCTTGAGCCCCTGCCCCTTTAATTGTGACAATGACAGTGCCCTTTTCGGTCGTCTCGCGGTGCCCCTGGAACATGATTTCTACCGAGAGGGAGCTTTTCACACAGACAGTCTTCCTGTATTCCATGTGACATGTTCTAATTGTTTCTTTAGTGTGTACGCATCAATGTTGTTTTCGTCAACGATGACGATAACGAAATGATTTCGTTGACGGACTTTTTTTTATGACAATAACGCGACGATGACTAGCTAAAAATGGCTCTAAGGTGACTAAAACATGACAAGAAAATGACTATAAGTCTGACGTTCGCAATGCATGTCATTTCTGCGGCGCGCGCACCGGATTTCACACAACAACACACTGCGGCTGCGGCTAGTCACTCACCACACTTCTTCGAAGGACCATGGCGGCGAAGCCAATAAACGGGCTTGGTGGTCGGAAACGACAAGATGATTTATGGACATCTAGGCTACTTTCAGTTTTAGTATAATCCAGCGGTTCTCAAAGTGTGGGGCGCGCCCCACTGGCGTGACAGGTCTCCTCCAAAACGGGAGGAAATTTTCCGTTTTATGCCTTTTTATCTTTATTCGTTCATGCTCGTCCGCATCGTCAAATTCATCTTTGCAGCGACACCGAAAACACCAGTTTATTAATAAACAATTAAATGTGTCCTTGCTATTTTTTTTAAAACATTCATAATCATTACTTTTGCCGGTTCTTTGTGGCAAGCTTATGCGTGCAGTCGTGCGCTTGAGTGTGGCTATAACGCTCAATATAAGTAAATAAATTAATATAAAGGGGCGATTTGTCCACTAATGGCTTAAATGAACAACTACTAGTCGACTAGAATAAAAACTTTAGTCGGAGGCAGCTCTTATTCCACATATTCTCGAACCAGCAGGCCATTCTGTGTTGAGCGCGCGACCCTGAGCTGAATGAGCGAGCGGAGGGATATTCAGAAATGCGGTCTCCGCTCACATGCTCTGATCGGAACAAAGGAATATTAAAGTAATTATCATTAGTTTATATATTATACACTGCCCATACACTACCCATCATTTTAATCCCATATCAAACACAGTATGTTATGCCTATTTTATCTATTTAATAGACCTATATATATATATATATATATATATATATATATATATATATATATCACGTTTTTAAGTAGGCTAAAGGCAGAGAGCTGTGTGCATTCTTCTTCCCTTTGCCACATCATATCTCTGTGAGATGGGCTTTTCAGCTGTTTCAGTTTCTGAAAACAAAGTACAGATCTCAGCTGAACATTGAGCATGACTTTTGAGAAATTGTGCAATTCAAAACAGGCTCATTGCAGCCACTAATGCGGGGATAAATAGACCTGTCTTGCCAAATGGATTTCTGTTCTTTTCTTTTTGTAACAGATTGCAAAGTGGCACTTTTATTTATTTTCTATTTTTGAACTTGATTCCATTTTCGACACAGCCGCATTTTATTTTCTCTATTTTTTAAAGACTTTTTTTTTTTTTTTACTAAAATTGACTAAAACTTGATTAAAACCTTTTTGCGTTTTCGGCAACTAAAACTTGACTAAAACCTTTTTTTGTTTTCGTCGACTAAAACTTGACTAAAACTATTACGTTTTTAAGTGACTAAAATGTGACTAAAACTAAAAAGCATGTTCGTCCAAAAGACTAAGACTAAGACTAAAACTAAAAGGGCTGCCAAAAACAACACTGGTACACATGTAGACTGATGTCTTTGTCAGTTACATTCTCAGCATCTCATGTAACAAGTGGTTAACAAAAACATGTTTGTTGCTGCATGGTGGTACTTGATGGATGGGCAGTGGCGGGGAGGATGGAGGGGAAGGGACAATCCTGGTGGTGGTGGGGATGTGGCGGGGAGGATGGAGGGGAAGGGACCATCCTGGTGCTGGTGGTGGTGGGGAGGATAGAGGGGAAGAGACAATCCTGCAGGTGGCGGGGAGGATGGAGGGGAAGAGACAATCCTGGTGGTGGTGGGGAGGATGGAGGGGAAGAGACAATCCTGGTGGTGGTGGGAAGGATGGAGGGGAAGAGACAATCCTGCTGGTGGCGGGGAGGATGGAGGGGAAGGGACAATCCTGGTGGTGGTGGGGAGGATGGAGGGGAAGGGACAATCCTGGTGGTGGCGGGGAGGATGGAGGGCAAAGGACAATCCTGCTGGTGGCGGGGAGGATGGAGGGGAAGAGACAATCCCGCTGGTGGCGGGGAGGATGGAGGGGAAGAGACAATCCTGGTGGTGGTGGGGAGGATGGAGGGGAAGGGACCATCCTGGTGGTGGCGGGGAGGATGGAGGGGAAGGGACAATCCTGGTGGTGGTGGGGAGGATGGAGGGGAAGGGACCATCCTGGTGGTGGCCGGGAGGATGGAGGGGAAGGGACAATCCTGGTGGTGGCGGGGAGGATGGAGGGGAAGGGACAATCCTGGTGGTGGTGGGGAGGATGGAGGGGAAGGGACCATCCTGGTGGTGGTGGGGATGTGGCGGAGGGATGGAGGGGAAGGGACAATCCTGGTGGTGGCGGGGAGGCTGGAGGGGAAGGGACAATCCTGGTGGTGGCGGGGAGGATGGAGGGGAAGGGACAATCCTGGTGGTGGCCGGGTGGATGGAGGGGAAGGGACAATCCTGGTGGTGGCGGGGAGGATGGAGGGGAAGAGATAATCCTGGTGGTGGCGGGGAGGATGAAGGGGAAGGGACCATCCTGGTGGTGGTGGGGATGTGGCGGGGAGGATGGAGGGGAAGGGACAATCCTGGTGGTGGCGGGGAGGCTGGAGGGGAAGGGACCATCCTGGTGGTGGTGGAGATGTGGCGGGGAGGAAGGAGGGGAAGGGACCATCCTGGTGGTGGCGGGGAGGCTGGAGGGGAAGGGACCATCCTGGTGGTGGCGGGGAGGATGGAGGGGAAAGGACAATCCTGCTGGTGGCGGGGAGGATGGAGGGGAAGAGACAATCCCGCTGGTGGCGGGGAGGATGGAGGGGAAGGGACAATCCTGGTGGTGGCCGGGAGGATGGAGGGGAAGGGACAATCCTGGTGGTGGCGGGGAGGATGGAGGGGAAGGGACAATCCTGGTGGTGGTGGGGAGGATGGAGGGGAAGGGACAATCCTGGTGGTGGTGGGGTAGATGGAGGGGAAGGGACCATCCTGGTGGTGGCGGGGAGGATGGAGGGGAAGGGACAATCCTGGTGGTGGTGGGGAGGATGGAGGGGAAGGGACCATCCTGGTGGTGGTGGGGATGTGGCGGGGGGATGGAGGGGAAGGGACAATCCTGGTGGTGGCGGGGAGGCTGGAGGGGAAGGGACAATCCTGGTGGTGGCGGGGAGGATGGAGGGGAAGGGACAATCCTGGTGGTGGCGGGGAGGATGCAGGGGAAGGGACAATCCTGGTGCTGGTGGGGATGTGGTGGGGAGGATGGAGGGGAAGGGACAATCCTGGTGGTGGTGGGGAGGATGGAGGGGAAGGGACCATCCTGGTGGTGGCGGGGAGGATGGAGGGGAAGAGACAATCCTGCTGGTGGCGGGGAGGATGGAGGGGAAGAGACAATCCTGGTGGTGGCGGGGAGGATGGAGGGGAAGGGACAATCCTGGTGGTGGCGGGGAGGATGGAGGGGAAGAGACAATCCTGGTGGTGGTGGGGAGGATGGAGGGGAAGGGACCATCCTGGTGGTGGCGGGGAGGATGGAGGGGAAGAGACAATCCTGCTGGTGGCGGGGAGGATGGAGGGGAAGAGACAATCCTGGTGGTGGCGGGGAGGATGGAGGGGAAGGGACAATCCTGGTGGTGGCGGGGAGGATGGAGGGGAAGAGACAATCCTGGTGGTGGCGGGGAGGATGAAGGGGAAGGGACCATCCTGGTGGTGATGGGGATGTGGCGGGGAGGATGGAGGGGAAGGGACAATCCTGGTGGTGGCGGGGAGGCTGGAGGGGAAGGGACCATCCTGGTGGTGGTGGAGATGTGGCGGGGAGGAAGGAGGGGAAGGGACCATCCTGGTGGTGGCAGGGAGGCTGGAGGGGAAGGGACCATCCTGGTGGTGGCGGGGAGGATGGAGGGGAAAGGACAATCCTGCTGGTGGCGGGGAGGATGGAGGGGAAGAGACAATCCCGCTGGTGGCGGGGAGGATGGAGGGGAAGAGACAATCCCGGTGGTGGTGGGGAGGATGGAGGGGAAGGGACCATCCTGGTGGTGGCGGGGAGGATGGAGGGGAAGGGACAATCCTGGTGGTGGTGGGGAGGATGGAGGGGAAGGGACCATCCTGGTGGTGGCGGGGAGGATGGAGGGGAAGGGACAATCCTGGTGGTGGCGGGGAGGATGGAGGGGAAGGGACAATCCTGGTGGTGGTGGGGAGGATGGAGGGGAAGGGACCATCCTGGTGGTGGTGGGGATGTGGCGGGGGGATGGAGGGGAAGGGACAATTCTGGTGGTGGCGGGGAGGCTGGAGGGGAAGGGACAATCCTGGTGGTGGCGGGGAGGATGGAGGGGAAGGGACAATCCTGGTGGTGGCGGGGAGGATGCAGGGGAAGGGACAATCCTGGTGCTGGTGGGGATGTGGTGGGGAGGATGGAGGGGAAGGGACAATCCTGGTGGTGGTGGGGAGGATGGAGGGGAAGGGACAATCCTGGTGGTGGCGGGGAGGATGGAGGGGAAGAGACAATCCTGCTGGTGGCGGGGAGGATGGAGGGGAAGAGACAATCCTGGTGGTGGCGGGGAGGATGGAGGGGAAGGGACAATCCTGGTGGTGGCGGGGAGGATGGAGGGGAAGAGACAATCCTGGTGGTGGCGGGGAGGATGAAGGGGAAGGGACCATCCTGGTGGTGGTGGGGATGTGGCGGGGAGGATGGAGGGGAAGGGACAATCCTGGTGGTGGCGGGGAGGCTGGAGGGGAAGGGACCATCCTGGTGGTGGTGGAGATGTGGCGGGGAGGAAGGAGGGGAAGGGACCATCCTGGTGGTGGTGGAGATGTGGCGGGGAGGCTGGAGGGGAAGGGACCATCCTGGTGGTGGCGGGGAGGATGGAGGGGAAGAGACAATCCTGCTGGTGGCGGGGAGGATGGAGGGGAAGAGACAATCCTGCTGGTGGCGAGGAGGATGGAGGGGAAGAGACAATCCTGGTGCTGGTGGGGATGTGGTGGGGAGGATGGAGGGGAAGGGACAATCCTGGTGATGGTGGGGATGTGGTGGGGAGGATGGAGGGGAAGAGACAATCCTGCTGGTGGCGGGGAGGATGGAGGGGAAGAGACAATCCTGCTGGTGGGGATGTGGTGGGGAGGATGGAGGGGAAGGGACCATCCTGGTGCTGGTGGTGGCGGGGAGGATGGAGGGGAAGGGACCATCCTGGTTGTGGCGGGGAGGATGAAGGGGAAGGGACAATCCTGGTGGTGTTGGGGAGGATGGAGGGGAAGGGACCATCCTGGTGGTGGTGGGGAGGATGGAGGGGAAGGGACAATCTTGGTGGTGGTGGGGAGGATGGAGGGGAAGGGACCATCCTGGTGGTGGCGGGGAGGATGGAGGGGAAGGGACCATCCTGGTGGTGGCGGGGAGGATGGAGGGGAAGGGACAATCCTGGTGGTGGTGGGGAGGCTGGAGGGGAAGGGACCATCCTGGTGGTGGCGGGGAGGATGGAGGGGAAGAGACAATCCTGCTGGTGGTGGGGAGGATGGAGGGGAAGAGACAATCCTGCTGGTGGCGAGGAGGATGGAGGGGAAGAGACAATCCTGGTGCTGGTGGGGATGTGGCGGGGAGGATGGAGGGGAAGGGACAATCCTGGTGCTGGTGGGGATGTGGTGGGGAGGATGGAGGGGAAGAGACAATCCTGCTGGTGGCGGGGAGGATGGAGGGGAAGAGACAATCCTGCTGGTGGGGATGTGGTGGGGAGGATGGAGGGAATTGTTTGCGTCAGCATTTGCGAACTCAGACATGTGTAACCGATCTTTTATACTGCAAGTATTAGAACACGATTGGTTCGATGTGAAGGTAGTAAGTGACGTAACGATTGAGTCTTCTTGGCAGAACTTACGCTAAAGCTTTCATATCTGCTACAGGATTTATGTATTTCTATTTCTGCAGCAGCATATCTTACATGCTCACTGCCAATTAGCAGTAGCAAGTCCCTTCTTGCTCTGCAGCAGCAATGATCAACCGCAGCAGCAGCTCGTCCGCCAAGACAAAATACATTAACAATGCCATATTCAGTAGCATGCGAAAACGATTTCAAGAGTTGTCATGATTGAAGAACAGTTTAATAATCATACCTTAACTCTAACCCTAAATTAATGGATTAAATTTAGTCATAATGACATATGATTGATTGGAAATAATATTTGTTCCAAACTTTCAATATTTAGAATAAAATGATATTCTTAAAATCTTAATGTCTATCAAAGATCATAAGACTTAATTCAAGTTTAAACTCTGTCTCAGATGTGTTTCTGAAGAGAGAGAGAAAAAAAACGAGTTGACACTAATAGTGGAGTTATAAAATGAATGTGGATAGCAGCTCAAATCACTTTTTGATGGATATTTGTTGAGATCTCTTCTAAGCCTCATGTGAGATTACTGGAGGAACATCTGAGAAGCAGGAGGCTTCAAAACGATTTATAATTTTTCTTTTTTTATAGGAAAAACAACTGAGATAATAAAGGGCTTATGGGCTTTGTTTCTTTTATTCTGTCAGATGAAACACTGGTGTATTGAATTTCCAGCAACGCTCATATCCTGAATTACAGGTATACCCCAGC